>CAVNZK010000038.1:600000-1125314 GCA_963693345.1 Pieris melete | reverse complement strand
AAATTGTAAAGTAAATTTATGGAGTGGTTGGAATTTTAAAATAGCATTGTAGTCAGAGTTGTTCGGCCTAGAGCCTTTAACTGTCATCCCGTAGGCCGTAGTTTCGCATCCGAGCTGTGTCAATAGACTTTCTATGTGCACAATCAACTCGTAAGGAACATGCGGAAACCTTAGAACCAAAAAGTCGATGGCTGTCTCAGCCACTGACTGAGCTTACCTATTAAAAAAATAACTACGAAACAGGTACACCTGACGCTTAAACCAAAGGGCCATTTAAAAAAAAATATAAATAAGGTTTGTAGGTATATAAATTCGTTCGTAGGAACTTCTCTCCTACTGAACCGACTTCCTTCATCAGTGGAAAGCCATGCAATAGCTATACTTGAGTAGTGTGAGCCTTCCATTCCACCGGAGAATAAGAGTTATGGAGAAAAGAGGGCATTTGTACACTCTTGTGTAAACAAGCAACTCGGTTAGGGCTTTTCAATACAGGCACAACCTTCAGTAATGCAGAGTACGAAGAATAAGAAAAAGATATTATTGTGCATTATAACAAAAACAAAACATTAAAAATATAGATTCGCCAATGTCCCGTAAGAGTGTGACCGAATCGGATCCTTGTGCATTATAGTATCTCCTGCTTAAATTGCCAGTCTCTTCTTATTTTATAATGGCTTCCCATTTAAAAATATAGATTCGCCAATGTCCCGTAAGTATGTGACCGAATCGGCTCAGATCCTTGTGCATTATAGTATCTCCTGCTTAAATTGCCAGTCTCTTCCTTTTTTTTAATGGCTTCCCATTTAAAAATATAGATTCGCCATTGTCCCGTAAGTATGTGACCGAATCGGCTCAGATCGTTGTGCATTATAGTATCTCCTGCTTAAATTGCCAACCTCTTCCTTTTTTTTAATGGCTTCCCATTTAAAAATATAGATTCGCCAATGTCCCGTAAGTATGTGACCGAATCGGCTCAGATCCTTGTGCATTATAGTATCTCCTGCTTAAATTGCCAGTCTCTTCTTATTTTATTATGGCTTCCCATTTAAAACTATAGATTCGCCAATGTCCCGTAAGTATGTGACCGAATCGGCTCAGATCGTTGTGCATTATAGTATCTCCTGCTTAAATTGCCAGTCTCTTCCTTTTTTTTAATGGCTTCCCATTTAAAAATATAGATTCGCCATTGTCCCGTAAGTATGTGACCGAATCGGCTCAGATCCTTGTGCATTATAGTATCTCCTGCTTAAATTGCCAGTCTCTTCTTATTTTATTATGGCTTCCCATTTAAAACTATAGATTCGCCAATGTCCCGTAAGTATGTGACCGAATCGGCTCAGATCGTTGTGCATTATAGTATCTCCTGCTTAAATTGCCAGTCTCTTCTTATTTTATAATGGCTTCCCATTTAAAAATATAGATTCGCCAATGTCCCGTAAGTATGTGACCGAATCGGCTCAGATCGTTGTGCATTATAGTATCTCCTGCTTAAATTGCCAGTCTCTTCTTATTTTATAATGGCTTCCCATTTAAAAATATAGATTCGCCAATGTCCCGTAAGTATGTGACCGAATCGGCTCAGATCGTTGTGCATTATAGTATCTCCTGCTTAAATTGCCAGTCTCTTCCTTTTTTTTAATGGCTTCCCATTTAAAAATATAGATTCGCCAATGTCCCGTAAGTATGTGACCGAATCGGCTCAGATCGTTGTGCATTATAGTATCTCCTGCTTAAATTGCCAGTCTCTTCCTTTTTTTTAATGGCTTCCCATTTAAAAATATAGATTCGCCAATGTCCCGTAAGTATGTGACCGAATCGGCTCAGATCCTTGTGCATTATAGTATCTCCTGCTTAAATTGCCAGTCTCTTCTTATTTTATTATGGCTTCTTATTTAAAACTATAGATTCGCCAATGTCCCGTAATGAGGGAGAATCGATGGCAATACAGATAAGTCTTCGTGACCGAATCAATGAATATTATTAGACGTTTATGATAAGTGTTAGTGCACGTTAGTATTAAGTGCTATACAGTGAAAAATCCTTATCAATAAACATGGTTGAAGACTTAAATTACTTATTAGTCTTAAGTAAGACTAGATTGTAATGTTCCATGATGTCTTAGTAAAGACACATGTATTTAATTAAAAAAGTTAGACGTTTATTATACAGTGAATACAGATCAAAATACAATAATTAGATAAGTACTAAAATAGATTGCATTATGCTGTAGGTACTGTCCCCTTTACAACATCAGAATCATATCGTTAGAATTATTATAAAAACTGTATTAATGCCTGAACTCAAGCAACTTATTCTAGACATGTTTCCGTTACCACGCGACGTCGCGCAAGAGCTAGTGTAATAAAATAGGCATTAATTATGAAGATGTTAATTAAATAACTAATAAGCCGAGGGCACATGGGCCGGACAGGCGGACAGTGAGACGTGTCAATTACGAAAACAAGGGATTAACTTGGACCGATAGGGTTGTTAATTTGCGACTCATGCGATATTTTCATTTCGTTATTTGTGACAGATTGGTTATCTTAGATAGGTCGGTTGAAACACGTTTTATAACAATAGTTCTATATCCGGGTTCTAATATCACTTTACATCTTTATATATATAATTCTTCTGTGAGTGTGTATGTCACTGAACTCCTCTTAAACGGCTGGACCGATTTGAATGATTTTTTTTGTATACGTTTGGGTGGAGCCGTGGATGGTTTAGATTTACAAAACAGCCCGGCAGATGGCACTGCAGTCTGTACTTTCATGCTTTGTTTAATATCGCTTGAAATACATGCAGGACAACGTCTGTTCGGTCTACTAGTTACATATAAAAGCTCACTTGTAGTGTAGAATGAAACTATGTTGCATAGACAAATCGAAATTTATGACATTTTATGACTTCCAGTAAAAATACAACTTTGAAAGTGCATGTCGGCGTTTGAACACGCCAGTAATTATTGTGTCCGGACACCACGATGAATTGTTGAAGATAATGACGTCATAAATTGGTTTGTTGGCATCAGCCATTTACTTTCGACATTAAAGTCCACTTTTTAAAAGCTTCTGATTGGTTCGGCCGCTCAATAGAACTAAGCGCTTCACCAACCAGTTCCCATATATATAGCAACCAGAATTTGTAATAAAGAGGTTTCGTCACATTTCGTGTACTCGTTCCACGACCGAACCCGAATCGACCACAGAGTCAAACGGCAGTCATAGAAACAAGAGTCAAAGATTACTTTAATATTTATTATCAATAAGTTTTAAATGTTTAAAGTGATATGATAATTATTATTAATTATTGACTTTAATTAATAATAATAATAATAATGACTATGGAGTCATTATTATTATCGACCATTGAATAGTCGGTAATTTATAGATCTAGCAACATTGACAAATAGACCATTCGTATTAAAGGCTTCGTAATTTGACTTTGACATTAATAAATGACAATGACAGCTGACACTAACACAATTTCTTCAATATAAATAATAAAGACTACAGACTATCAAATAGTCCTTAATTTGCAGATCCATTAATATTGGTAAATAAAATAAACCATACTACGGCTTTACCCCGATATTACCAAATGATGATGAATGAAAATAGCAGCTGATCAACACCATTCCTTAAACATAAATAAATGATATGAATTTGCGCCCACACGGCCATACTGACTCCAGCGCGTCCCTTGCGCTGTTTTAGATTGCTACAACTTTAAACAAGCCATCACTCATTACAAGATCTAGCCAAAACATAAGTCATAAGGCATCACTCATTACGAGATCTAGCCAACACGTAAGTCATAAGGCATCACTCATTACGAGATCTAGCCAACACGTAAGTCATAAGGCATCACTCATTACGAGATCTAGCCAACACGTAAGTCATAAGGCATCACTCATGTTGAGATCTAGCCAACACATAAGGCATCACTCATTTCGAGATATAGCCAACACATAAGGCATCACTCACTTCGAGATCTAGCCAACACAAGGCATCACTCATTTCGAGATCTAGCCAACACAAGGCATCACTCATTTCGAGATCTAGCCAACCAGACCAGGATCAAGGATACGCATGGTGGCCAGCCAGCGTTTTAGGAAGGATGTTTTGGATAGGAAAAATATAATATTTTGTATAAACGCATCAATGCGCATACATAAAATAAACATCATCTATCGTAATGAAAGTTATAAAAATATAATGCAATTACCTAGGTCCAACAACGTCAGGTTAGCAGAAAGTAGAAGCCTCCTCACGTAAATCGGTCTGACAAATGTTCCGCCCATACGGTCCATTCGACTGAACTGGTAACTTACCATGACGTTCAAACAATTGCCTCAATTGGTTATTCAGCCAACGACAACAAAACCGCCTCGGCCTGCTGACAACTAGGTTAAGGATTATGAAACAGTTCTTATAATCTGTATAAATGACAGAATATAAGAATATACGGCAAATCGATCTCTCTTTAAAAAAATAAATAAAAATTAAAACCTACGGTAAAATGGTATCACAAAAACCATGCTA
This sequence comes from Pieris melete, assembly GCA_963693345.1. NCBI lineage: Eukaryota > Metazoa > Arthropoda > Insecta > Lepidoptera > Pieridae > Pieris > Pieris melete. The sequence continues at coordinate 1,120,767 of CAVNZK010000038.1, read as the reverse complement.
TTTGTCGTCACACTGTTACGACTTTAGGGGTTTAAATCAAATTACATTCCTGATGTTCAACAAATAAACATTAAAAATATTAGAAGGTTCAATTTTAAATTTATATTTACAACTGTGATTCAAATCTCACTTACCCATCGATCCTTCATTATGATGATCGATATAATGTTCGCTTAGTTTTTAGTGATGAGTAATACCCAACAAAATAGAATAAGACCGAAAAGTGGAAAGAAAGAAATCGCAACGTACGGTAGACAAACATCATCCTATTTTGATGTTTAGAATGTAACTGAGCTGAAGAGAAAGCATTTCGTATTGAGTATTAATACAAAATTTATATTTGTCATTACACTATTATGAATTTATGACTAATCAAATTAAATTTTATGTGTGAACAGTAAACGTCTAAAATTATTGGATGGTTCAAATTTATATTGACAACTTTGATTTAAATCTTACTTCGCCATATCTGTAACATATGGAATGTTTATCATGATCATTATGAAATGCTCTCTTCGCTTTTCGCGATGAGGAAAATCAAAAAAATACATAAATTGACCGAAAAGCATGTCTAAATATTCAAACTGTCTATCTGGTGTCACGAAAGCAGTTTTTAATACAGTCTTCTGATAAGTACATTCATGATTCGAAATGTACAGACCTATAACCAATATTCAACCCAGTTTGACATCTATCTTTTCTGTTCATAAAATGACTGTGTGACACACACTCACACACACCGGCTATTTCCGTTAGAATAGTTATAAATTTAAATCAGCTTTTTCATACTTAATTGAAATGTTTTAACTGTTTCGTAGTTTTTATAAATTCATAATTATTAATTTTAATTTTATTCTTCCTATTGTCCCTAAGATATTATGGAATATCCCTAGGTAGATATTTGTTATTAATTGTTTTTTTTGTAAGCATAATTTACAAACTTTAATTTTTCTTTAAAATACTGTAAATCTTCCTAAAATGTAATAAATAAATATAGGAATTCCGTGAAAGCTAGTTGCCATATCTAGGCAGCTGTAATAACGGGCTTTGCCTAATCTATTAATTTGGTCTGCAATTAAAGGTAAACGATAAATTATCTCTAACCGTATTTGAATTTTACTGGCGAAAATAAACGCAATGTCGGTCCATCCGACAATAATTAAGAATAATTTCTACATTTCCCCTGTACAATTTTATCGGGTATATTTTTTTTTTAAATCTAATTTTTAGCTCACCGATTGTTACCCGGACGACATTGATGATATTGTAAATTTCATTAATCGGTATTTACTTTAATCGGGGGCGTCAAATTTGAACACTCAATAAACTAACGATTAATAGACATATCGTTTTCGCTGAGAGTAACGCTAAGGCCGGGTTTGTTTTTAAAGAAGATTAAACCGTATTAAAATATCAAATTGAGTTTAGTTGTCACCTACTACATAAAACGCTAGCTCTAAAATGACACTATCGATTTCTACCATAGCTGTAACGCTTTGCTTTGAGACAAACGTTTGACCCTCAATGCCCATAAACTGTACGTCAACTTGTTTACGTTTACCAAGAATTAACTATTAAAACCAGCAATGCTTTCTTGAATTAAGAAACGATCTGCACCAGTATAAAAAGTCAGTAATAATGTTTGTTACCAATAATTACAGTTTTCGTACTACCCTCAACAGGTGAACAATAGTTATTACATTTATTTAGGGCGTCACGTTCGTCATTTTGACGGCGGTAGCAATTTTTCTATAAATGATTCTTACGATGGCAGTAATCATTCAATAACCTCAGTACTATTAAAAGTGCCACAAAAACTGGAATTATTCTTACTGAATAGTGGACGAAATAAATTTAGCCATAGAGGGATTTCTCTCTATGCAGTACCGAGACAAATGACGGTTCATTGCAAGTGAAACAAACGACTTGTTCCTTTAAGATACCATAACACGTGACTCACGTGAACTATTTTTGATTTTACGTTTACGAAACGTTTCAAAAACTAATTTAGTTAGTGAATCAAGGGTAATACTCAGCAACTCAGATCGAATAAACTCAAGAGTAAATACCTGTGATCATCGCCATTACCATTACCTCGCCTTCGGTAGCTTCTAGTCACCATTTCTGCACGTCATTCACATACCGAAACTCGTTGTTCCAACACCAATCCCTGTTCCAAAGTGAAGGTTGTGCCATTCAAAGATTCGGAAGGCTTCTGGGGCAGTTATCCCACCGCTGCTGTCGGCGTTTTGAACACGCCATAATAATTGTGTCCGGACACCACGATGAATTGTTGAAGATAATGACGTCATAAATTGGTTTGTTGGCATCAGCCATTTACTTTCGACATTAAAGTCCACTTAAGCTTCTGATTGGTTCGGCCGCTCAATAGAACTAAGCGCTTCACCAACCAGTTCCCATATAAAGGGTATTTCAACAAGAAGTTTGTTTTTCAATTGTGGCAACACCGAGAACGTGATAGTTTTGACATTTAGTTTTTGGCGGTATTCGTAGCAGGTGCTTTGGCAATTATTACAATGAATTCAATTTCGCTCGAAAATCGCATTAAAATAATTCAAATCCACTATAAAAATGGTGGTTCTGTTAAAGTTACATTTCGTAAAATTCGTGATATTTTCGGCCAGCATAATCGTCCTTCTGAGACCGCTGTTAAGAATTTGGTCGCGAAATTTGAGTCGACAGGCTCGGTACAAAATGTGCCAACACCAACACGTGTTCGACCGGGTCGTTCAACAGAAAACATCGCCGCCGTGAGCCACAGTGTTGAAGAAGATCAAAATTTGTCAATTTCACGACGTTCTCAACAATTGGGGTTATCCAAAAGCACAACATGGCGAATTTTGCGAAAGGATTTGGCTTTGAAGCCTTACAAGATTCAACTGGTGCAGGAATTAAAGCTGATCGACCATTCAAATCGCCGCAGATTCGCTCAGTTCATTCAGGAACAACCTGCTGGTTTTTCTGAAAAAAACATTTTTTCAGACGAAGCCCATTTTCATTTGTCAGGGTACGTCAACAAGCAAAATTGTCGCATTTGGGCTTCTGAAAATCCTAAAGCAATTATTGAGAAGGCTTTGCATACTCAACGTGTTACTGTGTGGTGCACTATGTGGTCTGGAGGCGTGATTGGGCCGTTTTTTTTCGAAGATGAGGCTGGAAATGCGGTAACAGTCAATGGATCACGGTATCGCGAGATGTTAACCACTAAATTTTGGCCTATTATTGATGACATGGATATCACTGAAATGTGGTTTCAACAGGACGGTGCCACATGTCACACAGCCAATGAAACGATCAATTTATTGCAAACCAAATTTCCCGAGCGCATAATTTCGCGAAATTCAGCTGTTAAGTGGCCAGCCAGATCGTGTGATTTAACACCACTGGATTATTTTTTGTGGGGCTATGTTAAAGACAGAGTCTATACGGAGCCAATCGAATCGATTGCAGCCTTAAAACTCAAAATCCGTGATGTCATTAACGAAATAGACCCTCCATTTTGCCAAAAAGTGATTAAAAATTTTGATGAAAGAATCAACATCTGTCAGCGTGGTCGTGGTGGACATTTGCCAGATATCATTTTTTATTCATAATTGCCAAACTTTTCTCTTTGTAATACAATAAAAATTTTATTCATTTTCCTCTAAATTCTTTGTTTTATTTTGTTTTAGAAAACAAAGTTCTTGTTGAAAAACCCTTTATATAGCAACCAGAATTTGTAATAAAGAGGTTTCGTGACATTTCGTGTACTCGTTCCACGACCGAACCCGAATCGACCACAGAGTCAAACGGCAGTCATAGAAACAAGAGTCAAAGATTACTTTAATATTTATTATCAATAAGTTTTAAATGTTTAAAGTGATATGATAATTCATATTAATTATTGACTTTAATTAATAATAATAATAATAATGACTGGAGTCATTATTATTATCGACCATTGAATAGTCGGTAATTTATAGATCTAGCAACATTGACAAATAGACCATTCGTATTAACGGCTTCGTAATTTGACTTTGTCATTAATAAATGACAATGACAGCTGACACTAAACCATTTCTTCAATATAAATAATAAAGACTACAGACTATCAAATAGTCCTTAATTTGCAGATCCATTAATATTGGTAAATAAAATAAACCATACTACGGCTTTACCCCGATATTACCAAATGATGATGAATGACAATAGCAGCTGATCACCACCATTCCTTAAACATAAATAAATGATATGAATTTGCGCCCACATGCACATCGATATGTTGGTCCGCTACCTACCGCGGCCACCGGTCATCGATACCTAGTGACAATGATCGACAGAGCGACGAGATGGCCCGAAGCATACCCATTATGCGAAATAACAGCTGAAGACGTCGCCAAAGCAGTGTACGACGGTTGGATTTCCCGTTTCGGTTGCCCTGCTACAATAACAACGGACCAAGGACGCCAATTCGAAAGCAGAGTATTTGCATCCCTTTCTCGCTTACTTGGAATTGACAAAACACGTACAACATCATACCATGCACAGTGTAACGGTATCATCGAAAGATGGCACTGTGTCCTTAAGGCCGCATTAAAGGCAAGACTACAGACCGCAAGAAGCTGGATTAACGAGCTACCAACTGTCCTACTCGGATTACGCGCCGCTATGCGAAGTGACACCGGCGTAAGCGCTGCCCAACTTACCTATGGATGCAACATACGCTTACCCGGTGATTTCTTATCAACGACCCGCGATGACGTCATTATGGACTCTGCCTACATCGATCAGCTGCGCGACGCAATTCGTAACTTGCAACCAATGCCTAACCAACCACACGGCAACACAAAACCTATATTCGTACACCGCGACCTGCAGACATGTGAATACGTATTCGTACGCATAGACGCCGTAAGGAAGCCATTACAAGCACCCTACGACGGACCCTATCGCGTGCTGAAACGAGACAGCAAGATATTCACGCTGCAGTTACCTAACCGTGAAACAAACATCTCTATTGACAGACTCAAACCCGCCTACACTATCGCCGAGCCAGATGTGCCCACTGATACAATACCGAGTACCTGCAACAAGCAAATCACATCAAGTGCGAGCGAACTACATAAACCATCTAATAGCATCAAACATCAATATTATAACAGCCTGAAACATCAAAACGACAACAACCTGAAACATCAAAACGATAACAACCTGAAACATCAAAATGACAACGACCTGAAACAACAAGACATTGGGAACAACTCAATACCTACAAGGACAACTCGCCGAGGCCGCGTTATACGCCTGCCGGTACGCTTCGCTAGAGGGGGAATCCTGTAGGTGATTGATTAACGTGTCGTATTGAAACAGTGATGTGTTCTGACAAGAACATATCAGAATAGTTACGGTCGTGTGTTCTGAAAAGAACAGTGTCATCGTGTCGTAAGACACGGTAATATGTCCTGACAAGGGCAGTTGTTAAACGTTTTCATCGTGAAACTAGAATAATATGTCCTGAAAAGGACAGTTGTTAGACGTTTAGTCGTGATACGATAATTTGTCCTGAAAAGGACAGTTATTAGCGTTATCGCAAGGCTACGATATCGAAGTGTTCTGAGAAGAACACGTTCGTACGCTTAGGCGACTGCGTGCAGAAAAAGGCCAACTTTTTGCCGCGCCGCATTTTTATCGCCTACTCTGGTACCTGCGCGACCAATCAACGCTCCGCATCTTGGCACCACATGTCAACACTAGTTGTAAGTGTAGGATAATTTTTAAGTATAATTGTACACAGTTTTGTAAATAAATCATTCGACTCTGCGCCCAACTGCCGACCTGTGCGGACGTCTGCTCCTGCCATCGCGCCATCCTGCTGCCATCTCGCTCACTCGCTGTGAGTCATCGCCGCTTGCCGCTGTACAGTGCGCACGCGCTGTCCGACCGCTGCCCTTGCCGCCCGCTGCCCTCTCATTGGTCGCTTCGCGTCTTCGGTGATTGGACATCGCGTTGAAGGCTGCAATTTATGAGCGCGGGTTTACCTGCGGCCGTCCGATAGCCACCTAAGGCCGGGTTCCCACTACGCCGGACCGGCAGATCTGCCGCGCCGGTAAATCTGCCGGAAGAGCTAGTGGCTGTACAATTTATATGAAGCTATTCACATTATCCCGGGTCCGGCATTTTTGCCGAGCCCGGCATTTCTACCGAACGTTTTGTCACTACGAATTGCCGGTAGAACGACCGGGCCCGGAGTAATGTGAACGAGTTTGTGCCGGTATCTGTCCCCCGCTCGCCCTGCTCGTGCTCCCCTCGCCCCGCCCGTGTTCCACTCACGTCATTCGGCTCGCATGTTCTGGTAAAAGTAGACGTTTAGCATGGATATTCAAGCAGAAACTTTAATTACGCTTGTCCAAGAGAGACCTGTTCTGTGGGATAAGACCGAAGACGTTTATAAAGACAAAAACTTAAAGTTAGCAGCATGGCGTGAAGTATGTTTAATACTGAAACCAAACTTCGATGAACTGGATGAAAAAGAAAGAAAACAGTACGGTGAGTTTTTAATGTTTTATTGATAAAATGTAAATGCATTGATAAATTTTATTTTATAGCTGCTGCCTGCCACGGAACGGAACCAATATCTGAAACAAAATAATTAGTAAATGATGTCCGTATAGCGTTGGCATTAGGGCCACCTCGACTCGACACATTTCGATTCATGGGTGTAGTTTCTTGTTCTTGTCTATGTTCTATATTTTGGTAACTTTCAAAATTTATACCATCTTTTTCTCTTACAAAATTATGTAAGACTGCACAAGCTTTAATTACTTGAATTGCTGTGTCTACGTTGAGATCTATAGCTCGATGGATTATTCGCCACTTATTTGCCAGAATACCAAAAGCGCACTCAACATACCTTCTTGCTCGACTTAGTCTATAGTTAAAAATCTTTTTATCAGTATTCAAATGTGTACCTCCATATGGACGTAGGAGATTAGGTGTTAAAGCAAAGCCTTCATCGCCAACAAGTATAAACGGTAATTCTTCGTGCAAGTTTTCATGAAGCGGTCTAGGCTTTGGTACATTTAAAGTACCATCATTGATCTTTTGCCAAAATGTACTATCCTTTAATATACTAGAATCGCATTCCTTGCCAAATGAGCCCACACTAATAAAAATAAATCGGTACTCTGAATCGACAACTGCCATTAATACAAAAGAATAATACTCCTTGTAATTAAAGAACATAGAACCACTCTTGGCTGGTTTCAAAATTCTGATATGTTTGCCATCTACTGCTCCAAGACAGTGAGGAAAGTTGGCTTTTCTTTCGAATCCTGAAGCGATGTCCTCCCATTCTCTCTCAGTATCAGGCAGCTTAAGGAAATCTGTCTTTAGGTTTTCCCAAATGACGTGGGTCATTTCTTTTATTAGTTTACTTATTGTCGAAACGCCTACTCTGTATGAGTAATGTATTTCTTTGAATGAACATCCTGAAGCTAAATATCTGAAAAAAAAGTATTTTTTGTTAATACATTATTACTTTATACGTCACCAAGAAACAAATTGTATTGTTTTATGATATTTTTTTATTGATTTCAGGAAAACAGGTTTCAACTAAATGGAATAATATACGAGATTCGTGGCTTAAGACAGTAAAGAAACAAAAAGATGAGTCTAAATCTGGATCTTCGACCAAAAAGACACGAAATTATTTATATCACGAGCAATTAATGTTTTTGAAAAAAGTCTCCGAACCTCGACCACCACATGAGTCAGTTTCAAAAAAAGCAAGAACCGAGACTGAAGTAGGCATGGAATCAGATTTTCGTTCACCTTTAATTAAAGATAAAAAAAAAATTGATAATAAAGAGGTAAATGACAGGATGGTAAAGTTTTTGGACTCCAGAATAAACCCAGAAAAGGAAAACCATCATCTATCTTTCTTCAAAGGCATTATACCAATCTTGAACACTTTAACTATCGAAGAGACTTTAGAATTTCAAGCTAGCGTCATGACAATGTTGCAAAAAATTAAAAGTAGGAATTATGAGAGACCAAATTACGGACATTGGCGTGATTCATATAATCAGATAACCGGACCAGATCAGTATTCTGGATACTACACACATAATAGCGTCAATCAACAGCCAATACCTACGCAAGATCAACACTACCCTGGATACTCTACGCAATATAATAGTAGCAATCAACAGGCAACAACATCTATACCATCAACTTCATCTCAGACATCGAATCCGATTCCAGCTTCGCCATCAGCATCTAGTAATCGTTCCATACATTCCCAAGACTCAGATTACTTAGATTTTGAAGGGATTTAAGTTTGAGTACAAATAAATACTTAAATAATTGTTTGCATTTTTAATTCATAATGATTATCAAATACATACACCCTCCCACACACACACATTATATATATTCACATTCATGAAACAAACATACATAGCAAACATTCATTCATTCATACAGTCTTAAGTAGGTACCTACGTCAAAACTATTATTACGCAATCTAGTGCATAAAATAATCTTACCTTAGACATATGGCTAATCTTTGTTCTGGGCAAATACATTCTCTGAAACTTGTATCTCGTACTCTTATGTCTAGTCGTCCCAGTAAATCGTCAAAAGTGGTTGCTGTCATTCGAAAATAATTGAAGAACTTTGATTCGTCTCTTCTAAGTTCACCCATTAATGTTTCAAATGTTCCAAGTGAAAATCTTTCCCGTAAAATAGGGTGTACCCAATGTTTTCTTTTATTTTGCCTTCTATTAAGATACCACCACAACACAACAATTTCGTCGTCCATTGTGCGCGCAGGTCCAAATTCAACTGAGGACTGTCTGAATTTCTTCCGGGATCCGATGTAATGTGAACACTCTGTCCGGTGTCCGGTTTTCGGCAGATCTGCCGGTCCGGCGTAGTGGGAACCCGGCCTAACGGTGCCAAACGGTTATCGAACGGTTAACGCCTTGTGCGGGTGTTTTGTCCGGGGTGCATACACCGTGCCTTTTTCAAGGCGCGAATCAGCCCCTCCGCTTCCTCCAAGTCCTGTGCGCAGCCGGGCCTCTTAGTAGGCACTTATTAGGGAGTAGGCACGCCAACTACTCTCTTGAAACCGGCTTCAATCAGGTCCACTGTTGGACGGATCCTGTCACTTCCGTGGGGGCTCTATTTACCCAAACCCCTGCGGGCTGGTTAGGTCTGTGACAAACCTCACCTCCGCTATCACCAGCGGAGACACATACACCTTAGGGAAAACCATAGCTTAGGTACTCACACACGTAGGCTTATAGGTACACACTCGCCGCCAAACTGTCGTGCTTCCCGCATACAGGATGGCGTCCGAGGTTCAACCGCCCGATTTAAATAAAATACTTTCATTTTTAAAAGAGCGCTTTCCCGACGCTATTAAAGCCTTTTACGAGTCAGAGTGCACTGACTCGCCCCGTTCGCCGTCTCCGTCGCCGCGTAAGACGAAGAAAAATGCCTCCGCGAAGGCATCGCGTAAAAATAGTTTAAACTCAACCGACCAATACCGCGCTCGCTCGCGCTCGCGCTCACCACTCCCTGAAGTGGGAAGCGCAAGCGATGGGGAGACGGATCTAGCGCGTCCTTTGTCGGCAATGTCGGCCCAATCCGCTCCGGCGGAAACGGTTGACGAAGCCGTTCTTTCGTCATCCTCGGAATCCGACGGTTTCCAAACCGTCGGACGTAAGAAAAAACGTTCGGCCAACGGCGGCCCACCCGCGAAAAGGCCCACGCAGCCGACAAACCCTCCGAAGAGGGATTTAAGTTCCTTGTTATCGGACAAATCAGACAAACCTGCGCCCCCCGCCCCCGCGGATCGCATCAAGACCCCCCCGCCCGTCTATGTTAGGGACAAGGGCGTATGGCCCACCCTTTCGAAGCTTCTCGACACTAAGTCGATAAATTATAAAGCCCGAACTTTGAGGGATAACATTTGTATACAGGTGTCCACACCTGAGCACCACCGATTTCTCACCTCTTACCTTCGTTCCGAAGGTATCGGAGGTCACACTTTCCCCCTGCCCGAGGAGCGCGTCCTTAGGGTAGTCATCAAGGGCATCCCGAAGGAAATAGACTCCGGGGTCGTCCAAATTGATCTGACCGAGCAGGGATACCCCGTAAGGGATGTATTCCGCATGTTAAACCGCACCACTAAAGAAGAGTACGATATGGTACTCGTAGTCTTAGACCCTACTCCGAGTGGGAAAAAGATTTTTAACCTTCGGGAGTGCTGTAAGCTCTCGGGGTTGAGGGTTGAAACTCCCCTCAAACACTCTTTTACACGGCAGTGTCATCGCTGTCAACTCTACGGGCACGCAGCCCGAAACTGCTTTGCGAGGGCGCGGTGCGTCAAGTGTTTAGGCGACCATGGCACCTCGGACTGTAAGCGGACACTCCCGTGCGCTGAGCCGCCGGCATGTGTGCTTTGCGGGCAACATGGGCACCCTGCGAATTATCGCGGTTGCCCTAGAGCCCCCAAGGCGCAAAAGCCGTCGGCTAGGCGCATGGTGGGACGCGATGCGGCCCGTCGTGGCATGGGAGCAAAGCCCACTTTCATACCGGCCCCGCCTCCCGAATTTAGTCCCTGGGCCAAGCCCCCCGCTACGGAGGGCTCTCCCCAACTCACGACAGAGGCTTTCCCGCCTCTGCCATCTAAACCGGCAACCGCAGCGCCTTCCCAGGTCCCTGCGCCAACCTCCATTCTAAAAGAGAGGCCCACATTAAACGCGAGCCCTCCTACCAAAGCCCTCAGCCCTCCCGTGAAGGCATCTGAGGAATCAGGCAACGTCCGCGACGCCTTTAATCTTGCGTTTAGCGTAATAGGCGCTATAGACTTAGACGCACTCGTCGCATTCGCGGAAGCATTCAAGTCCGCTAAAAGCGCGTCCACCAAGGTGGAGGTAATAACCGAGCACGCCCTGCTCCTTAAATCCGTGCGGCAATTCGTAGATTCTAACACACCGCAATAGCTACGACCACGTCAAGGGTCAAGGCTCGATCACTGTCCGTAGTGACTTTCAACGCAAACGGTTTCAAGAAACAGTCAGATTTAGTTCGGGATTTCCTCGTTCGTCACCAAATTGATATTTTCCTAGTACAGGAATGGTTCCTAAAGCCCAGCGTTCGCGCACCTAGATTCGCGAACTACGTCGCGGTGCGAAACGACCGACCTACGGCGAAAGGCGGTACGCTCATTTATTATAGACGTGCGCTTCATTGCTCACCGTTAGACCCGCCCTCCCTAACCAACATAGAGTGCTCTGTGTTACGCGTGGCTATGACCGGTCATCAGCCGATTATCATCGCATCGGTGTACCTCCCTCCCACTAAGGACATATTAGAGAGCGATCTCAGGACCCTGTTTGCACTGGGCCCCTCGGTCTTACTGGCCGGGGACCTGAATAGCAAGCACGGGGACTGGAATAGCTCAAAACAAAACCCTAATGGGCGAGCCCTCAATAGGCTTATTGACGTTCTCGATTTTAATGTCATTGCCCCCATTCAACCGACTCGTTGCGGTATTAATTGTAACGGTCTTCTCTCAACGGACGTCCTAGACGTGGCGATTCTACGCAACGTGGCACTACAGCCGCGAAGCATAGAGGTGCTACAAGAATTAGACTCTGACCACTTCCCGGTTCATTTTGAATTCGGCCCTCCAAACACCCAAGAGAAGAGGTACAAGTCCATAGTCGACTGGCAGAAACTAGACGAGGCCCTCAAGCCCGTCGAAGTCTCTGACCTTAATAACATCCCCGACAATTTAGTCTCGTCCGCTCACGCGTTAGACGCGCTCTCCTCGGTCACATATCACATTCAGACCAAGGTCGCCGAATCGTCCCGGAAGGTCCCAGATGAGTTCGCTCAACGTTGGGAGCTTCCCCCGGACGCAAGGCGCCTACTGACCGAGAAGAACGCGGCGACTCGCGCCTTCGCAAGGGCACCGACCGATGATAACCGTAGAGCACTCCGCGCCGCGCAGCGCCGAGTTAAAGAGCGCATACGGGAAATTAGAAACGAACGCTGGGACCGTCTTACCAGCGAATTGTCACCCTCGCACACGGCCTATTGGTCTCTCGCGCGTTCCCTAAAAACCGATACGGTGGCCTCCATGCCCCCGCTAAAACGTCCCAACCAGCCTGACGCGTTCGATGACGACGAAAAAGCCGAGTGCTTAGCCGTAAACCTAGTAGAGCAGTGCACGCCTTATCTCGACCATAGCGACCCGGCGCACGTTGAGCACGTAAACCGCGGAGTCCAACGCATAGTCGCACTGCCCCTCCCTCCCGAGCCGCTCCCTCCTACGTCGATCGCCGAGGTCAAAACTCTAATCAAGGGTTCACTGCCTCGTAAATCACCAGGTCTCGACGCCATCTCAAACAAGGTCTTACGTTGCCTCCCGCCCCATCTGATATGCTTACTGGTGGCCATATTCAATTGCCTTCTCGAAAACTGCACCTTCCCGGCGCAGTGGAAAGAGGCCATTGTAATTGGTATTCACAAACCAGGCAAGCCCCGTAACAACCCCACCAGTTACCGCCCTATCAGCCTTCTTAACACGCTAAGCAAGCTATTCGAGAAGGTAGTTAAAAAGCGCCTTCTAGACTTTGCCCTAGAAAAGGGGCTCATTCCCGACGAACAGTTTGGCTTTAGACCAGGCCACTCGTGCGTCCACCAAGTCCATCGAATCACGGAGCACATCCTTTCCGGGCTGAATAACAGCAACACGAGACCGAGAGCCACGGGTGCGCTCTTCTTAGACATAGCGAAGGCTTTCGACAAGGTCTGGCACAACGGCTTGGTTTACAAGCTCTACCACCTTCAAGTGCCATTAAGACTCGTGCGTATAGTACACGACTTCTTGTCCGACCGCTCTATGCGCTATCGTGTCGAAGGGACGTTATCGTCCCCTAGACCCATCATGGCCGGAGTCCCTCAAGGCTCGGTCCTCTCGCCCCTTCTTTTCACGCTGTTTACAGGCGACATTCCTAGGGCTCCTAACGTGGAACTAGCCCTCTATGCCGATGACACCGCTCTCTATACCACTCACAAAGACAGAGGTGTCATCGTGGACAGACTCCAGACCGCAATCACGTCGCTAGGCGAATGGTTTCGGAAATGGGGCTTCCAAATAAATCCCGAGAAAAGCGTCGCAGTTCTCTTTGCCAGGGGTAACTCCGGTGCGAACGCTCTTTCGCGGGAAAAATTCCGCCTCAAAAAAGAGGTAATCCTATACGGGCAAGCCATCCCGTGGCAAAAATCCGTCAAATATCTAGGAGTAACGCTCGATAGGGACATGTCTTTCAGTAAGCATGTAGCCGCCGTTCGCAAGAAGGCCTCTTTCGTCCTCTCTCGCCTCTATTTCCTCCTAAACAAAAGGAGTAACATGTCCCTTAGACACAAGGTGACTTTATACAAGGCCTGCATCCGACCGTGCATGACTTACGCTAGCGTAGTATTTGCGCATTGTGCCCCCTCCCTTATCCACCGGCTACAGGCACTTCAGATGCGATTCATGAGAGTTGCGACCGGGGCGCCCCTCTATGTGAGAAACGTCGATCTCCACCACGACCTGGAGCTCCCTACCATAGCCCAATGGATGAAGTTGGCGTCCGCACGCCACTTCGACAAGGCTAAACACCATCCCAACCCTTTGGTGCGTAAAAGCATCAACTATTATCCCTTCCCGCCGACAAAAAAATGTCATAGGAGGCCCCGACACACACTAACGGATCCGGATGATCCAATTACAGTAGCAAACAATAAATTAAAAGCCGCCCGCGCGGCCAATAATAACAAACCAAGTTCTCAGACACAGATTAGGGTTAAAAACCGCCTTCACCGGGGAAGGCGAGGACCTCTATTTCGCACTTCACTCACTCCAGTGAGTTTCCGTCCTGCCCTTCAGGCGATTGACCACCCCGTGACGGCCCAAGCCGAGGTTCGAGTCTCACAGGAGACGCCCTTGCGCTAGTCGCGGGAAAAACGCCATTCTGGTCGAGCTACGCTCGCCAACCAGCCCGAGCTGAGCTGTAAAGGCCCCAAAGGCCAACAGCGAGATTCCTTTAATAAAAAAAAATAAAAAAAAGTCACCTAGATCAATTCCAACACAATTTAGGAGACCTAAGCGAACAACAAGGAGAGCGTTTCCACCAAGACATAAAAACAATGGAGAATAGATACCAAGGTAGATGGGACACTCATATGATGGCCGACTACTGTTGGGGAATCATGCGAGATTGCCCAAGTGAATTTCATTCGAGAAAATCACTCAAAAGACAATTTCTTGATGTTTAATGCTATAAAAATATATATTTTTTGTGAAAAATTGTTTTTTATTTATCTCGGGAACTAGAGCTGATAGAAAAAAACTGATTACATTTTTGATTTCACCATGTAAGACATGCTTAAAATCAGGTTTAAAATCTCCAGCACCAAAATGGTTGTAGGCCAGTGTAATCATCCTATATTTTATTTATATATTATATTTTATTCTATTGCGCCACCCGATATAAGTCCCTTTTTCTCTATTTTTGGTTTAAATATTGGTGAGGAATTCAGAAACAGGAAGGGATATTTCTTTATCCAAGTTGTTTGTGATGCAGACCTTGAATTATTTAATGTAGTTGCTCGGTGACCAAGTTCTGCCAATTACTTTTTATTATAATTCAATATTAAGAGGTAAGGTTGGTTACTTGGGGATAGCACCTATCCAAATGGCCGGCTTAGAGTGAATGCGTAAGTATAGAGAAAGAAACACCAGACTCAGTCTGCGAAAACCGGAAAAGACAAGCGTAACTAAATCGTTCGCCTCCAATGAGACTACAGAAAAATAAACAATCGTCTACCGTCTACGTCTGTCATCTTACTTGATCGCCTTGAACGAAGCCCTGTAATTTTAAGACGATGGAAAAATTCTCAGCACTGGAGACATAGATGAAAGCAGACCTAGGTACTCTCCAGTATCAAAACTACAAAAGTGTAGGCACAAAGGCGCACACTGCATCCATTATCGTTCCAGCGACGCTCTTGGGGATGAGAATCAAAATATTGTAACAATTAACAATAAAAACTTCGAACTCGAACTGGTTAACTGACTTGCATGTACTGAGAACTGATGAGGACATTAGCAATTAAGTTCCAGTCCCCGAAAAAGTTGTTAATTCAGAGGCGGTAGGAGCTTTAAAGACTGCTTTATAATGAGTTAATCACAACAAATTTTATTGCCACGAAGTTATGTTTCTACGTCGACTTAGAGACCAGGCTTTTGAAATGAAGTGCGAAAATTAAACTGAATACATATTAGATTTTCTCAACATGCGTTTTATAACCATTAAATACAGCATAAAAGCGATTTGTTTTTGCCTCTCCAGATTAACGAGGCCCTTATTTATACTCTTGGATTTAAACTGAAACACGAATATCACTACTGTGAGAGTAGTAGTACATGATGAAAAGTAATATGGAGCATAATTGCCCAATTTGGGCTACCTATGAAATTAAGTTGATGTTGGAGTACAAAACAATTTATTTAATTATGTAATTTTTAAATTTCAATTTATCCCTATTATTTTTTGTTTTTTTTTTGTTAATTGGTTATGCATGTTTGTCGATTTAGGGTCACCAGTAAGGACAGGATTGTGATTTTTAGAAATAAATAAATAAAATAAAAACTAACCCAACACTCATATTACCCTTATAATCACAAAACCTAGTTAAATGATTCTGGGATTGATGGAGGCAGAAGTGGATAAAACCTAGTTCACCAATTATTATTAAAGACACTAGCTGTTATAGTGACTAAAGACAATACACAGCCACTTTTCTTTTCTTGGTCAATGTAGAGTTCTATGCGGATTTAAAAGATCCAAGAGGATGAAAATATACAAATAGCAATAACCATAAAAGGATTAAGGTCCGGTCATCTGTCTTTGCCCAAATCTACAAATTATTTTGAAACTACAAAATGTTGGAACAAATATGGATTGACATTTCCGATTGCTGTTTTAAAAAAAAATACCAGACAATTGGAATTTACACAAAGTTATTATCTTCTTAGTTTCAGGAGACTAAAACATTTTTTCAGACTGTTTTAGAGTAGGTAGGCATGTAGTTTTAAGAAGTTTTTAGTGTTGAAAACCCGTTTCTCCTCTAAACTACCCTTTGGTTATGCAACATTATAGTGACCTTTCTCAAGAGAGACCTTCACATGTTTCTGTGAGATTTGAGCCAAAATGAGATGGAGCTATAAGAGTGTGTGTGGGGGAACAAGAAAGGAAGGCTTCCTGATTCTCTTTTGCAACTAAGCATTTTCATTATTTTCAAATTTAAGTGTAATTCACAAAATCTGTTGTTCTCAACGGGTCCTGATTATGACCGAGTTTATAATCTCTCATCTAACACACACCCATTCGTGGTCAACACAAGACTATAATAAACAAAATAATACATTAACAATCACAGACATATTTTTCTATTCGGTGAAGGGACACTGTCATTGTGGGTAATAAAACTAACTATGGCAGCCAAATGAACACCAAAATGCTCAGAAAGCCCAAACAACTTGCCCCCATCATACATAAACCACTGAGACTTAAAAGAACATATGCACGAGGAAATGCAAAACATTTATCAATGCTTGTGAGTTCAGCATTGTTAAAATAATCAAGGATGATTTACTGTATGTCATCCTAAATGTTTATAATGTAAAGAGACTTTTGATCCAACCTGAATAAAGACACAGAATAAATATAAAGACAAGTGTGCACAATAATAATGGAATAACAGATTCTACCTGAACTCATATGTACAAGATCTCATTATGGGCCTCCAAATGCTATAGAGGCTGAAAGAAGTTGAAAAAATCCTTGTTTAAATTCTGCTTCTCTATTAAAAATCAATATTAAATCTATATTTTCTTTCACCAGACGTGGTGAAGGGAAAAAGCGAAAGCCAAATAATTTGCCAAGCAAAAAAAATGGTGGTTTAAGTAAATAGTATTTTTTTAGTTACATTATCAGATTTTATTTTGAGCAAGGGTATAATTGAGATGAAATTAACACTTTTATTAGTAATGGGATATGTAGAACATACCTGGAATCACATGAAAGATTTATATGTATATATGAATATTTTTTCCAAATATTATTAATGGCCTGCAACTTCAAGGTTTATTTCCTAAACAAATATATATTTCAAACACAATACAAAACAGCACTGGTATGGATAAACAAGGAAACTCAGCCTTCCGTGTATGGAACAGTATTAAATGAAAAACCAGACTTTCCTAAAGACCAAAGGAAATTATCATATGCGGGTGAAGAATAATTAACATGACCCTATAACAAATAACGGCATGACGCTGTGTAACAACAACAAGACAAAACATTGACAGAATTTTGAATAAGTAATGGACTACACCTACTAATGCATTACGCTATATCCGAATTAATGAGCGTGAAATCGCGAGATACAGTTATATTTTGTACCTCAAACAAACTACAGGACAAATTCTTTGTAAACAGAGTAAAAAAAGGAACACGTGGAGACGTCATCGAAGACTGAAATTTCTCACGAAATTGTCCAAAATAATAGGCAAGATGATATCTGAGACGCCAAATTTCAAGTTAAAGTTACATTATCTTAATTCTTTGAGGATCCATACCGCTTTACTAACTTAGCATCATCATTAATTTTCCTTTGCCGTGTTCACACCAATGAAATTATTTTTATTTTAACGTTAAGGTATAAAAATAAATTCTAAGTTACTTCAAAAATCTAAAGTAGAATAAGCAAATCCCAGATATCTTATTTACTTTATAGATTAACAAAATATGTTTAGACTTCGACAACCGTGCATCGCGACACCGTTTGATAAAAATTATAATGGCGTCGGCGATTGGTCATTGGCGAATGCCGTTGCCGTAGGTATAAACTATAGAGTAATGAGTATAGACAAAAAACATAACATAGATTACCCATATCTACACAGATTATAGAAAAAAATGTTAAGTAGGAAATAAGTTGCCAATCTCGTCTTTAGTTATAAGTACTTTTAAGTATTTGATGTAATCTCTCATTGAAATTCCATATCTGATATAAATTGTACAATGGATAATATTATATTCTTATTTTTAAATAGTTTTTTTGGAATCCCTGTGATTTCAAACCGGATGCAACAGATAAACGATAGGTAAGAGACACAAATACAAAAATGTGTAGCTCGAAGAAATAAATCTATTATTTGTTTCAATTTTCGACACTTTTAATATTTTGAAATGAAATACAAACTTTTATAGGCATATTTTATTTACGAACTTCTTTTTTTGTGCCAATAAAATAAACCTTATACTGAGTCAATTAAAGTTGATTTTTAATATTATATAGTCCTAGGTTGGGAATTAGCGCGAATCCCCTCAAGTCTCAACATCAATCGAAACGAGTTACGAGACCATTCTCAACGGAGTACGGACACTGTTGTATGTATAGTGAATATGTACTATATATTATTGCTGTTGCCAATTAATTTGTATTCTTTTCGTCGTAATATTTCTTCACTTCGCCGTATCTACTCATATACTATTAGTGAATCATTGCAGTTGGATATAATGGAAATGTCTATGAAGAAAAATTAATCATACATTCAAAAATACAAAAAGGACAATCCTCAGTTCAAGGGATGACTAGCATCAGTTTATGGCAATGATACTAAAGCTGTGTCGCTACTACCAAACCGAATTTTATGCTAAAATAAGCAACAAACATTCTGAAATCAAGAAACATAAATTAAAAATGGACATAAAATCTGCACATAAGCCCTTGCCAATACAAAAATATATAGAGTTCTGATTTAGGATTTTTTTTTATCACATAAAATGAACATAATAATATTAATAATATAGTGTTTGACATTACTTTCATAAAAAGTGTGGTCATTGAAAGTCATCGTCCTGTCATTACCTAACGAGAATTACGAGATAGAGTCCTTTTCATGAAAGAAGTCCCGCGGAGATTTTCGGAACTAAATTTGACAGGTCGGCCATGTTGTCGTTCGTCAATGTTATCATGTTCGTTTGTTGTGGTAGATTTTTGTGTGTTTTTAACTAGCTGAGTGCATTTTATAGATTGTTTACAATGCCAAAAGTTGTAAAAAGTTCGGCTTGAGAAATTATATTGAAGATGAAAGAGTTCTGTGAAGCGGGACAAAAGAATTAAGGTATTTTAATACCACTAAACAATGTTCGGAAAAGAGTCGCCGATATAACTGGTACTTTTTTCTGCTGTATTGATGGGACTTTAATGTTGTAAATTCATTTTTGCGACAAAATTGAACAAATACATAACGAATGAAACTAGGTAACTGAAAAACATATTACATAGTACATAAGCATTATAAACTTAAAGTTACTATTATTTATAATTGTTCATTATTTAATTGTAGGTGTGTCAGAGAGAACTGTAACAAGAATTACAAATGAAGGTATAACAGTGGCGAGTACTTCGAATAAAAATGTGTCGAAGAATCGCCCGCACCCGACATAGTCCCAAATATATAAATGAGAACATTTATATCTACGGCTATCGATACTGAAACAGAATCTGATTCTGTTTCCATTCTCTCTTCAGACAGTGATGTTCCTATGACCGCTGATCTAAAATTATGCAATAAAACTCTGAATAATAAATTGTAATGCTTTTCTTTACCCTATTTTCTCATCTTATCTCTGTAAGTAGGTAGAACACCGCTTAAATAAGTAAATAAAAATATACTTTTTACATAACAGAAATATTGTTTCATACTCAATTCATATGCAGAAAACAGTATTATTTGATAAATTAAATAAGCTAAATGTAAAATAGGTAATTTTTTTACTCATCAATGGCAACATTACGTTACGCAATTACAGCGCTGCATCTGGGGGACTTCTTTCATGAAAAGGACTATACTTATCAGTTATCGGGGTATGACCCAAGGAGAGCTTGTTACTGCGAACAAAGAATATAATAACTAAATTTTTAAGTTTTTCTTCATACCAAATATACTTTCATCATCTAGCGACTTTTTAATCTTCTGTCTAGCGTCATTTGCTTTAATTGAGTTGACAACACTGTGAGAAGTGTAATGAACTAGTGCCAATGGACTTTGTATCCGGCTAATAAAAAAATAAATAAAAAAAATGTAATGAACTAATGACGCCTAAAGTCAAGACATTAGACAACTTGACAATTCAAAAGTGTACTTTGGCAAACGTGGCGTCGGCGATGATTTATCTTCTGTTCTTCAGAAATTGATAGCTTTGAGATATTGGGGGTCGCAACCAAGAATGTGTAAGTATTTTATACCTGAACATCAAATATTTATTATATCTTTACATATAATATACTATTTTTATTAACTTTCAGATGCAAGATGATGCTGCAGACATTCATACTCTAACTCAGCAATCTGGCTCTACAGTATGCCATCAAGTAGCAAGGGCAATATTAGAGAAAAGATTTGATTATTTTACAATGCCCATGTCTGTGACCAGCTGACAGTTAATTTGAAACTCTAGCTGAAATTTAAAATGTGGTAGGTGTCAATCAACTGTACTCATAATAAGGCTTGTTGCATGCTACAAATAGAAAGCATTTGCATCATATATGGAATACAGCAGCCTATTTTATGCCGAAGCAACATAGTGCCTGGATAATTTCCAAAGAATTGTGCTGTTTATGGAGTGTTACTGGCCTTCCTACTTGTTCAATGGTAGAATACATCTTAGAATATGGCTGATCAACTAACTTTAGCAGTTGCTTATTTAGTACTACAAAGCCATGCAGCTAAACACCAAAAGAACAAACATAGGTGGAAATGAATATTACTTTAGAATGACCCACGGTCTGTTTACTAACAAAAATTAAGGCAGATGACGGTGCCTTATTTATAAACTACACAGAATGTCAACTGAGGACTTTCACCATTTACTACTACTAATTACACCATAATTTCAAAAAGAGGACACCTATTATCAAGATGGCTTTTCACCAAGAATGAGCCTGCATAATCACATTAAGGTTTTTAGCCACAGGTGATTCATACAGGTCTCTTATCTACTTATTTGAAGTATCATCTTCTACAATTTCCCTCATTGTATTAGAAGTATGTGAGGCTATTTTAAAAGTATTGGAAGATCACATAAAGGTAATAAATAGAGACCTTGTCGTTTAGTGGCGATGTAGGTTGTAAACAAAAGAGAGAGTCAACTAATACAAACTGAGATAGTATTTATTCCGTAGTAATTCATGGTTTTGCATTTGCCGAAGTTGAATATTGTTGGAAACTACTTGATTGATCAAGGTATTCCATTCCACCAAAACAGATTGACTTTCATCATCCATATTTCTATTGGCTCATGTTGAGTAGCCAGTGCTACTGGTGATGGCTCAGGATTGTACGTTGATTGTCATATGCAGACTGAAAATTAGTATTTAAATCAATATTTGTTGTCAATGATATTGATGCCTCATGTGAAACCTGTTGATTGTCGTATACTCCCAACACTGCTTCATATAATACATTACTGTATTAAAGACCCCTTTTTTTTCTTTTTACTTGTTTGATCTCCATATACACCATCTTGAGACGATAATGAGAGAGTGCTAGGTGGCAATATATTTTGTTGATGTGCTAGGCTGCAGATCTGCTTCAATGTTTTGGGATAAATTTCCTTGTAAACTCATGATATAGATCAATATCAATATTTTTCTCAATATTGGTTTCATTCTGAAACAAAGTTGGTAATTTTTTTAAGGTACCAAAGGATGAAGAAGAATGTTTAACAGTAAAGTGGAACTTTCCTCACTGTATAGGATCGACTTCACCGCTACTTGACCAAAATACTCTGGACAGGCAACATGTTAATTAATTAAAAACAGAAAAATAAATTAAAAATACTTAAAGTTATATTACCCCCGACTAAATTTGGTACAGATAAACTTGTCTGTGTCATCTGTAGTTCAGCCGTATTCTTCTTGAATGTATGTTGCACATAAAAACAAGGCCTCATGTCAGTCACTCTGTCCTCACTGCAAGCAAAACTAAACCAAAATTTAGCACGAGCCTCACTTGGTTTTCCTTTACCACTTGGACGCTTCGGAAGAATATTTTTAAATGTCACAGTTTTATACTGCCTCGTCCCTTGGTAGGTTCTGGAGATTTCTGGGGGATTGGAATGTTTTTGAATGGCCCTGCCTTATTTTCCTTGTAAGTGAAATTAGATTTGGTCAATTCTTGAGCAAGGCTATTTATAGCATTGACTCTAGTTGTAGTTTTTGGTCTTGATATTGTTTCTGGAGTCTTTAACATATCATTGAAATATATGGATTCTGGATTCATTACTCAGTACAGAGATAGTTTGAAGCGGTTGTGATCCTGAAATTTCTTCGTTGTATTTGTTTCGTTGTAACTGAGCTACTAGTAAGTCATCTTCGCTATCAATGCCGCCAGAAATGTTTCAATCAGAAGCAGTTAAGTAACCAAGCTCAGACTGTTTAGTGGAAACAGAAATAACATCTTTTAAACATTTTAAATCAATTGATTGGTTTTTTTCGGGATACATTTCAATTTTCAACTTCAAACGCCGGTTTTCGGAAACTATTTTTTATTTCCTTAACCAATGAAAGACAAAATAACTTATATTTATCTTCTTTCTTTTCTGTTACTTATTATTTATTACGAGCATCTATACTACTTTCTAAAATATTAGCATAATGCTCATCGGCTGGGTTCAGTTTGTATATCTTTCGTGGTAAACACTGTACGAACAATCCACGAAGCAGATAATGTTCGAACTAAATTAACGAATTACTTTGTAAGTGAAGGTAGATTGGCAAGAAAAATATATATTACTCTTATATAATATTATACATACGATTGTAACTTTCCCAAGACGATATGGCCTTATTATTAAAGCTATCGGTTACATCAGCGCTATGAATAACACTGAACATTTACGAATTATCAGCCGAAACATGAACCAAAATAAACAGAACCAAACACAAACGAGCATAGCGCGCTTTGTGATCATTTGTTTTCTGTGTTTCTCCAAAAGAAAACCTCGTTATAACGTTAAGATACGTGCGTTTATTATTTAAATAAATCTAAGCTGGAATCTTGTCTGGGAGGTGACGGCGTCCACGTTAGTGGTGGTAGTGGCGTCGGAGACCATGATTATCAAGACCATGATATTTTAAAGGCATTGGTGTTGAGGGTGTAGAAGTGGTATATCCAGAATAAGTTGGTGCAGAATATTCGTATTGATATTGTTAGCGATTTGTTTGTAGTGGCAATGATTGATTCTGTGCTTTTTAAATGAAATTTAACAATTCAATTTTTGTTGATGACCTCGGGTACTTTTTTTAGCTTTGTGTAGCATCTATCGCCAGACCCGATACACATTCGTCTCGAAGATTATCGTCTAACGTCGAGCACGATAAACACTTGCCAAAATTACATGTGGATGCAAAGTGTTTAAGGGCCTGCAAATAGTCGGTTAATTAAAGACTCCCCAATATGTTGACGTCGCAAACGAAACACGTGATGTTTCGCGATTTCGGACCGTTGAGGTTACTAATTTGACTGACTCGTCTAACGTTGAATCTTCAGGAAATTGCGTTGCACAAAATTCGCACATAAGCATATAAGTTCCTTCTCCGACCACAGTTCCAGCATACTCACTTTTAATAATATAACTGAGTTTGATAATGACAGTCGTCATTTTGATATCTGCGGATTAGTGATGTTCTTATACGTTCGATAAAGTAAAAACAATAACAGTATATACTTTTACAAATTTTAATCAATTTTAATTTAAGCGATATAATTGTATTTAAAGTTTTATCCTTATTATATTCTTAAGACTAGTAATTCTTCTACTACCCCTTCACAAATACTTTCTTCTAAATTCTGATTTCCTTCAACAGATGGCCCTCTAATAATACCTAAGTAAAATTGTAAGTCTTCTTTCTCTTGCCATCCTAATCCAGAATGTTTCGTTAACAATCTCTCAACATCGGTTATTTTGGCCTGCGACACAGGCCACTCCCGTTGGAATGGTGTTAGGCTGGAGCATAATAGTTTTTTGCCCGTTTTGCAAACATTAAAGGATTTATTTGAATCTGAATTATAAAACGGTTCACTGCGGATAAGTGTGTTTCCTAAAATCTTCGATCTTTTTATAATGAATCTTTTGCATTGGGTTATTTTGAATGGCCATTTCGCTGTCGGTTTAAAGACTTCTTGAGTGGCTGTTTTGAAGTCATATATAATAATGTCCCTCAGATTCGTGACCGTCGCACTACTAGAAATGAATTCGCAATATTCTTCTGGTTGGATGATTACGTCTTGTTTCTTTACAAGTTTTTCTACATTGCCGAAAACTCTGTCCGGGGGCATAAAACTATGCCCTGTTACGGGAAATATTATTTCAATACTTTTGACAGAGACATTTTCCAATAGCCATTTAGATAGCATACTTAGCATTATACTATTTTTGTTTTGCCCGCCACATCCGTCAGCAAATAAGCGTGATGGAAATACCTGATAAATTCGTTGTATTAAATCGATCATAGACGGCTGATGCTATTTGATTAGCTGTTTTACCATATTCGTTTTCTGTCCAGGTGTATGCAAAGGTTGTGTTTTTATTAAGCTTGTCTTTAGAGGTTTAAACAACAACAACAAAAACAAAGCGACTACTAAGCTTAAATAGAACCAACCTTAAAACAATGATAGGGACAATAACGGGTCATTGCCTCGGGACATTCATGACATGAGTCCCGAATACTATCTATTTTTAAATAATGCGCTTATTTAAAAATATATAATAACATATCATTATTATTTGTACAGTTACTTTTTTCGATAAAATAAATATTTGCGTATAGAATTAAAAAGCTACACTATCAGGCTTGTTCCTTTTTGGGTGATCGGGATAAACGAACGAAACGTGTAGTTGAGCCTTTGAGGGATGTACTATGTGATTGATCAGGGTCGATTCATCTCTTCTGCATCGTTGGTACTAATCTCGTCTATTTCACTGTCGAAGGATTTGGTGAGCCCTCCACTACTATAGGTGGTAATAGGCGGCTCTTAGCATTTTTCCAGCTGAATTGTCCAGGCTTGTTTTCAGGTACTCGCTTACTGTCTTTCTAATAGCACTTCCAGCTGTGCCAGGGGAGTCACCCTAATAAATTATGTAAATTGCGTGTGCTGCGTCCATTAACAGGACGAAGCGCATCCTTTGCAAAGCTTTTGTCGATATGGGGGTTGTGTTACAGCAGTTTTTCCTTACCTATTAATTTTCCAGCAATGTATCGATTTATTTTTCGATCTTTGTGACTCAACATCCAGTTTCTGAAGCGAAGCATAGCAAAGCAGCATATAATGTATTCGTGTATCCTAGTTCCGAAATCCTTTTGGTCCCATGTATTTTTGCCTCGATTGATAATTAATGGTGACAATTTATTACCATCGGCGCTGGCAGTGAACAACACCGTGACGTTATGTTTGCCAGATGATGCGATAGTTCTTGTACTGACAATTCCACGGGCCCCAACAACTTTTGTTTTATCAGGGTAATTTCCAAAACTTGACTCGTCCAGATTCTAAACTTTTTCTGGTCTTCCATTTCAACCCAGTACATTCAAACCCTCTTCAAGGATATCGAAGTACTCGTTTACTATGAAAGGGTCACATGGGTCATACACAAAACGAGTCAGAATTTTGTGAAAAAGAAACATAGTCAGAACTTTTACGAAATCAGTCTTATTTATTACCTTATAATCATAGCATTTAAATGACAATATAAAATAAGATAGTTTTTCAGTTTTGACTGAAATATTAAACTTTTAATTTTTTTTGTGACCACTGAAGGGACATACTTCCACAGAATAGAACAAAAA
The DNA here is from genome assembly GCA_963693345.1 of Pieris melete. NCBI lineage: Eukaryota > Metazoa > Arthropoda > Insecta > Lepidoptera > Pieridae > Pieris > Pieris melete. The sequence goes on along the minus strand of CAVNZK010000038.1, from coordinate 1,094,781 downwards.
CAATCGTTACGTATGTCTTAAAAAGTTATTCATAATAAACAATACAAAGTAAAAAAGGATTTTAAAAGATATCATCATCACTCGAATCAAAAAATGAACGGCCTTTATATTTCTTTTGTGGTGCATTTGAGTCGTCAGAGTCACTGTATTCTGGGAATGCACGGACTACCGAGTAACGAGCTAGTAGCAAGACCCGTACCCACGCCCCGCACGGCTTGTGTTTGCGCGGGGTGTTACATTCAAATGTTAACGAATTCTTGACCCACCCTGTAGTTTGTCGTAGTCGGGAGAACTTCTTGGTGGTTCCATTTCATTATAATATAAGTGGAGCTACTATCTTTTACCTGGAGATTTTATAAGAACATGGGTACAATCAATAGCGTCAATGAGTCTTGGAAATTTAGCTATGTTGTAAAACTCTTGCTGTATTTCTTGAGTATCGGTTAGAAATTTGATGAACTAAGGACGGAACTGTGCAATAGCCTGTGAAATCAAGGTGACAATGCGACTGGCAGAAGCTTTGCTGACACCAGGGAAATCACCGACTACTGTGAGAAAACTTCCTGTTGCATAATATCTCAAAGTCAATAGTAGACGAGTAATCGGCATGTTAACATGATTTCTGAAACAAACATGGGTTAGATTTGGCACATAACGGATTCGTTGGTTAGGTAAATAGATTCCTATTCCTACTTATTTTGTCTAGCCCTTGAAAACCAGACGCAATAGAAAATCTATTGTTAAGTGGATCCGTTTGGATCCAGCAGCGCTCATCAGGTAGCTAAACCAATCATTGCGGGTTGTATGTATGTAGGTACTCACCTTTCTTTAGGGGCAGAAATTGTTTCTTCGATCATTGAATAAAGAAACATCACGGCTTCTTTAGTAAGTCTGAACCTTGTCCTAAAGTCCGTTTCGTCCAATGTCTCCATATAGTTAGTTATATTTTGAAATACAGAATACAGGATTTGGTGTTGTGATGCGATCAAAATATCAAACTCATTTTCAAGAGTTTCAAAAACGTTTATCATATTGAATCACAACGTTTTCTTGTCTGACATCAGTCAAACACAAATCACTTATGTTTCAGATAAATTGTGCTATTTGCCACTTCATCGGACTTATAACTTATGATGGACTTTATGTGACAAATAGCGCTATCTGACAGTCGTAAAACGCAACAATAGTGTTTATCCTACCAATAACTAATAAATACCTAATTGGGAACTTATCCGTACATTGTGAAACAGACCCTAACAATCAGTAAACTCAAACAAACATTAATCATAATATAACCACTTTGGTTTTAGCTTAAGCATAGAGAGATCTAGAATAATAAATCGAGCCCTTTTTATTTGCATAGTGAATTATCAAAAAAATCCTTAATTCTTGTAAATGATTAAACTTTGTTTTTGCAATTGCCTGCCTCGTTTGGTAAAGTGCAGGAACCATGTTGATCACTGATGATAGTTTTCTTGGTCTTCTAGACATAGGTACAATTTCATCCATTTGGTTGATATAGGAGCACTAAATAAATAGGTATAAACCTTAGTGCTCCTATATCAACAACGCAGTGATCACCCGCCTCACAACCGGGTCCAAATGATTCATAGATATTGTAATCCTTGTTGCTGAAATCTTTGAAAAATGTGTGGTCAGGTGTAATTACTTCGTAAGGACATGATTTGGTGAGCTTCTTTAGTGATGGTAAAAATGTTTCCCGATTTTACAATTTCCTCTCAATTACCGAGTGAACAGAGTCGACAGAGTCCAAATATTTCTGTGTTATAATTTATTTATTTATTTAAAAAGGCTTGCCAACGCTCGGCACACTGATACATTTTGTGCAGCATCAATTGTTGCCAAATTGGTATCATCTGTATTGAATTGCGATTTATCGGTTTGTGTATTGTATGATGTTTGGTCAGAAAGAATAGACATCATTGTATCATCATCGATAATGTCGCTTTCATCTAAAATTGTATTTTGAATATTACTAGTAGTTTTACGAGGTTTCAAAATTGTCTTTTCATTTAATTCTGTCTTTTTTTAATTAATTTGGCCTGCGTTATAGGTTTTCCCTCTGGCCGAAGAGGAACCAGAAGTTCCGCGTCCAAGGAAGTAAGCTACCTTTGTATTTTCTCCCTATATGAAGTTGCTGATAATGCTCATTATCGTCGGTCTTTATAAAAAGCGAGTGTTTATATTCTTTTCTTAATTGAATATGTTTAGTCTTAAGCCAATTTACTTTATTGACGAACATCTTACGATTCGTTATATTTTTTTCTAATTTTTGATACATTGATAACAGAAAAATAAAATACAATTTTTAATGTGTCAATCACTTAAAGCAAACATAGCATAAAGCGGTCTACAGACCAAAGCCGCTGACCCGGCGGCACAGCCCGGCGGCTTAGTGCCGGCGGGTTAACACGGCGGCTTCAGAATGTCTAAGCCGAACGACTTTGCCGGCGGCAAAGCCGGCGGCACGACAGCCGCGGCATGTGGTGTTCTAGTAATTGCCAAATAGTCGTAGAGATTGGACGTGTGTGTTTCGAATAATTCAGAAGTAGTATTTTCAGATTGACATGGAGGAGGACGATAACAGTGATTTAATAATAGCAGTTTGTGGAGTTATTATCGGTGGATCCCTCAACACACGAAAGTGTTGGGTTAGGCCAAGTTTAATGAGTCGCAATAAATACAGTACTTGTCAAAGATTAAGTGATTTAAAGGAAGACGACTTGGTTCTATACAAACCCATTTCTTTTAAGACTTTCCTGTCATTAACCAGTACCGACTTTGAATATTTACTGAATATTGTTGGACACAAAATAGCTAAACAAGACACAAATTACAGAAAAGCAGTTTCACCAGTGGAAAGATTGTCAATAACGTTAAAATACCTAAGTTCAGGAAATTCTTTTAGTAGCCTGTGCGACGTCTTTAAAGTATCTCCTCAACTAATTTCAAGCATTATTCCTGAAGTATGTGATGCTTTAGTTGAAGGACTTCCACATTATGTGAAAATTCCAAGGAGTCAGGAAGGATGGAGAGAAATTGCAGATGAATATTTAAAAAGATGGCAAATACCCAATTGTCTTGGGTCAATGGATGGGAAACATATAAAACTTCAATGTCCCCCAAAAAGTGGAAGTGATTATATAAACTATAAAAAATATTTCAGTATTGTACTCTTTGCTTTAGTAGATGCTGATTACAACTTTTTGTACGCTAATGTGGGATGTCAGGGTCGGATTTCAGATGGTGGGGTTTTTAATAATTCAGCATTACGTCGATTGTTAAATGATAATGAATTGAATATACCACATAAAACCCCTTTACCCGGAAGGAATCTACCAATACCGTATTTTTTTTTGGGTGATGACGCGTTTCCTCTGCAACCCCATATTATAAAGGCTTATGATGGAAATCACACAATGGGATCATCTAAGAGGGTTTTTAACTATCGAGTATGTCGAGGGCGAAGAGTAGTTGAAAACGTGTTTGGGCAGTTAACACACAAATTTAAGATTTTTCATAGACCTATTCAGCTAATCCCAGAAAAAGCTACTACTGTAACTTTGGCGTGTATACATTTATTTAATTATATCAAACGAACCGCTGCAACTCAGCAAAACGAATACGATACTGAAAATAATCAAGGAGAAGTCTTTCCCGGTGAATGGCGTAGACATCTTGAAAACGACAGTTGCTTAGATAATATGTCAGGAGAAGACAATCAAACCTCGGATACTACAGTGACCGCTGAGGATACAAGAGTGGAGTTGACTCATTATTTTCTTTCTAGTGTCGGAGGATTAGAATGGCAATATAACCAATAACTCAACTCATATAATCAATATTATTTTTAATCATTAAGTAGTTCCATGTATTATCCATTAAATCTAAAATCGTAAATTACACATAGTGAGATACACTTTTATTGTGATTCGTATAATAAAGTTTTAAACAAAATAAGAAATGTGTTTTTGTAAACCAACAACATGATATTAACTATATTCCTTTCGCACATATGTCAAGCTCTACTCGTGTGAAGGGAATAGTCAACACTAATTTTAAATTTAACTTTAATGGGGCTACCTATAGCTACCTTTATTATACCAAAAAGAAAATTAAATATTTAGTACATATTTTGAAGATTACTTTATAACACTATCAGAAGAATTTAGAGCTAGGTATTCTTCAGCAAATGTTTCTAGTGACGAAGGTTGAATTGTTTGTGGATCTGGGTTTGTTTGGGCAGAGTATTCAGAAGAAGTTAAGTTATTTGTAGAAGGGCTTACTACCGTCTGTTGAAGTGAAGATGCTGTATAGTATCCTGGATGACTGTGTGAACTAGAAACACTACTTGGTCTTGCAAAATCCGTAAATGTATCGGATCTATATCCAGTTTCGGCTTCAAATATAATATTGTTGATCCGATGTCTCACAATAGCTTTCATTTGTCGATCCATTTGTCTTAACTGACCCGCAATATACTCTCCAAATAAACCATCCTCATCTTTTGTCACATTTGGTCGTTGGGAGACATTCTTCATAATATTCAATGCTTCGGATATCAACTCTTTATTAGGGTTGATTTTAGGACGTTTATTTCGTTGGCAAGTTGTATTTTCTGGCGACATCTGTGGTAAATCATTTTGATTTGATTGTGAATCTCGTTGTGAATCGTGGCTCGTCGACGGTGTGTCCTGCGAAAAAAGACGAAAAAGACTGCCCGTTTAGCCGTTTTACTTTTATTTAATAAAAAATAAATAAGTATATCTAGTCAAAATCAAAATTTATTGTGTATTTTTTTATTATGGATTTTATTAAAGGCACTGAATAAGTCTTCAACATTTCAATTAATTTTTTTTCAAACACATTTTTTTTTACCTGAGTGGCAACTTTTTTGCCAATGCCCGGGAAAGGGTTAAAATGTAAATACAAAGATACACTAATAAATAAACTAATATAATTATATGTCTATGGGGCCCTAGTTGCCTGATTATAAATAAAAAAAAATTAAATCTTTACTTACAGTGTCGGTGGTTCCAGTAGGCACATTTTTGTTCTGCAGAAAATTTAGTGATTTGTAGGCAAACCATTTACTATGATAAATATCATCAGTACCCGCACCAGACTTATTTGAATTATCTTCTTTTTTTTTCTCTCGGTAATAATGACTAGTTAAATTTTTTATCTTTCTCTCGATTTCCGGAACATCAGTAGCAAATTCACTGGCAATTTCATTAAATGCGTCGTAACGCTTTGGCCGGCTTTTGTAGTCACGGTTTTTTGGGTTCCATAATATTTCTTTTAAATGATAGAGGTCTATTAGTTTTATAACTGTTGCATCGTCCCACTCCATATTGGTTAGTTGAAAAATAAAGTGCCGACACTTCACAACAACAGAGAATGTATAAGTGATACGTCACTACTCTATGAAAGCCGGCGGGCAACTGACTGAGTGAGTGGAGAGGGATGCCGTCGGCATCGGCATGCTGCCCCGCCGGCTTGCCCGCGCGGGCGCAAGCCGGCGGCATGATTGTATAAAATAAGGCCGGCGGGTTGGGCCGGCGATCCGTGCCGCCGGGTCAGCGGCTTTGGTGTGTAGACCGCTTAATGCAGGTTGGGCAAGAAAGATTTGCGAATTTGAAAAAAATATAATAAAAAAACTAAATACAATACACATACAATTTTTTATTTCAATTAATATAAACAATTTTTTATTTCAATTTCATCTGGGAAATTTATTTATTTAAAATAACATCATCCAGGTGTGCACCATTGCGCTGCAAACATTCCTCGAATCTGAACCTCAAATTGGTAAAAACTTGCTGGCACATTGCGCGGGGAATAGCTGCCATTTCTTCGCAGATATTGGTCTTCAACTGGTTAATCGTGGCTGGATTATTATTACTTTATTTTTAAGGTGAAAAGGTCTGGTGGCGATCCGGACTTCTAGGTGGCCATGCAATGTCACCTCGGCGCGATATTATGAAATTATCACTGTATAATTTCATAATATCACCAGAAGTGAAGTAACCCATCATTGAAGATTCTGTGTTTGATGGGGTGTTGTTGAGCATCTCCTGAACCTAAGTTCGAAATAATAATTTATTCAGAGATGGTAGTTTTTTCATATACGGCATTATAGACTTAAACCAGTTCAAGTCGTCGTCGTCTTGATTTAAATCTTTCTTCATTATGTCTATTTTTTCTCGTTCGAGTGTTATTAACATTTCTTCAATACTTTTTGCTGCATTTTCTTGAACCTTTTGTTTAGCTAACGTTCCAAAAGCTCTGGATAGGGTCCAGGTGTCGAGGTATCATATCGTATCTGTGGCGAAATAGCATTTTGTGCAGCATCAGTTGTAGGGCCATCAATTGTTGCCAAATTGGTATCATCTGTATTAAATTGCGATTTATCGGTTTGTGTATTGTATGATGTTTGGTCAGAAAGAATAGACATCATTGTATCATCATCGATAATGTCGCTTTCATCTAAAATTGTATTTTGAATATTACTAGTAGTTTTACGAGGTTTCAAAATTGTTTTTTCATTTCATTTGGCCTGCGTTATAGGTTTTCCCTCTGGCCAATGAGGAACCAGAAGTTCCGCGTCCAACGAAGTAGGCTACCTTTGTATTTTCTCCCTATATGAAGCTCCTGGTAATGCTCATTATCGTCGGTCTTCATAAAAAGCGAGTGTTTATATTCTTTTCTTAATTGAATATGTTTAGTCTTAAGCCAATTTACTTTATTGACGAATATCTTACGATTCGTTATATTTTTTTCTAATTTTTCTGTACTTACAAAATCATTACTTTTTATTTTGATTGGCACTAGCGGTTTCTTTTTTGTGCAGGTCTTATTAACATTAATATAATCTGATATCATTTCATTAACTTTAACCGCTCCAGGTTTCGTTTTATATAAAAACTGGACGAAACGTCTGAACATTACGCCGATAGGCCAAAATTCGCCATTCAAAAACAAATCCAATTTATGTCTTGAAACAAATACCTTATATGCATTATACAGTTATGTAGTTTTTGCCTTAATATAACTAATAATATCCTCTTCACTCGTTTCTTTACTCACGTTCGATATAAACAACGGTACCTTAACGTCCGCGGCATTAAACTTATCGTTATTCACAGTCGAAGCACACCCTTTTTGGCCAAATAGTTTATAACGCTTAGGCCGTTTACCGCGCACAATTTGCCATTCCGTATTACCACTATGACCATCCTTCTTATGTTTAGAAAGCATGTTTGGTTTATATCGAATTTCAGTAGACATATCACTTGAAGTCATCGCTGTACCTCGCAAATTAATAGCCACAGAAGGCACATCCATCGCAGGCGTGCAACGAGCTGTTTATATTTGGGTCAATACTATTCGGTGCAGGAGTAAGGTCGGTACACGACCCGTCCTCCACTAGTCTCGATGTCTCGCTCACTTCCTACGACTTATGCCCATCTACCAGCAGAAGCACGGGTTTTTAATGTTATTTTCCACTATCCAGTTGCGAAACTCGTTGGTGATGTAATCAAAGAATACATCTCCTCTCATCCAACCTGTCTCCGATCTGCGTAAGACCCAATGTTGGGGCATACTATTCACTACAGCTTTTGGTGGTCGAATGTATGGTAACAATACAAGGTGTTCACATTCGTTCTCCTTTCGTGTTTTCCATTTGCATGAAATATTAAAAATACCGTTATGTTTTCTTTTTCGTTACTTGGTTTTATTTGGTATAAGTTTTTGAACCCTCTTGAGCCTAAAACTTTTCCTGTCTTTGGACAAAGACCAAATCCACTTTTTTCTCCATTCTTTTAGGATCACTCAAAATAGCTTTTTGATGTACGATTGTTTGAAACTACACTTTTAACCCAAAAAATTTATTAGCAGAAAAAACAAGAGCATAATTTTGCTTAAACACTAAACGTCAAATCTGATTTTATTCTTCTTTTTCATATCCAACCTCATTTGACTGTTATTAATAAAAATAGTATGAATGTAACCAGATTTGAAGATTTTTACATTATACACAGTCTGTTCCACTCTTCTCTGACTTGGGCTAAGCTTTATTAATGGCCTCCGTTATTTTAACCCCTTCGGACCTAATTTAAATATTGATGATAAAAATAATATTTTTTATGTTTTATTAGCTGATTGGAGTATTAAGAACATATTTTCTTTAAAAAATATAATTTTCCTTTTACAGTTTTCTAGAAATTTTTATGTCCACAGACTTCAAGGACACGGACTTCAAGTTAGTGTTGTTTCTTAATGATGTGTACCCGGATTTATAATAATAAATTAATGTTTAATTTAGTTCAAAACGTTACTAATATTGTCCTTTATTAAAGTGCGTATCACATTTAATTATTTTTATCACGGCGGCATAAATAATTTAAATCGCATTTTAATCCGTTATCAAGTTTTTTATTTAGAATGTTACTATTTTATCTCAATGGATAGGTTATTGTATAAAAAACTATGTAATGAAAAGGTTAAGTTAGTAACACACTTAAATATAAATTAAATCAAGATTTTTGGTGAAAAATACGAAAACAATTTCTTTCACTAGTGAAATAGATGTGTATTTCGCATTTGAGGCAATAAACATGTGTTTTGCCCTTGTATTCTGGTTTTTTACATCTAGTAGCTTCCTTTTTTGTATCGTATTCTGGCAAATGCATAACAGTATCGTACTAAACTTCAGGTATTGGCCTCATTTCAACTTGACGTCGTAGAGTTTGTGTAAATGTTGGAATGCGTTTGGGACTGCTACTTCCAGAAGATGGACGTCCTCTTTTCATGTTGTTAAGTGGCTGTCCCATTTTTAACAGCGAATCTGCTACGCGCTGCCGAAAATTCAGTTATTTCAGAATATATTTGTCTGGTAACTTACAGATGGCACAGTCTGCCTGATATTCCAACCAACAGTGATAAATCAATGGCATGGAATACCATACGAAGCGTCCATTTTTTCAATCGAATAAAGATACGGTACAGACTAATTAGATGATCTGTTTTATCTACTCCTCCCATTCCATTATTAAATATTCAATTGGTAAAAGTTCTATATCAGATGGCAAAGGAGCTGTGGCAGTAAACTGTGAATTCTTCATGTCTTGTCCAAGTTATATCCGCTTTACGCGTTTTAGGCGGTCGACTGGATTGAGGAATTGGCTCTTCTTGGTTTGAATGGTGTTCAATTTCTTCTTCATGTTTCAAAGGTTCGTTGAGGAGGACGATATTACTATCTACACGAGGCAGCGGTTTTGAAGTATTCTGTAGAATTTCATCATTGCTTTCTTCGTCGTTATTAGACAAAGTCCCATTTTCAAGTATGCTGAGCGAATTGTCAACGTCTCGTTGTCTCGATGAGTCAAAACCTGAAAAATCATAAAGTTATTAAAAATAGTATGTTTTTTTCAAACTTATCACAATAAATGTTAAGCTCAAATTTATCTATTGAAACCTGTTGTCCTGTAGACATGGCAATAAGTACAGATTTTACTCAGTAAGATACAAAGTTCCATGATTATTATTATGTCTGCATATAGGAACACTATTCTTTGAGAAAAAGAAATAATTCAACATAGATAACAGCTATGTTCAATAAAAATAAAACAAAAATACACTTACTTGCTTTTCGGCTGTCCATGACTGTTAACTACACATGATTAATTATTTCTACCTAACAAAATCACATTTCTTGAACGTTGTTTATAATATTACGATCCTAAGAGCTAGTTCAGACATGGCGGAATCCGTGCGGATGCAAATCGCGCGGTTCTAAACGCAAGTGTTCAGACAGACGCGGATGTAAATGCGGAGTGCCGTAATCCGCATAGAGTGACAGCGTTCTAGTCCAATCATGGAAGTCGAAGAAGCAATATGTGTGTACTTGTTGCTCCGTAAAAAAGAAAGAAAGAAGAAACGGCAGTATTGGGTGCATCCAATATTACGTGATCGGCTCACCCATGGTCAGTTTCTGACTTTATATCCAAAATTAAGAAGTTTTGAACCAAAATTCTTTAATTATTTGAGAATGTCGATAAATTCATTTGATGAATTATTAGAAATGATCAGTGAACAAATTGCATCTAATGATACCCATATGAGGTCAAGCGTGGCCCCAGAAGAAAAACTCGTGATTACATTAAGGTAAGATATTTATTTTATACATCAGAATATATGTTTTGTACTATAGAAGACTGTGAGTCGTCAGTGCTATTGCATGATAAAGGCGATGGAGACTCTCCTGGTACGATTGTAGAATATCCTGTAAAATATCCTTGTGGGTTTGAATATTGTTGGTTTTCCCAAAATACTTCATTAGGCGTGTTCTGCTGGCTCGTGATATGAATAGGCGCTGGTAATTTCTGCCATTTCTGTATTACCTTGAGTAATTCAATTTTAGTAGCCAAACGCTTATTTTCTGGAACTTTTTTTAACTCTTTATACAATGACATACAAAAAAGCTTATCATCATCATCTTGCTTTGACATACTTTCTTGTAATTGTCTCTGTATTTTATCCCTTGATTCAATGCTATTTTCTAATATGTCAGCCAATCGCTCTTCTGAAGTAATTTTAGTCTTCTTCCTTTTATTGGGTACTGGTTGTATTTCACGTGCATTAACAAAATTATCTTGGTTTTGGTCAATGTTTTGAATTCCTTCATTTTTGGCTTCATGTATGTTTGATGTCGTTTCTTTGTTTTCTACTGTCTTCTGAAGAAAAGAAAGCCGGTCAAAATACATGTATTTTGAACCTTTACATGCACCAGAACCAGAAGGAATTGATTTGCCTTTCTTGAATTCCTTATTATAAGCATCCCGTATATTCTTCCACTTTTTTTGTAAAGTTACACCTGGAACAGAAATCAGTATTTTTAACAAAATTGTAGACTTATAAATACAGGAGCGGTCAAATATTTGAAGACACTCAAAAATTTGAAAAATTTAAAATAAAATAATTGACACTCATTATTTTAAACTAGCTGGTGCCCGCGACTTATAATTAATAAATGAAAAGTTTGCAACTTTGTTAACAAAACGATACAGATCAAGATTATATTGTTTCAGATATCTGGGTACTGGTTGTTCCTTTGGAGAACTGCATTACAACTTTCGTCTTGGCAAATCTACAATTACAGGAATTGTCCGTGAAGTATGTGAAGCTCTGTGGGAAAAAGTCGCAAAAAATGTCATGCCTGAACCCAGCGAAGATATATGGAAGAAAATAGCTACAGATTTTGAAAAATATGCAAATTTCCCCAATTGCATTGGCGCCATAGATGGCAAGCATATAAGGATTACAAAACCCAATGATTCTGGATCTTTGTATTATAATTACAAAACTTTTTTTTCCATAGTGCTGTTGGCACTTTGTGATAGTAACTATTGTTTTTCTTTCATAGATATTGGATCATATGGAAAAAGTAGTGATTCTGCAATTTTTAAAAATTCGGTATTTTATAAAAGATTAATAGAAAAGTCATTACACATACCAAAACCTAAACCAATATCTAACACAGATCCTACGCCATTGCCATACGTCATAGTTGGCGATGAAGCGTTTGGTTTATCCGAAACTGTAATGCGACCCTATGCAGGTAGAGGGCTATCATACGAAAAAAATATATTTAATTACAGGTTATCAAGAGCTCGACGTTATATTGAATGCACTTTTGGAATTCTGGCAAACAAGTGGCGCATTTTTCATAGGCCTATAAACGTTAATATAGACTTTGCCGAAGACATAATAAAGGCCTGTTGTGTGCTACACAATTTTGTTAGAACTAGAGATGGTATACAGTTTGAAGATACTTTATATACTGGGCCAATGAGTAATCTTAATACATTACATGCAGGAAGGGGTACACCGTCATCATTAAATATTAGAGACAAATATGCTAATTACTTTGTAAATGAGGGTCGTGTAGAATGGCAAGACACAAAAATATAAAAACTTGAGAGGTGTCAAGGGACACCCGGATAGAACGAAGTTGACCTCACTGGAGGCGAGTACTAGAGGCGAGTAGCGAGGCGTGGTGTTTGCGTGCGTGAGAATCGTGAGATTTTTCCCGCGCCCGATACTTACCTCCAATCACAATAACAACATTTTTATATAGTTTAGTTATTTGGGGTGGACTGTCAATTACAAAATATGTAAACTACCCTGATAAATGTAAAATTAAATACATACTGACCAAAAAGAACCTTTTTTTCCAAAGAATCCTCATTTTCTCCAAAAATATCCACCAGCTCCTGCCAAGCTCCGTTTCTAATAATTTTATTGGAATATTCTGCACATTGGATGTCCCACAAAGCAGGTCTCTTTTCCACCTCATCGATGAATAGCTCGGTGTCGAAGCGATCCATTGTCACCGTCCGATACGCGCGGCTTCCGCAGAGCAACTGAACGCGCTCCTAGTACGTCAAGTAAATAGATCCGAGCGGCAACCGCGCGAATTCATTTTCTAGCGGTTGAGTGGCGGTAGCCGCGCGGTTTGTCAATCCGCGCGGACAGGTATGAACGAATTTATAGGCGCTAATGTAAATAAGATCCGCGCGGTCTAACCGCGCGATTTGCATCCGCACGGATTCCGCCATGTCTGAACTAGCTCTGAGTTCTTCTCGGATTTCTAGCATTGTTTACATTCGACTTTTGATAAAACCGAACAATATAACAAGTGTTTTACGAGCATGTCCATTCACATGGACGCCTGGACTGAAGGGGTTCTTCATTTCTGGCCATAAAAAAATCAAACCATTTTTGACCTGGGCGATCATCTTTATATTAATTTTGAATCCCCCTGTCTCGTATTACTTCCTGAACAATATCAAGCAATTCCTGTTTTTTTACTGGAAATCCACATTTGGAAATGTTAAAAAGCCATTCAACTACTTTTTTTCACCATCTAATAATAGCACAGGCTCTGGGCCCGGTTTGTTAACTCCATCTGGTCTGCGCCCACTGATTTTGTCCAATATTATAGTCTTTAGAATAGCATGTTCTTTGCATACTTGTCTTACCGATTTTTTCTTCTCTCGAATTCAGGCAACGCTTCCCTTAAATCTTTTGTGTCTGCTCGCCTTCTTTCTTATCTGCAAAGAACTCTTCTTAAACAGAAAAAATAAGAATTCAAGAAATTACTCATTTCATTCAAAGTATGGGATGGAATGGGTTAACTTGTAGTCATAATCAAAAATTATTGGAATTGATAAGATATAGTACTTTTGTTTTATGTAAGTTGTTTATTAGCTTTGCAAATATAGATTAATATTATCATTAACATAAACTACGTATTATCATAAATGTAATAGGAAGAAATGCAATAATAAAGATGTAACCCCCCAAATTGGTGACCCCGACAATATGCCTTCAAAGAAATATTGGCGCATTAAGGCAAATTGTTGGGGACCCAAGCACTCGTTCCATTTGGTTGCATCTTCTGTCCCTTGGCTGTTGATGTATGACGGTTGCGACGCCTTCTTCCATTCTTTTGCTCTCCATATTATTGGTTATTTTGGCTTTGTTTTCCTCTCCCTCAATGGAGATTGTTGATCCTTGTATCATTTTTGAAAGATCCAGATGAAATAACTCCACTATATTCAGCAAAGGCCTCAAGAACATTGTAGCCGAGGCGATCGCCCTTCGGTCCTTTTTTCCTCTCCCTTTATGCTTTATGTAAGATGCGAACTGGCAGGTTAGGTCTCTCATTTTCTTTTTTACCTCTTTCTCCCCCTTTATCACCTTCTCTCTTATTCTTTTTATTGGTATTTCTGTCTGTATCTTTAATGGGTTTCCGGGTCGTAAATTGTTTTTGTGGATTTCTCTTCAATGGTCTCCTTACCCAAAGTTCCTCTTTTTCGAAGCATAATAGGGTTGCATTTATCCAATCAAAAATACTGCATATTTGGTTTTGTGTATTATTCTCTAAGAAAATTAGAGCTTCTTCGTAAGCTCGAGATGCTTTCACACTTTGTTTCTTGAAAGGACAAAATGTCTGTTTTCCCTGAGTCAGAACATCGGCATTGCTTTCTTTCAATTTGTTGAAAACTGACTCGAGAGTTGCATCTATTTGAGGCCCGTTAGTTCTCACAAAATCAGAGCACATTTCTTTGATTACTCCGGTGACATAGTTGGAATGTACTTTGTCATGGGGAAAAGCGCCATCTTTAACGAAGTTCCACATCGACCTGCTTACTCTGACTCCACCTATCGTTATTTCTCTATGTCCGACTTCCTGTTGTATTCCATCGTTCTCATAAACGTCTTTGAAACTTTTGGAGCTTCCGTGCCATACCCATGTGGAGGATTAGACCAAAAGTTAGCTTGGGAGATTGAGGATATCATTACCAGACCCCCACCCATAGGCCACCGGTATCAAAAGGTAAAAGATGAGTTAGTACGGTGTCTTTCATAATGTAAATGGATGCATTTAATTAAACAAAAGCCACTGTATGCTTAGCCACTGTTACCTTTGATTTTTCGGTAGTTATCTTCCTGTTGGTACTGTTATTCTCCAGCTTTTTTGTTGAAATAAAGTCATCCCTTGTCATTTTTATGACATCAAATGGGTTCCTGTCCCTAGCTGCCTTAATAACAGTAGTCTAAGTCTAAAATTGTTAGTTTGTAAGTAAGTATCAAGTCGTGAGTAAATATTTTTTTCTAATATTTTTGATATTGAAGGTAGAATGGATATCGGTCTGTAATTGCCGGGGTCGGTTTTGGAACCAGATTTATAGATAGGAGTAACTTTGGCTTTCTTAAGAGAATCCGGAAATTCACCTTTATGCAACAGCTTATTAAAGCAGATCGAGAGATATTCAGAGATAAAATTGATTACACATTTTATGGTTTTAGTGTTGATCCCATCTATTCCAGTACTATAATTTGTGTTTAGTGTTTTTATTAAAGTAAAAAAAGCTAACTTGTAGCGATCATGCGCATATTGACCATTCTTTGGTCACATAGACAACTATGGTCTTTTCACAAAGTAATTGCGATCTTGTAGTACAATGGATACAGAAGCTTGTTCTCTGTCATCAGCTGAAAGAAGCTTTTAATCAAATCTTGTAAAATCTAATATTTCTTTTCTTTCTATTCTATGGGATAATAAATATTATAAATATGGCACTCAAATTACAATTTTTCAGTGAAATCAGCTAAAATACTTAAACTTTCTGTTGTCAACTTAACTGTGGTCTAGGTACAATTGTTGCACTGGATCAGTTACAATTCTCTACGTAAGATTGAGTTTACAATGTATGACTTATAATTTTTTCGCAATGTATTGCGATATTTGGCGGCAAGCTTCTCATTTTTTAAGCAAAATGTTGTCCAAACCTTGCATATTTTTGTGGCTGTATTGGGGGTTGTCTGGGCTCATCGAGTTTTTTTGATATTTTATTTAGCACAGACCCCAACCCTTTCTTTTCCAGCACATAAAAAATAACAAAAATAAACTAGTGTCAAAACTAATAAAACAAAAAAATATACATAGGTACCTAATAGGTTTCATTGCATGAATATTTTAGTTTAGAAAACTTACCGAGTGGAACATTCCTGAAGAATACTTAGTTCTGATTGGTTCAATCTTTCGATTTGAATATGTTTCAATTCATTTTAAGCAATTAAAAATTTATTGAAGTCAGTCGCAATTACTGGCAAAAGAAATTCTTCGCTTTTCATCGCCGATCGAACACTCAATTGTAGTTGAAGAATAGTACAGTTAGCATCAGTGAAATTAGCCATATTCATATTAGAACCTCTGTCGCGTAAAATACTATGAACTGATTCCGCGCTTTCAAAATGTTGTTCAAATTACTCGCTATGATTCCAAAGTCTTTAACCGCATTTCCTTATATATATCAGTACTCAGTAAATTTGTGAAATACTGCCGACCTCAAAGATGATAACGAGGTAATGCTGCCTGCATTACTCTTTTAAACCCCAAATCTTCCACAAAAAATCTGTTAATAATAACTGTCTTTGACACTTTTTTAAAGGTGTCAGCTGTTTGGATGTGGGTGTGTTGGGTGTCAGAGGTTATGTTATGACTTGCAGTTTGTTTATTTCTAATAGGAAGGTATTAGGTATTCTGTTATTTTCTCAAATTTCAACAATAACTTATATTTTATTGTTATATATTAAAATATTTCATAATTATTAAGATTTTTTTTTGCTGGACTCTGTTTTTTCGGGATAGTTAATAAGTCGTATTGTATATTATCTGGAATATTAAATCGAAAAGTAATGCTTACAGTTTGTAAAGGAACATACTCATGCCCTACTTTCTATGTAAACTTTGAGTATTAAGCCAGAAAGGAGATGCCATCACTCGAACGATGCTAATTAATTTTTCTGCCAAAACATCGGCGGGGGACGAGGCACTCACACATACAAAATTTTACTACAGAAACAAATTGCACAATGTTTGTACACACGCACACAAACCTAATTTGCTTACACAAGAGTAACCGCAACGCACACATTTAAAGAAATCGTATCTTTACACGTTACATGTACAGCACGCATACGCAACAATCCCGAGATAATTAGAGCTACCACCATGTCGATAAGGAATGTCGATAAAATTTATTCATTCAATCATTCAGTTGTTCATTCTATTCTGCAATAGCAGAAATATTCTAAAAAAATTTTTTTCACACATGGGGTGGCAAATTTTGAACTAATGGCGCCACAAGCGACTGTACCCAAACTCTATGAATTGGTCAGTTTCAGTGTGTATAAGGATAAGTAGTGTCAAGTTCTTGCGTGACTCAAGCTAATAACGGACTTTGGTTTGGGTACCGTCCCTTATGGCTTCATTAACTTTCACTAAGGTGAAGTAGTGCATCAAGAAGGACACTAGCGCTCCATGTTTTTATTTATTTTATTTAAACAAACAACTGAATGTACATTGGACTTTTTTTTCTTCTTCTTTTCTTTCTGTTTTCTGTTTTTGCGACAGTTGCACCTTAGGAGAGTATGTTAGCGATGATTTCTAAAATGTTTATAGCATTTTTAAAATATTTTAGAGAAAATTTGCAATACATACGGCTAATATTTAGAAGAAGTTATGCGCTGGTCTCCTCCATAACGCTCCATCCTAAATGTAATAAAATAGGCAATTAAAACAACGTACTTAAGAAAAAATATTTATTACAAAGAGGTTAAAAAGTACAACAGGGGGTTTCTAAACACATTGTCAATCAAAGTATTTATATATATGAAAACATCATGTAACTGTATAATCATTTGACATTAAAAAAAATTATTTTTATTGCTACTTTTTTAAATAGCGTAATTGAAATCCCATGATAATTTTGAATTTAAAAATTTGAAACGACATAAGAAAACACAATTTTATTTTATACTAGGTACTAGTTTTATGTATGAAATAATAAGAACACTATTTTTACTTACAAAATAGCGGATTTTTATAAGTTTTATTTAAATCTGCTAATCCAGCAAGACTTTTTATTGATTTTTGAAGTGAATGAGTTTTGTGAATATATGACGGATAAATTTTTTTGGATCCTTTTTCTTAGAAAGGTGATTCTCGTGTTAACATATTTTTCCATAACAACCTTTGCCAGTTCTATGTTATGCGTCACATAATCGTTGTCAAAATAATGTTCCTCAATAGAATGAAAGAGTGTTTTCCCTACAAGTTTTTTTAAAGTTTGAATAACAATTCGTTAAGTGTTGTATTTAGGATCAACTTTTTTATCCGACGTAAGTGTGGCTCTAATCTCGAATTCACAAAAGCGACATAAGGATATTACCTCTTCTGAGGCATACATTAAGCCACCTCTACTTTTTTGATAAATCAAGCTTTCTTTACACTGCACGCCTAAAAGAGCCTTGACGCAGATACTGCATTAGATTTTTTTAATGATAGAAAAAACCACGTAGCCCGCTATGTATTTCACTACTTCCTCGCCGAAAGGAGATAAGTATGTGTAGCTATCTATATCTGTATCTGTTCCTCTGTGATGGAAAATTGTTTATCTGCCTCTAAATTAATACAGAATGACAAAGATGTGTCGTTGATTTTTTGAAGTGAAACTTCTTTATCGGGGTTGGAAAAAAATTTAGTGTAACATTTTTTCGTTACGCGTCACATTTTTCGGTTACGCGTCACATGTTTCGGTTACGCGTCAGTGTCAAATTTGACCGTTACGCGCGTCTTTTTCTTGTCCCTACCACGGTTGATTCAAAGAGATTCTAAACCATTAATAACAAAAATGTATAATAACGATAACAATGATACTAATAATTCTATTACAATTTATGAAATTCTGTAATAATCTTAGTGGTAATAAGGTAAAATGAAATAATTGTATTATTTGTATTCAAGTCTGTGATATTAAAAGCCTTTTGTTAAACTTTATCTAATTTACCTTTATTTAACCAATTTCTGTAAAGTTACATATAGATAATTTTTCAAAAAATAAGGTCATAAAGAAGTTTCACTTCTTACGTGTGTACACTAGTACACGCACTATTTTTATTATTTTATCCCTGAAGAACAGTCTAAAATTGATATTTTTTCTAAAGGAATACAATTTGTACCTCGTTCATTTCGGTTTAGCTCTGTGTGTACCAATAGTTTCTTATATATTGCTTCGAGTTGTCGCGCTGTGGGATTATCATTATACCCGCCATGGCTACGAACATTGGAAAAAAAAATTCTATATGATCTTGGCTGATCTTATGTAAGAGCAGATACGTAAGTATTGTGCCTTGGTCTAACACTAAACTTTTGAACAACTTTTTTGCACTTTCAGTGCACACGAAAATACCTAAAAAACCTGTGTGTCTTGGAGATTTTAATATATTTACTTTTTTTAATGTAGGAATAACAACAGATAAGTTAGTTATGACAGCTTTTGCTTCATCTAATCGGTCAAATGCCTTTTGATAGTTTTTGAAGTTTAATGCCTGTTTGTACGCATTGGACCAAGTTTTTGAATCGAGGACATCAAATATATCGTTCATTAAAATTAAAAATTCAGCAGTTGGAGTTACTTCTTTGAAAGAAGGCATCTTCATAATGTCGGCACAAAAAATCAATGCGTCAGCTACGCTCTGACTGAAAAGTTGGGCAGCCAATGAGACATTCATTATTTTGGACTTAAAATAAATATGGTTCGCTTTTAATTTGTTGGCTAAATAAAACATTTCATCCTCTTGTAGTTGGTGCAACTATGTGATATATGACCATTCTATTTTTTTTTCATGGCCGATAAGTTAAAAAATATTCATAAAACTCAAACGCATTTCTAACCAGTTTCAACATATGACACGGATCTAAAAAAAAGAAAATCTCTTGTCCAGTATGAGGATCTAATATTTTAGTCTGTAAATTTAGTGGATCAAGACAGCAGCGCAATTCTTCAGCCATGGCAAGATTACATTTTGTGCCGTCACATGTCAACGCCTTAATTTCAACACCAGTTTCATGAACGAGCTGGAACGCTATTGTGACAAGTCGAGCTTTTAAGTTAGCAGTCATACCTTTTAATTAAAAGTACCCAATAGGTACTTTCCATGTGGTATTGATGCCCACCAATAGAAACACTAGAGCATCAGTGGCTTTATCGGAATTGTCCGAAATAAAATCAAATCCGTAGTCTACGTATCCGTAATGCCTTTGGGTACTAGAATTGTATTCGGTAAATTCTTTTATTTTCATTTCATCCATTATCAAAGAGCAATAGATTTTTTTGCCAGTATTACTGTCAATTCTCAATCTCAGTGTATTTAGTGCCTCTTTTGTGAAGCCTGGGCGACCGTTAATAGTACTGTACTATTTTGACAATGTACGCGGCGCTGGTAAACAGGCTCCGAATGTTTTTCTTACATAACGGTAGGCTTTAGGTGAATAATAATTTAATGTAAGTGCAAAACATCTTAATTCAGGAGAATACATAACTCTGGGTAATTTTCCAGTTTTGCTTTTTATAATTTGCCTTTTTATTAGTTCGGTCTCTTCCACGCCTATGGCTTCTATGAATACACTGCATCCAGTCATTTTTGTCGGAGCTCTTTACACTAACAAGCGTCATACCGGAATGGCGCGGAAATCCATTTGTTATTGCTACACACTCCCTCTAGAGGGGTGTGTTTAAGCCCGTTCGGGGCTATGCCCCCTTCGGGTGAAGTGTTTTCTCGCGCCCTGCTGATACAGGACGGTACGGGGTCGAGGTTTTTCCTCTTGGTGGGGGCTGCAGCGCGCAAGGAGGCGTTGGCCTCAACTCGCTGCGCGCAGCCGATGGGGTCTATTCCGGAGTGTCAAGTCCGGTGGTTTGGGGCCAAGGAGTATTCTCGACTTGGCCCTGGTGTCTTAATGGTTGGTATCGGGCAGCTACGCGGCTCGCGGTCAAGCTCCGCCGGGTGAGACCCCCGGTGGCCCCGGGGGAGGCCCAGCGAGGCGACCAGCGGTCGTAGCCGCGGTTGCTGCCCTGGTGTCACGTCCGGTGGTTGGGGTATCCGCGGAGAATAGCTCACGCGGATACCTGTATTTGTCTGGTGGCCTGGAGTGCCACGGCGCGATGTCCTTGAGGTGGGGATGTTGAGAGGCGTCCGCTCGATCAAACATCCCCTTGGTGAGCCGTGCGACGAACTCGTCGATTGACTCCATCCTCAAGTCCCGCGCTATGTTGGTGTTCCTAACGTAGCGGGGGGCCCCCACTGCACGTCGTAGGTTGATGTTTTGTACGGCACGCAGTCTCTGGCGGTGGGTCTCCTTTGTGTAGGAGTACCAAGCCGGTGCCGCGTACGTTAAGTGTAGGCGCACGTACAATTTGTAGAGCGCGAGCTTGATCCGGAGGGGTATGTTGCCGTAGAGTAGGGGGTAGAGCGCGTACGTCGCACCCTTAGCTCTCCCTACTGCCCTGTTGACATGGTGCCGCATTGTGAGTCGCCGGTCTATGGTGACCCCTAAGTATGTGACCGGCGTCTTCCACGGCACGTCCTGATCCAGGAATCGCAGGGGCGGCGGCAACCTACTCTGGCCAAAGGCAATCGCCTGTGTCTTGTTAGGGTTGGCGGCTAGTCTCCACTTTTCTAGCCACTCTGGCAGGAGGTCCAGAGCGCGTTGGAGCTTAACCGCAGCGTGCTTTATTTTCAGGGATGTGGCCACGTACGCAGTATCATCCGCGTAGAGGGCCAAGGTGCACCCTTCTGGGCACGGGTTGCAACCCCCCCCGACCTCTCCCACCTCTGGGACGCCTGCGCCGACCTCGCAGGGG
This sequence comes from Pieris melete, assembly GCA_963693345.1. Lineage (NCBI taxonomy): Eukaryota > Metazoa > Arthropoda > Insecta > Lepidoptera > Pieridae > Pieris > Pieris melete. The sequence goes on along the minus strand of CAVNZK010000038.1, from coordinate 1,073,482 downwards.
TTCCGCAGGGTAGGAGATTATGTCCACATCGCGTTGGTAAGAAACGCGCTGCCCATGGGCGCGCGGCTCAGCCTGCGCATGCGTGCGCGGCTCGTTCCTCTGTTGCGCGGGTGCAGGAGCAGGTGCGCCATGTGTGCCATGCGCGCCAGGCGCGCCATGCGCGTCACGCGTGCTCTGCGCGCCATGCGCACCACGCGCGCCCCGCGCGCCACTTGCGCCATGCGCACCACGCGCGCCCCGCGCGCCACTTGCGCCAGGTGCGCCAGGCGCGCCATGTGCGCCGCGCGCCTTCGAAGCGCCCATGCCCCGTGTGGTGTGTGCCACTGTGCCTGCGCGCTTATTGCGCGCCTCCTCCTTTAGCACAGGGCACGTGCTATGGTTTGCCGGGTGCGCCCCCTTACAGTTGGCGCACTTCGGCGTTGCCCCCTTTGGTAGGGGGCAATCTGTGGTGTGGTGTCCCTCCCCGCACCTCACACAGGCTAAGGCCCGGTGGCATTGGTGCGAGGAGTGTCTGAATCCTTGGCACCGGTGACATTGGGCGGGGCCCCTTTTGCTCCTCCAAGACTCGATTGTGACCCCCGGTATACACAGTAACTCCTTGATGTCATATATAGCGGGGGTGAGGTCGGGGGTGCGGCGCAAAATAACTAGGAAGATACACCCCGGTCTACCCTTCCTAGCGCGTATGGGCTGAGCGTGCTCCGGCTCAAACCCGAGGTCTCGCAGCTCTATCATGATGGCTTCGGGCTCCGTGTCCGCCGGAACGCCCCGCACTGCCACCTTCAACTGCCTTTCAGCTGGCAGGGAGTAGGAGAAGTAAACGACGTTGACGCCGCTACTCTCCAACTTCCCAAGGTATCGTTGTACCACTCGGTACTCCTCCTCGTCTTCGGGGATGATTTTCAACCCCTGTCCAAGGCGCGCGCGTTGAGTGTGCGCCCGAGCCTTTTTTTCATCTCCCTGATGTGTACCGTCCAATCAGGGAGAGACTCGATCACAAATGGCGGGTATTTTGGTTTCAACGCGGCGGGGGGCAGGGGCGCGATGGGGGGCCGGCGGGCTACTGCCGGCGAGGCAGTCGTCGCGGCGTATGAAATCGCCGCGTCTTGAGGCGTTGATTGAGCCGTCGCTTGTGGGGGTGCGGGAGGCACCGTGGTGGGCGTCATGCCCATGGGCGAGGCGGTCATCAGTATATTCGAGCCCGCCGCGTTCTGCGGCTCTGTTTGAGCCGTCACTTGATGGGGTGCGGGAGGCGCCATGGTGGGCGTCATGCCCATGGGCGCATCCGCCAGGCGACGACGACGCGGGTCTCTCTGGGACAGCGGCGCCGAATGTGCCTGCGGTTGCGGCGGCATCGTGTGTTGAGTCTCAATGTTTGGCGGCGTCGTCTGTGCGCACACGCGCTTGGGCGCCGTCCCGGCGGCGTCCTCGTAAAAGTCCTGCGGCGGCGGGCGGCGTAAGGAGTAATTATGCGCTCGCCTCGCTTCGGCGAGCGCATTGTGTTCGACGCTAGATAACGGAGAGGTCATGACACCCTGCTCCAGTAGGCGCCTGCGGGTCTGCGAGAGGTACTCGCACATGACGCGTGCGAGCCCTTCCGTTGCGTACCGGCCTATGAGCGTCTGCGCAACAAAAAGCGCATCCAACTCATATCCGGCCCGCGCGGATACGGGCTGCACAGGCCGCAGGTCGCCCTCTAGGTACGCGATCAACTCTTCGGGATCGCGCCCCAGGGCAGGGTTGTCACCTTGGTGAGATATTTCTACTAAATTTTTACTCACGGGATTTTTATCTATTTTTTGAGGCTGAGGTCGGTGCGGGGTGGCGACAAGGGCGCTCTCGTCGTCCGCATATCGCGACGAGAGCTGCGGCCTTAAATCGCCTCCGTGGGCACTTTCACTTTCACTTAAATTTACATTTAAATTCACACCCGAGGTCGTACGCAATATTTTGCGTTGGTCACTAATTTCCTCCGCGGGGGAGGGGTTGTGGGGGGCCGCTGCGACGGGGTATACGTTAGCCGTATACCGCGACGAGGGCTGTTCGTAAGAAATGTTTTTATTTACGCTGTCTTCGGCTCCCGGCTCCGAGCGGGAGCGTTCTTTGGCGCGCGGGCCAGACTCGTCGCGACGGGATTTTCGCTCCATGGCGGGAGCTGGAGTCTGCCAGGCACAGCCTGGACACCTTAGTTCGGTCCGCGCATGCGCATCCCCCGGTGAGACCCGCTGGTGGGAAGCCGGGATAGGCGCAGCACTTTCCTCACCTTAGTGCCGGCGTAGTAATTGGTGCATATGATCATAAGGGTTGAAGGGTAACGGAGGATTTATAGGGGTAGAGGGTAGCGCAACTGGCTGGTAGCGTAGTGAGTAATTTGTCCCATACGCCTGTACGGTTCCTGGATCATCAGGGGTTCGAAATAATAGAATAAATTGAACTTACTCTATATTTATCACTCGCGTTATATAATAGAATATGAGCGAAATAATAACTATTATGTTAATTGCTATATAATAAGTGCAATCTAACAAACAGAGAGAGTGCCTACGTCTGGCTATGCTCCCGGGGTGAAACTCCAACGATTTAGGAAATCGTCATGCTTATAAGTGACCAAACCGTACAGCCAGAGCACGTACTTACATAATAAAAACATCACGCTCGTGGATGATTGGAATGTACGAGCCCTGGCACGTACTTATAAAAACATCACGCTTGTGGATGATTGGAATTTACGATCCCTGGCACGTACTTGCATAGGAAATAATTAAGCTTATAAAACTAAGGAAGCCTGAGCGAGTAAAATGTACAGCCTTGGCTCGTACAACGCCATTATTGCGCAAATTACCATGTTGGTAGTAGTTTTATTTAATCGATATATCGATTAAACCTATCGAAACAAACAGAAAAAATGCCTTGTCTATAATAAAAGCTGCGTGTATACTGCAAAATGTAATAATGGATTTAAACGGCGATCTCGATCTGGATGTCTAACGTGTGTTAGCTAATTCGCCATTATATGAAAATCATCAAAGAAACCGCGGAGTCAATAATACTCCACCACGGAGAGCAAAAAATGTTCGTATAAAATTCACAAACTATTTCTGGGAACAATACCAAAGAATGTAATAACTATAGGTATATTAATTTATTTTTATTTTATTTTATTTTAAAAGGCACACTAACGAAACACATACAAACACTTACAGAGAACACATAACACAGAAAACAAGATACATGCATGTGCATCAATAACAAATGTGCACAACATTTAAAGGGAAACATTACAATGAAGAAAAGAAAATAACTTAACATTAAGAGTAAAAAAAAAACAATCTAGATTAAAAAAAAACATGCAATTTACAATTATGTATATATATATAAAAAAAAACAATAATTTTTTTCTTTGCAATAATCACTATTGGTCACGGATCAACAGTGGCTGCAGCATCTTACGCCTGAACACATGGAGACTGTCATTAAATGGATCTGCTTGGCATGTACTCAGAGCTTAAACTTACCTTCACTTTCAGGAAATTGTTCTTTTATTTCACTCCATAACTTTCTTGTTATTATGCGATTATTGTGGTGTGGATGTTTGCTTTGCCATATAGGTGGTTTAGATTGAATCGCACTTATAAACAGTTCAGTATTTACCGCCATTTTACGACAAACAAATATAGACGCGCATAGGCCGAGCGACAAGACCGAACTGGTTTGTTACCCCCGCCACCCGCGCATTGGGTCGCTCGCTGAGTGCTGACTAGGCCCGTAGTGAGGCCAGAACGCGCGGACAGGAGCGTTTGAAAACTACGCGCGCTGTCTCGCTCAGTCCCGTCGCACTAGGCTTCCGCCTCAGTCACTACAATGTGGACGTAAAGGCGCGTTTCATATGTTTGATACTTCGCGCCCGTCGTCGCGACCGCGCTAGACTCGCAGTGTGGACGTACACTTAGGCCTTAAAGCCTAACAAAGTAAAACACATTAAAAAAAATACAAACTAGCTGTTTTAATTTAATCAGTGTCCAGGATATCAACATTAGCTATTTCAAAATTTTCCTGATTGTCATCATCAAAGGTCTCTGCCCGTTCAATGATCAAACTTTGTGCTTCTTTTGACAAGGTGTTATGTTTTCTGCCAAATTTGTGTCGTTTCGTTGAAATGAGTGGATCAGAACTGTTCAATAAATTGTTTAAAATATCTTCATTTGTAGCTTTTCTGCTGCATTTTCTAGAATGGTGTTGGCGGTACCTACGAAAGTCTTTATTTCTAGCTTCTGCAGCTTTTTTAGATAGCTGCCCAATTGGTAATAGACTAAAACTTTCAACTTTCACCATGCATTAGAACTTTATGAACACTTGAAGGCATATAATACCAACTAGGTATATACGTCTAAATACAGTTGCATGGTGGCTTGAGCATATTCATAAAATTTGGCTACATCAATGTGGTAGCCCGATGAAATTGCCTCTAAAATGATTGGAAACCGCCTTATTAAGTTCTGTTATCTCAGCAGTAATGTTTGGATTTGCAAAAAATCTTCTTGCGATATTTCCATCATTGGTAGAGCCATGACCTTGTTTTGACAACATCAATCAGAGGGCCCATTCTATTTTTAAAAGCATCCTGTATGTTTTTATTCTTGATTTCCTACACTTGGTGTCTCCCTTCACAGCCCATGTCTTTATCGTTAATCAGTAAGCTATGTGCAAAATGCATTCCATCATTCGTATCCATATGTGCAATGATGACAATCCGTATCTACAAAGATCTAAATCAGTCTGTTTTGACGCAATTAAGGATAAATTATTCATCTCACTTGGAGTGGCTTTACAAATGTCGCATCTCTGAGATGAAGTGTCACATAATATTGATGTTGCTTTTCCGTCTATCATTGTCATTAAAGAGTGTGAAATATTTATTTCCCCGACTTCTGTATCCATTAAACTTGCAACTGTATGGAAGATATTCTTCAAATTTCTATTTACACCGCAGAATTTCTTGCTCAATGGCACTTTTTTCCTGCAATATGGTTGATTATTTTGTTTTCTTCCACAAATTCGAAAAAGATACGACGGAAAGGACGACACCAATATAATGAATTCGGGGAATCATTTTGCCAGATAACTTGTTCGCCGCAAACCAATCTGATTGGTACTAAGCTTCCCATGAATATGCTTGAATCATCAAATTGACTTTCTGAAGTGTCGTCGTCTGTTTGGATTGTTTGCTTGTAATTGGCTTGATTAGAAGCACCATCAAATCCCCACTTACTGATAAGTGTTAGTTGCTTATACTTATTTATTTATTTATTAACACTTCGTTACAAAAAGCAATAAATCAAACACAATACAAAAAAAAATTTTTAAGGGATGCAACGGGCGGCCTTATCGCTAATAAGCGATCTCTTCCAGGCAACCCTAGTTAAAGAAAAAACTAAAAAAAAGAAACATGATTCGTGCGAGAAGTGCAGAAACAAATGTTATATAATATGATATATAATATACTTACTGTCGATGATGAGTGGCAGCATTATTCTTTTTGTCGTTAAATCCAGCAGAGCTTGTAACTTTATTTTGGCTGTGTTTACTGTCACTTTCATAGCGTCTTTTGATGGATAGCATTACATTTTCGCATGTTGCACTTGATAATACGATGGAATTATTTTGTGGCCTTTTTCGTTAACACTTTTTCTTAATGTATTGTATTGCCACTTGGTTAATTTAAGTGATAAAAATAACCCCAACGCCTCATCCGGAGAAAACGCAGGTTTTGTTCCTTTGACAGATATACCTTTTACCTTTTTGCACATCTTGTCAATTCTTTAATAAATTTTCTAGTATTTCTTGCATTTCTATACATTTCTATGCATATGTAATCTCATCCGAAGACAAATGAAAGCTTTCGGCTCGTCTTTTTTTCTGTTTTGGAGCTCGCATTAAAAAACGCATGAGCGTCACCACCGCACGCTAAGGCAGGTGACGCAGAGCTGTGTGAGTGATACCGTCCGGGTCGGGAGCCTTCCTGGGCTTAAGCCACGCTGCTTGTCGCTTGACGGCGCTCGGCGAGACGAACAGCACCTCTTCGTCTGCCGGCGGAGGGGCGCCTAGCTGCTCGATGACGGCGTTCTCGACCTCTAAGGCTGCCAGTCCACCAGAGCGGAGCGAGGCAGCGGAGCCGAGAAACGGACTAATGCGGAGTGGAGTTGCGTACTGTGACTGTCCACCGGAGCGGAGCGAGGCTGCGGAGCGGAGTGAGGAAGTAATGCGGAGCGGAGTTGCTGTGTTTTTCAATATGCGGAGCTAGGCAGCAAGTACGCGACGAGTGATTTCGAGCTCCCGGCGTGGGGCGATTGGTTTAATTCTACGCGAAATGTCAGTGATAGCAGACATGCCATCGAAAAAGTTGATACATTATTACCTTACATTGCTTGAGGAAGAAGAGTTGGAGTCAGAAGAAGCCGAAATACTTACCATATACCATTTGAACAATTCTATGAGGAAACATAGATTTTGGTTAAGAAATCATATCAAACATCGTTCAGAACACAGTGAATATTTTACTTTTTTCCAAACAGCTGATGAAGAAACTTTCGAAAATTCTTATAGAGTTTCAAGATGTACTTTTTATGAACTTCACTCCCTGATTGAACCATATATTCGGAAACAAGACACAAATTACAGAAATTCAATTAGTAGCCGTGAAAGATTAGCGGTGTGTTTAAAGTAAGTACACATTTTAAATCAAAGTAACTTTTATTTTTGCATACAGTTATAGAAGCCATGTTATATAAATTTAAAAATCGTAATCTGTCTCAAAATTGACCGCATTTTCATTGGGTTCTGTTGGCTCTGCTGCAGATGTTTCAATATCCTGGGTTGTTGGAATTTGTAAAGCGCTAGGATTAATGATACTAGTGTTAATATTATCTGAAGCACTAGGAATATTGACACTAGTGTTGGTATTATCTGAAGCACTAGGAATATTAAGACTAGTGTTGATATTATCTGAAGCACTAGGAATATTGATACTAGTGTTGATATTATCTGAAGCACTAGGAGTATCGATACTAGTGTTGATGTTATCTGATGTAGGTGTTGAGCCTGTAGAATAACCATAATTATTCGGAGAATACCAACTATGTTGAAGATTACTTTCTTCAGCTGACATTACCGCATTAAAGCAGGTTTTTTTAATTTGAAGTTGAAAATAATACGGCAGCTTTTTTGTCGATGCAGCCAAATTTAAAAAAAATAAGTCTATTTCATCGTATTTATCACTGGCTGACATCATGTTTTTAAGTTCTATCCGTTCTCGTTCCAACACTTCGCGGCGTTCTTGATTTTTTTTTAAATAATCTAGAATTTCATCGTTCTTTCTTTTTTTGGATGTTGATGGAAGAGATTCCGAAGCTGTTGGATTCTTAGGATCATCGGCAGAAGGAAGATTATTTGAATTTGATGGCAAAAAATTGCATGATTCCCGTGAACTCTCTTCAATGGTATTTGGCGGATTTGAAGTTTCGCTTACTGAGTGGTCCAGGGGCGTAAAATTTGTTGACCGGTCTCTGTTACTCATGTAAGGCAATAAAAATGACATGGCTTTTTGATATTTCCATTCTTTTCGTTGTTTTCTAGCCTGTCCACTCCTTGTTGCATTTTGTCTTTTTAAGGCATCCCGATGGTTATCTCTCAGTTGTTTCCATCGCGACTTGGCAGTTGTAACTGAAACAATCAACAAACACAAAAATGTATTACATGGTCTATTTATGACAAAAATATTACATCACTTACGCGAAGTACAATTAAATACGTTTTTTTTTAGGTATTTAGCAACCGGCCAGTCATTTACAACGATGGGAGAGAATTTTAGAATTGGATTGAAAAGTGTATCAAGAATTGTTGAGGAGGTTTGTGATGCTTTATGGAATATATTGCAACCTCTTGTCATGTCACAACCAACAGAAAACGACTGGAAAGAAATCGCAAAAGATTTTGATGAACTATGGCAATTTAAAAATTGTATAGGTGCTCTTGATGGCAAGCACGTATATATCAAGGCTCCCTCGCAAACCGGGTCCTCGTTTTTCAACTACAAAAAGAGATTTTCTGTAGTATTGATGTGTTTAGCTGATGCCAAAAGGAAAATCATAATGGCTGATGTGGGATCTATGGGAAGATTTTCTGATGCAGGAATTTTTGATAACAGCATTTTCGGAAAGAGTCTAAAAGAAAAGAGATTGAATTTACCTCAGCCGGTACCATTTTATCAAGGTGGAGCAAAAATGCCGTTCGTATTTATAGGAGACGAAGCTTTTCCATTAATGGAAAATTTTATGAGGCCTTACCCACTTATGAGGCGAGGAGCGCGCGGACATCGGCGGAGGCGTAACGATCGTTGGGCGGGACGTAGACCGCGAAGAAGCCTGTGGGGCGACCGGCGAGCTGTAGCTCCACACCCAGGGCAGAGCACTCGGTGACCGCCACGTCGGGCAGCAGTCGGTGTGGTATGCGGCGCCTGACCATGACTGCTAGGCCACGGTAGGCGCGACCGATGGCGTCGACGTGGTGCTGGCGGTAGATTTCATACCCTGGGATGCGCAGCCTGGCTGACTCGGAAAGGTGTGTCTCGTTTATTAGGGCGACGTCTATGTCCTGTGAATTCAATAAGTGTTTTAGGTAGGTGGCCTTATTTGCGAGGCCGCGCTCGTTCCAATGTAGGAGCCGAAGGCCCCCCATCATCTGCGGCTGCGACCTCGGGTAGGGCCCTTGAAGGCCGATGCCGCTCTCTTAAAAAGCGGGGCTGGATCGCCTCCGGCTTGCACGGCCTGGAGTATGTTTGCGATGGCCGCCAGTGCCTCCTCTATTTGGGGTCGGCGCGCGCGGGACCTGGTGCGCGCGCGCGGAGCTGGTGCTGGTGCTGGCGCTGGTGCTGGCGCTGGGGCTGCGGCTGCGGCAGCGGCGCGGTTGGCAACGCTCGCAGAAACCGCATGAAGTGCGGCAGCGCGGCTCGCCTCCTGCGCGGCAAGTGACGGCGCGGCTGGGCCCCGCTTACGGCCGCCTCGTCTCGTGCGGCGTCGCACCGTGACGAAGCCCTCTTCATCGACCGCAGGAGCGGCGGCAGACGTCAGAGGGGCGGCCGAAGGCGGCGCGCCCATGGGCGGATGTTGGTTACAGCTAGGCTCGTTGCGGCGTTGGCGAGGCGGCGCCGTTCGGGCGAACGTGCCCGCGCGCCGGTTCCGCTCCTCCTCCTTGCGCACCGGGCAAGTTGAATGGCATGCGGGGTGAGGCCCCCCGCAGTTGGCGCAGGTCGCCGGCACCTCCCTCGGTCTAGTGCAGTCAGCCGCGCGATGCTCCCCCGCGCAGCGGACGCACGCCATACGCCTATGGCAATTGACGGACGAGTGCCTAAACGATTGGCATCGATGACATTGCGCGGGCCCCTGTTTCCCGCGCCAGGCTTCGATGGTGACCCCCGTCATATATAACAGCTCGGTTATGTTGTATATAGCAGGGGTGATGTCCGGAGTGCGTCGCAACACTGCGAGAAAAATGCAGCCGGGCCGACCCTTCCTGGCCCGAATCGGGCGGATATATTCGGGCTCGTATCCGCGGTCGCGCAGCGCCTGAGCCAGCTCCTCGGGGTCGGTGGTGACAGGTATGCCCCGAATCGCCACCTTGAGGTCTTGCTCTGCAGGTAGAGAATACGAGAACCAAGATACCCGGCGGTCCTCCTTCTCCAGGTCCGAGAGGTATCTCTGGACCACCCGGTACTCGTCACCAGATTCGGGGGTGATACGGTATCCCCTTCCGTATGCCCTGGCGTTGGCTGTCCGGCCTAGTAGCTGGCTAATCCTCCCCAAATGATGAACGTAATTGGGGAGGCACTCTATAACAATTGGGGGGTACTCCGACCTCCTTGGGGCCGCAGGAGCCCTAGGGGGCTGCGCCTGGACCGTCGGCGCAGTCACCATCCTAGCGTAGGAGGGAGCAACCGGTGCTGAGGCGGCGCCGTCGTCGACGAGAGCGACGGGCGCGGCAGCGGGTCCCGGTTGTGAGACGTCAGCAGTGTCAGATGCGGCGGGCGGAGGAACGGCGCCAGGCGGCCGCGTTGACGGCCCTCCCATATCGAGGCGGCGACCCGGCGCCAGCCGAGGGTCGCCAGGGAAGCCTAACGCGCTCTGAACATCATGGGAAGCGCATGGTCGCTTTGCCGCGGACTCACCTTCCGAGCCGGGGTCCACGGCTGAAAAAGGGCGGCGCACAGGGGTGGTCGGGGTGCGCGCCGGCAGACGACACTCGTCTCGAACCTGCGCCAACTCCCGCTGCTCGGCGTCTGTCAGCGGTGATTCTAAAGCGCCACTGTTACGCAGCGCCTCTTCGCGTGACTTAGCGTATCGGGCCATAGCGCGCAGCATCCCCCGCGACGCGAACGAACATGCGGCCGACTGAGCCAAAAAGATCAAGATCAAGAGTCGGACTCGAATGCCGTCCGCGGCGAAGACGCGGCACTAGGACCCGGGTCGCTGTCCAACATGTTTAAAAGTTCATCCACGCTGTTGCACTCGCGGACATAGGGCTTCGGGCCTGTAAGCACAGCTCTCGCATTCTCACTATCAATAATGTTAAGACGCGTCGAACTTGCACTGGGTAATGAGGTCACTAGGTCAACAGATGTGCATTCCGATGACGTAATATTTAACACTCGACCGGCTAATGAGGCCTCATTCATTGAAACTACGGGCGCGTTATGAATGGCGACGTCGACGTCGCATTCCGATGACGTAATATTGAACACGCGACCGGCTAATGAGGCCTCATTCATCGAAACTACGGGCGCGTTATGAATGAAAGGAGGCGCGGCGGCCGAATCTCGCACGGGATTGGCTCGCTCAATGTTCATTGATAAGATGGCGGCATCGGCTGACGTCACGCACACGGCGCGCGACTCGGTGCCATGGCGCGATGTCTCTGACGCGGAGGGGGCGTGGCCTGCTGACGTCACACGCGCGGCTTGCAACTCGGTGCCGGGCCGCGATATCTCCGACGCGGGGAGTGCGGCGGGCGGGTGGCTGGCGTCGTCGGTGGCGTGATGTTTCACGCGCGACTCACCGGCCTGGAATTTGGTTTCATATGATGTAGAAGGCGATTCCTTTGTTGGTTTTCTAGATGGAGTTGGACTTCGCCTCTCTGTAGAAAGGCTGCGACTCGGCTGAGGCAAAGCTGGCTCCGCAAAGCCGGAACAGCTTGGCGCAGCCTGGTGCTTCGCCGTGGCCGAGCTGGGCGCTGTTCCGCGTCCAGTGTGTGACGGTCCGGGGTTGGCGGCGGCCTCGACACCCGCAGAGGGCCTCGCTCGACCTGAACGGGAGCGTGGGCGCTGCGGGCGGGGCGGCTGCTTCTCCTCCTGACCGGCCTGGGGAATGCGCTTCATTTTAATCACACAGTAAAGTAAAATGAAGCTAGGAGGCTGTCACGCACGACCCGAAACTAACGGTTCATAGCGCGCTCCACCGCTTCTCCCGAATCCCGAAGGCTTAGGGATAGGCGGCGAGTGAACGTCTCCGAGAGTGGAATCAGATGATTGTGACAGCACCTCCTGGCAACTATAACAAACTTTTATGTATAAAAGTAGCGATAGTTAGTAAAAACGAAATACACGGGTCCGTATGCGCGCGACGAAAAAACACGTCCGATGCGTACGACAGCCGGAGCATCACCCAGCCGGCTGAGGAAGGCTCGCTCCGCCATTTATAACGACAGACTCAGTAATGGGGAGAGTGGGAAGACTTGAAGAACCGGCTGTGACGTGCTCGGTGCAGGTGCTGTTTACACAAATACTTGCTACGCGCCTAGCGTACGGCGGTACAGGCGCCGTCATATTTAAATTATAAATCAATTTTCCTATTACGTCTTCCCCCGAAACGCGTTATAACGTCATTTACGTCAGTGGGTATGTTTTTATGAACGTGGAGTAGTGCCAGTCCGGTTAGGCGATCTTCAACCATTGAAGATCTTAGCCACGATTTAATTCTCCGCAACCTAGAGAAACACCTTTCTGCTGTCGCTACACTGACTATAAGATTAGAAATCGACTGCGGTATCTACTGTTGATATTCATTTACAATGACAGAAACTGGAGTGTTATCTAGTAATAATGTATAGTCGGTAGCTAGTTGTTTCACAGTTTCAATGTCTTCATTACTGTTGATACCAACCCTCACGACACCTCAGAGACTCAGGCCTGTACAGGATATTACGTTTATGTGTTCGTTTGAGAACACCCGTGCAGTAACCAAAGTACCTCGTATATCTCTGCGGAAATACTCTTCAGCAGATTGAGGTAGTTAGGTTATTCGCCCTATGTTTTTGTTTTGATACTATTCTGGGCCATTTAATTTCTACATCTAGCTGCTCAGTTACTTCTTTAGCCTCTTCAAAAAGCTGTCGTTAGATACGGTCAACATTTTCTCTTTTATTTTGTAAAACACTTAAAGTATCATTAATAGCGTCCGTAGATTTTTTTAAATCAATTGAGTTCGATTGCAGTATTCTGCTTAAAGGTACCTGAAAAATATAAAGTAAGTGACTGTCTTGCCAAGCAGAAATCTTCTCCAGAGCGCTACAAATATTGACTACTTTGTCACCTTGAAATTGAAGATGCCCATTATGCCTCTCTATCCAACGTGTCTCACAAATACCTTGCATGGCAGCTCCGAGTTCTATTTTAAAAGTTTCATGCATCTTAGCGGATGCATTGGCAAATGCCACAACTTTTCTCTTTGTCCCAGATGTATTGCGACAGGAACCTACTTTGGATGATCTTGCCAATGAGTAAAAGTAAAAAAGATATACATATTATTGTACTTATATGGAAATGAAATAGTTTATTCTTGCAAGTAGGACTATATAAATCACTTTTACAATGTCTTCCTAAACTAGATGAAGTCGATATTTCCTAACTGACTTCCCTGAAAAGAAATATCCAAACAAACTCGGGGGTCTTGGTCTCTTTTAAAGTCCAGATAATACAATAATAAATTAATAAATTGGTGTAAACAACTGTAGAGTATTTACTGGACTGGTCTATGGAAGAAAGAACCAGATCGATCTGAGCAAGCCTGTGCCAGAAGATGGCAAGCATGCCCCGATTAGCTCATGCAGCTCAACCATTTTTGAGGGAGATACACAACAATACCGCCAGTGACACCATAAAAATATGTGGGGCAACAACTCACTCAGATCAGCTTAAAAGTAACACAAGTGATAGCTGTATAAGCGAACAGCTCAATCCCAGGCGTTTCTATCATTTAAATAATCGGATATCCTGTAATATCCTTTAGTTAATAATTTTGATTTAATAAAAAAATTAAATTTCTTAAGGGGAAGTTTACGAACATTCATAGGAAGTTTATTGTAAAAGCGTATCGGAGAGAAACTCTAGGACCTAGGTTATATATAGCGCGGACATCTCTTTTTTGTAATAAGAAGATTGTATTAATATCCGCACAGTTCCAAAGGAGAATGCCGTGCGTCATCAAGCTATGCAAATAACAACAATTCTGGCCGTATCCACATCAGTAATTTGTCTAATTTTCTTTACATCATAAGCAGCTGAACTGAGCCTTCCAGACAATTTGTTAATGTGTGGGCGTCAACAGTAATGCCAAGAAAAACAGTTGAATCAACAGGGTCCAACTCTACTCCATTCAGTTGTACATTGGTGCTTAACTGCCTCACATTAGGTGTAGAAAATTTTATTAATTTAGTTTTACTTGAGTTTAAAAGCAGATTATTAACATTAAACCAATGGACAACCTTAGATAGTGCCAAATTAACTTGATCAAAATTTTCAAGTTGACGCTTAACTTTAAAAACTAGCGAAGTGTCATCCGCAAATAATAGGATTTTGTGATCATCCCTTACACAAAAAGGATACCTAGTCATTATGTTATAACGGGCAATGAAACTGCTGACTCTTGTGCAAAAGGTGCTATTTTCTGCTGATCTTGTCAGCATCCTATTACATCTCAGTCCGTTAACTTTTCTCTTGAACCTTTTAACTGAAATCACTTCCGTTTCGCATATAATGTATATCTCCGAATTCGTTATCTCCTTGGGCACATATCAGTTGACGTCCGTCGTTTCGGTCAGGTATGCTGGAATAAAAGCTTTAAGCTTGTGTCGCCCTAGAAAACTGTCAATTTCTTAGAAATTATTAGCCGGTGCTTTTTTTTAAAGTGATGCGTATTTCGTGAGCATTCACTTGGTGTACTCCCACTATTCCTTTCACATTGTCCTTAAATCGTTTCGTTAATGTGATGGAATTTTTGTTCCCTTACTTCTCATTGCCTTGTGATTCCACATAAACCACACAGTCCGTACTATGTTTGTCTGGAAAGTGTATTTTATAGTTCGGTTTGGTGAACACTTTATAATTTTCATAACTCGCCTCTAATTTTCTTTTCTTGGCGTCTTTGTCAGGGGGGGGGGGGGGGCTTCCCCCCGGCGCTGTTTTCACCCATTAGTATCTGCTATTTACAAAATGTTGCAAGTTTCCTATTTACAGAAAAAAAAATATTAAAATTAATAAGAAGAATTATTGAAAAATCGTCATAAAACTCGCCAAAAAAGACATTCATTCAATACACTTCATTATATTCTACACAGTGTTACTATTAAAGAAAAAAGTGTTTTTACATTAGTTTTGTACCCAATGTAGCTTTCTTATAAATATAATGGATATCCATTATTATAATTAAATAATGTCTATAGATACTGATGTTATTTAACATTAATAACAAGAAAAAACCGAATAAAAGTTGGTTCGTTTGGGAGCGACGGCATCTGACCACTCAATAGTGGATGAAGGGATTCAAAAAATTGTATCCAACTAGATCTTTCCTTTTTGGATACCAACCTTTAAATTTTAGCATCAAGCTTCTGATAATTAATAAAATTCTCTTGAGACATACAGGCTGAGTCAGATTTATCTGCAGTCGTTCTCTTACCAATCAAATAGGTGAATTCATCATCCCACCAGGGAGAGGGAAGCAGCTGATTTTTGGGCAGTGCTTTTTGGGGATCTGAGAATCGGCCGAAGATATGAGAGAATTTAAAAATAGATCATAGTAAGACAAGACATTTTCTTCACATTCCAAATCCGGCAGTGTCGGATCAGGCATAATCTTTCCAGTTTGCTTTTTAGAGGTTATATATATTCAGTTCACCTGAACTCAAGGGGGTTCCATGTTAATTACGAGGCTAGGTTATGGGAGCAGAGGGTAAGATCCAGATTCAGATTTGGGATTCTGATTAGGGTATACCCTGCGAGATGGAGAGCCATCACTAAGGATGTAGGGATTGACATCGTCGAGTAAGTCAATCAGCAGTGGAGCAACCTATCACTAGTTTGGTACCCCCACATAGTGTGATGGGTATTAAAGTCTATAGTATATATGTGTGTATTTATCGTATTTTTTGTTGTTATTATATTGCTCTGTGGAGATTGTGTTTATAGTGATGCGCTCGGCTGGGTGTAGTAGTTCTGTTATGGGTACGGGTGTTTCTAAGGGTATGTCTGAAGGGAGTCTGTGTGTGGTTCTATGTATCCTAATGTTCTCTAGCTCCGCCACTTCGGCTATTTTAAGATCTAAAGGAGTAAGTTGTGCCAAGGCGATAGCTGCGTTGGTAGATATAGTGCGGAATCCTCTTATTATCCGCAGAGAAAATTTTCTTTGTAGGCTAAGTAGTTGTTTTTTAATATATTTTTTCCCCGCTATGTGACCCCAGATCCCTGCAGCATATGTTACATTTGGGCTTAGATCGGCAGACCGATTTGATATGACCAAAACGGCTGCAATTTAGGCACTGTATGGTTGGAAGTTTGTAGGTTTCGACAGGGAAAGAAGTTTGGAAAGAGTAAACCTTAGCTGGGAACATTTGCCCACTAAAGGTAAGGACGAGAGATCGGGTAGGCACCCAGGTGGTGACACCCTCAGTAACTGATTTTCGGTTCATTCATCCTTAAAATTAATACCTCAACACATCCAGGATGAATCTCTAATGACGAGTTTGTCCATTGACAAGTCCACCGCTACATCTTTGACCAACCCCATTCTGGTTATGTTATCCGTAATTGTTTTTTTATAGGAAGGCACATTTCTCCCCTCTCCTTGTCGTTTGCGAGACCTAGATAACCTCCAGTCAAGAAATGCCCACGAGTTAAATTTCTAGATCATTTGGGTCTGAAGATATAGGGCAAAGTGGTCGTGAGTTAAGTACAGCTTAATTTTACAAAAGACCGTTCTAGTTCTTCAAAGGTAAGAACTGATTCTCCAATAATTCACCGTAGATGAGTTTTGGCCATCTTAACTATAGCCTCAATTATAATATTAAATATTCCACCGCAAGATGGATAATCTGGTGGACTAAATTGCGATTTAACACTCTCTCATTATGAACACATAAGCATATTTTTCCAGCTTTAGTATTTGCAGCTTTAATAATTTTTATATTTCAAAACTTTTTTAAAGCCTTTAATGTCCGACCGGGTCAAGATGTTTGTTTCTTACGGCTGCTTTTATATTATTAGCACGTTGTTACAGCTACGATCTGATTTGTGATATTTCAGTCCTAACAGATTCTCATTATTTCCGAAAATTGATAACATTCTAATACTTTTGATTCTAGTTCAGTTTGGTCATTAAGGGAATGAACTGCTGTGAGTTATACGAAGTGTTCATTTGGCTTTGAAGTCCATCCATCTGTTGTTAAAGATATGAATTACAATCTAGCCTATACAATATTTATGGCTAATAGTTAAATTAATATGTTGACTTAATTTTCTACAATACTAGTGAATAGATTAAACTAAAGTAATGTACATTAACAGTGCCAGTGTTATATAATGTTAAGACAATATTTTCGTGTGTCCGAGATACCGCACTTGCCCTTATATTCACTACACTTTTTAACTCAAAAGGTTTACTCCTCTTTATGCGTTTTATTCCTGTTGTATTAAGAAGTTTATTGTCTCAGCATTTACATGGCTATCCTGTTTAAGTCCTAAGGCAAACTGTTTCGCCGTATTGAGAATTGTATCCATATTAAGTAATCCTCGTGGATACTTTAATTTTTAATGCACCATGCATTGACAATGCAGTGCAATGACAATTAGCTCTTGTTGGTGTTTAAGAAGGCCACTTGCGTTTCAGGGCATAACTTTTAGAATGTTGCTCATTTTTGGGTGTATTTTTACTTCTTGAATTTTTAAAACAAATAAAATTACGAAATGCGTTACTTTCAACAATATTTAAGGCAAATAAGTTTTACAATAAGGTCTACTAAATTCTTGTAAGGCTTTTTTTGGCATACGTTGGTTTTAACAAAAGGGCTAGTTTTGTATTAGTTATTTCACTGGTTTTTCTATAGTAGTTCCAAATTTAAACAAGCTGTGTCTAAAGCAATATTTAGTTCCGTCAAAGAGTTTTCAGGCTGCGAACTATAGTGTATTTCTCAGCTAGGCGAAAAAACGATCATTGACCTTTGAGCGGATCACAGAAATAAACAACATTTTTTATGTTTGGCATAAATTTTGAATTTTTGACAAGTTTACTACGAACTGGCACATTAATGAGCGATGAGGTTTAGTAATTATAAAACAATTATGTTAAGGTGAAACGATACCAAAGTGGCGGAAAAAAACCAGGTTTGTATGAGTATACATTTAGTATATTAAACAGTGATGTCAAAATCATCAGTGTCAGTTTCCCAATCATTTTCTGATGATGAGGATGTGCACGAGTCTGTCACATTTATTATAAAACTGTCTACAGTTTTATCTATACTGTCGTTCAGTATATTTAATTTTTGTTCCTCTTCCATTACGTGTTCAACACAGTTCTTCCATTTAAACTGATTTATATTATTAAGTCCTTCTTCAAGCAACCTTTTCACATCAGCCATTTTAAAAGTCGTATTATTTCTTGCCACATGGCCTTTTACATCAGCCCAGACTAGCTCAATCGGTTTGAGCTCGCAGTGGTAGGGTGGTAAGCGTAAAACTTCAATCCCAGACTGTTAAGCCATTTCCTCGGACACGTAGGATTGGTATCTTTCCTTTACATTTTTAACTTTTTCTAGTAACTCTGATTTCGTCTCCTTAACTTCAAATATTAGTTCCTTTGAAGAAAGCCAATCTTGCATGGCTTGCTTTTTCCAACTGGTGACCGGAACACGTTCTTGGCGCCTAGAATGGTAGCTTGCATTGTCCATCACGATCACAGAATTTGGTTCGAGCTTTTCAAGAACATTTTTGAACCAGTTTTCAAAACCATCGGTGTTCATCGTCTCGTGGTAATCTCCCGTTGCCTTATTCTCGAACACCCACTGACAACCAGATAGGAATCACTTTTGGTTTCCTATGTGGACTACAATCAGGCGGTTTCCTTTGGATGTGGGATTTTTTGCTCCTGTTGACACGCCTTCTTGTACTCCGAAGAATGATCATACCGACAGAACAGTATGTCTGGTGACCCTTTTTCGACTTTTATCGATTTCGTTTATAGCCATGATATTGTATTTCCATCTTCATCTTTATTGCTATTTTTTATAGATGATGCCAAAGACTGTAAATCAAAGAAATCTGTATACTTTAAATGGTGCACTATGTACTCACCACTGGCTTTATTTTTGCCTCTTTGGGATCTTGCAGAACGGAAAATGTTAATCCAGTCTGTCATGGTAAATGCACTTTTCTGTTTCTTTGCAGACTCGATTGCGGAGTGCAGTGAATCACACTCCATTTGTGAATGCCCTGATTCCAAGAACTTAAGTTCAATTTGATTCAAATGCTCAACTTTTTTCACTGCATACAACAACATGGGAGCCACTTGTTGGTTACGGTTCTGCCCACCACAAGTATCTCAAAGCAAGGAAACACTTGTTACTGTAAGGCTCTTCTCCCATTACGATACTCGAGTATAATACTAGTTGGATACATGTTCGCTACGCGACGCTCGCATATTATGCTACTGAAAAATTACTAAATTCATCATTTGTGCAAACTTGTTTTTTGTAGACGGACGTTATGTCGAGCGACTCCAATGACGAAGAAGCTCTTGCAGTTTTTCTGTTTTATAGAAATAGAAGACGTCAACGCAAGAGTAGAAAATACTGGATTCATCCATATATTGAAAGAAACATAAATTGTAGAACTTTTGTAGCCGCACACGAACTACAACATGATGATAAGAAATTTTTATCTTTCTACCGAATGTCTAAAGAGACCTACTTGCATCTTGTTACATTATTTAAACCAGCTATACATAAACGAAATACTAAATTTAGAGAATGTGTCAGGAAAGGATTCTGATAACCCTTAAGTCCCTATAGATAACACCTAAGGTAAATAATACTTCATTGTGACATATGTAGGTAATTAAATGTTTATTAAATTTTAATATGTAAGTACTTTATAATTATTACTTATTCTTCATCTTCTTGTGATAATAACATAGGTATTTATTCATAATAAAGACTGGCAGTATTTGATTGTACTACTTCAGACTTTCGTTTATGGTAATTGGCGTACTTATTACCTCGGCAGCACTCATCTGTGAAGGAGTAGAATAAAATGTGATGGGACTATTCATATTTTCACTACTTTGGTCCATTATATCGTGTATCAATGCAAGCACTCTTCTCTTAAACAGTCTTCTTTGACTATCAGTCATTTTGTTCACGTCCGATAGTAAACTCAGTAAGAACATTTTGTTTGAATTTTCAGTACTGTCACGGTTTTCTAGAATTTTAGATTGTTTAAATTTAAAAAAAACTGAAATGTCTTGCTCGGCTTGAGTTTCTTCCAGCTTCTTCCGTTTTTTTTTATTATTTGTTGATGGTGGTGGTGGTGGTAATTGCTGTTGCGAGATTGGTTAAGTGATTGTACTAGTAGAAGGAAGAGATGATTGCTGTTGCGAGATTGGTTGAGTGTTTGTACTAGTAGAAGGAAGGGAGGATTGTTGTTGCGAGATTGGTTGAGTGCTTGTACTAGTAGAAGGAAGAGATGATTGCTGTTGCGAGATTGGTTGAGTGTTTGTACTAGTAGAAGGAAGAGATGATTGCTGTTGCGAGATTGGTTGAGTGCTTGTAGGTACATTTTCTGTGAACTGTGTTTGTTCACATAGTTCAAGATCAGGTGTCTGTGGTTCTATCGTCTCTTTCAAATTTCCTGATGGTTTTCCTGCTGTTTTTATGAAGGGTACAGTAAATTGCATATAGTCTGCTAAGTAGTATGGTTTTTTGTGTGCAGTACCTGCTCCACTTTTGGCCGGTTTCAAGTGGCGAACAAAAACACTACGTAGATTTTTCCACTTTTCTTTAGCTTCTGATCCTGAAAATAACCTTAATATTAATTGTTTTCCAGATATTTGGGGTCAGGTTGTACGTTTGTAAGCCTAGGATTGTATTTTGCAAGAGGAGATAATACAATTTGCAAGGTATAATATGGGAGATATTAAATGGAGACTATATGCCATTACCAGATGTGCAACATTGGAAAGACATTGCTGCTCGTTTTGATCGCCTCTGGAATTTACCCAACTGCTTAGGGGCATGTGATGGTAAACACATCAGAATAGAAAAATTACCTGATTCAGGATCAAGTAATTTTAATTACAAATCCTACCATTCGATAGTATTAATGGCATGTTGTGATTCCGATGGATTATTTACTGTTATCGAGACTGGCTATGCGGGTAGGAACAGCGACGGTGGAGTTTTCAGTGCTTCCAGGATCAAACGTTGGATAGAACATAGACGTCTTAATATTCCTTTACCTTCCAAACTTCCTAATGACCAATCTAACTATGAATTTCCATACTATTTTATTGGGGATGAGGCATTTCCCCTTCTATCTTACTTGATGAGACCATATCCCCAAAGAACCTTGAATGACTTGAGAAGGGTATTTAACTACAGACTAAACCGAGGGAGGAATACAATTGAATGTGCTTTTGGGATGATGGCTGAAAAATTTCAAGTATTAAGTACTGCTATAAGATGTTATACAATAGAAAAAGTATCAAATATAATAAAAGCAGTGTGTATTTTACACAACTATGTTCGAAAACGTGAGGGTATTCTATATAGTCCAAGGGAGTTTATACAAAACAGATCGGTCACTATTCCCGTTACAACGACAATACAACCTCATAATAAAGAAATAACGGCAAATATGTCACCACATAATCAACTAAATTATTTAGCAAACTACTTTATATCTGAGCAAGGTTCATTGCCTTGGCAATACCAATCCTGTTTGCAGAATACAATGTAACGTTGATAATAATAAACTATGTATGTGTACAAAAAAAACCAACCTGTTATTTGAAATTTGTTCCCAATTTCTGCCCAAGTCTTGTCTATTATATTTTTTCGCATGTATTCAGGTAGTTTGTAGTTATATAAACAAGCATATTTTTCAATTTCTTCTACAAACTTAATATTTGTTTCTTGCTCCGCCGCCATCTTGTCGAAACGCGCGAGACGCGACGCACAAGCGACCAACACGGCGGGTATCGCGAGACTAGTCGCGAACGCGTAGAATACCAGTATCGTAATGTGATACGGGATTTACACTCGCGCTTCGTCCCTCGCCTCGTGGCTCGCCTCGTCCCTCGTGCGAGGCTCGTGTTGATCGATGGTAAATGAGTTGCCTGTTTACACTCGCGTGCCGAGTTCAGTCGTCTTTGAGCTAACAACAATGGAGGACGTCGAAGTTTTAGCAGCAACAAGTTTGTGCGTACTGGGCTTATACTGCTACGTCACTAATTTAAATAAAAAATGTTTCCATAGCATCGTAATACAACCACACTGGCTTGTAAATATCATCTTCTCCTGCGCCGGACCTTACTGATTGTTTTTTGCGCCGGAGTAGCTGGCGAAATGAAGCCATGAGAGAATTTTTCTTGTTTTTTAATTCTGTTTGAGATCTTCCCATTATTTCGGACAATCTCGCCCATGCATCGCTAACTTTTTGGCTGTTCTTGTGGCATTTATGTTTAGGGTCCCAAATTATTCGTTCTTTTTGAAATAGTTCTATGAACTTAAATGTTTCGTCTTGCGACCAATCCATTATACGATTACTGCGTTTTTGTTTTTGCGTATTTAAAACTAAACACAACCTGCGCGGCACGATGTAGAAGCCAGAATAAAGCGGGAGGGCGAATGTAAACACCCACTCGCGTGCGACGCGAGGTCCTTTGACTCGTGCCCCAAAAACCGCTCCGGACGCGAGCGCCGCGAGGGACGAGGCGAGCCACGAGGCGAGCCACGAGCGTCTGTTCACACTCGCACCTCGCCCCTCGCCTCGTCCCTCGCCTCGCGACTCGTACGCGAATGTAAATGGGCTATGAGAGTGTCCATATAAATGTATGTGAGATACTTCGCGGCGACTAGTCTCCGAAACTAGAGTCGCGCGGGCGTATCGTAATGGAAGAAGAGCCTTAGTGTAATCTGGACTATTTGCATCGAATGGATGAAGACCACATCGCTTAAACCCACTTTTGATGTTGTCGGACATGTTAGGATGTTTAAATGCATCATTTAGCAATATCCAAAAGTTTGTTTTTGTGACGGCAAAATGAAAATTTTCTGACTTTGATAGGGATGCGCGGACTTAACATTGCCAATATGTTTTTACCGGTGCAAATACGCTAACGTCAGCTGGTAGTTAATTATGAGTGGTGTCGGGCGGAAGGGCATACAAAATAATATGCGTTTGTTCACATTCACACAGCATTAAGGACATATTCGACTTATGACCATCTACCAGCAGAAGCACGGGTTATTAATGTTATTTTCCACTATCCAGTTGCGAAACTCGTTGGTGATGTAATCAAAAAATACATCTCCTCTCATCCAACCTGTCTCCTATCTGCGTAAGAACCAATGTTGGGGCATACAATTCACTACAGCTTTTGGTGGTCGAATGTATGGTAACAATACAAGGTGTTCACATTCGTTCTCCTTTCGTGTTCTCCATTTGCATGAAATATTAAAAATACCGTTATGTTTTCTTTTTCGTTACTTGGTTTTATTTGGTATAAGTTTTTGAACCCTCTTGAGCCTAAAACTTTTCCTGTCTTTGGACAAAGACCAAATCCACTTTTTTCTCCATTCTTTTAGGATCACTCAAAATAGTTTTTTGATGTACGAGTATACTGTCCAAATATTCATATATATTTTTAACCACAGTCTGATTGGCTCTACTCTGACTTGGGCTCAAGCTTTATTAATGTCCTCCGAATTTTTTTTTTATCTGGGCGATCATCTTTCTATTGTATAAAAGAAACTTAAAATAAACAAAAAGAATCCTTTTTTTATAAAAAAATTGCCTGGTTACAACTTACTGACTTACAAAACAGAGTTTTCCTGAAATACTGGCTATTTATAAAATTTCGAAACCGGGAAATTCCTAGTTGATTGAAACTTCTACGTATAAAGACTGACCTTGTTATTTATTTATTGTCATCGCAAAGGCCAGACGTACTGGAAATTGTAAGCGTTTAAAATCGAATGGTAAATCCGTTGGAATTATCGGTATTCGCGGGATCAAGACATCCTCTCCTTTGTATTTTCCTTTTATGATTGTTGCCTCAATGACGTTATTCATCACCTTTTTCACAGCCAGTCTTGTTCCATTGCACAGTCGAGGTTGATTCATGTTACGCAGCATGATGCCAATTGATCCTACTTTAACTGCAAATTGTGAGGTGGTAATCCAGACAATTCCAGTGAAATTAAAAACTCTGTGGGATAGTTGACTACGTCATCCTGGTTCATAACATTGTTGACTGATTTGTAGGAAACCAACTGTCCACGAAGAAAATTCTGAAAACTAGAAAAAGCTAGAGAAAACACGCTGAATGAGCGCCTCTTTTGAGTCTATGATTTGACATGAATCTGGGTAATGTGATGTGGGCATCGAAAATTTACAAAAGGAGCGGATTATAGGGAACGATCCATCGGTTATCAATATCACTTGTTAATGAGGTGCAGGAGTTTCTGTACTTTTAAATGGAAGACTCTGTTAACTATATCGTATCTGTCTTGTGGAGTTAAATTGGTGTTAATATTTTCTTTGATTTCCGGCCAATTTGGGTTACATTGTGCAGTTATAAATAAATCAGGTTTGTCGTAATTTCTTACGTAGGTCATGGCGTCTTGCGATTTTTCGTGTAAATATCGAGGTCCACCTGTGAATGATGAAGGTAGTATAACCAACTACCCAATGCCGTTGCGGTGTTCATTCGCCTGTAAAGCATCCTGAAGATGAACGTAATTTTCAGCTCTCAATTTAGTTAGATTATTACGGATGTAGGCCAATCTCTTTGATTCAATTTTCGCATATTGATCTACCAAGTATTGGTTTGTTAACATTCCATATCTAAGCAAAGTATTGAAATTGTTACGTCTTGTCATTATACGGTAGCAATAGTAGTTGATACATGACACTGTTTTACGCAGAGGTGTACCACCGATTGGGTCAACTTGAGAAATATTAATGGCATAACCATTTTCTCCACGACATAGCATCAAAGGATATTGTAAGCTGTCATAAGATCTGTGTAACTCTGAAATTTTTAGCAAATTATCATCACGACTATGCAATACAATATCTCTTTTGTCAAATTGCTGTCCAGCTATCACCATTGCTACTTCACTCGTGGAAGGCGCATTGTATCGTCCTCTGTGTTCTCCAACATGAACTTTATTTGCATGGATTACGACATTAAAGTCAGGAGTATCTGCTGGAACACTCTCAATCGCAGTTTTGTTTTGAGAATGTAACATATCTTGGAGAGATCTAATCAAATCTCTATGAAATGGCTGTGTATCTGGATCTGCAATAAAATATATTTGCAGAAATTTGTGTTCATCGGGTCGAAGTGGTAGCAAGCTCCCAGCTAAGTGGTACACTTGCCCTTGAATTTTAAATGTAGGCATGAACCCACGCTCAACGACTTGCTTACTCTTAAAAGAGGTCAGTTGAAATGCGTTATTATAACGGCGTATATTGCGCATGAATTGCTTTGATTTCTGATGATCACCCGTAAGAAGAGAGTGAAGTGGTTCAGGTGGAAGGAGATCTTCTTCTAATTTGACTTTTCCTTGTAAGCAACACATGCCTTTGGATTCGTCCTTGAATTTCAATGCTACTGACATAGTACCTATTGATATAGTTATATAAATGATACTTTTTCAGATTCGTAGCGCCCGAGCCTGATTTTTAAGCTTCTTTAATTTTTTTTAAGTATCTGAAGAAGTTATCTTTGATACTTCTCCATTTCTTCACTAAATCATTACCTGCAAAACCAATAGACAAACAAAAGTAACAGCTGTTACATACAAAAGTGCAATGAACCTACTGGACCAAAATGTATGGAATAGCTGTTATTTTTTTCGCAAGTCCAGAGTTGGTCATAGGACATAGTGAAAGTTGTTTGTTATCGATGTCTGAAATTTTCTGGGGTAATCAAAAATTCACTAGGTATACTGAAAAAACTGTGTTAAAAGACTTAGTATTAATAAGTTCTTATGAGCAATAAAGAATTCATCTATCGGTCCCATAATTATTAAAATAATTGTTTTTGTTTCAGATACCTAGGAAGTGGAAATACAATAACGGATTTACATTTGAAATTCAAACGGGGTAAATCTAGTCAAGTAGTGTGTCCGCGAAAAAGGGTTTTTAAAAACTTAAAGTTAAAATGAGTACAACCGGTCCGATTTGAGGTCCGTTTATTACTGTATATTACAAGCGTTCTATTATATTTATATCCTATTCTTACAGGCCTACGTGACCGTTATGCTGACACATTGTTCTCACGCTCTACAAGGAAACGCTACTTAGTAAGAACTAAGAGTGGTTCGTAAATCATGTAAGAGTGGTTCGTAAATCATGTAACAGCATTTCGGCTATTGAAATATAAAGGATCTTTGTACTACTATGTTGCAATGGTTTTGTTTATATAAAATATAATTATGGTGGTGACACACGGGGTTATATAACTCCTCCCTCCTGAAGAGCGAAATTATCAGGGGATTGCACATGTAAATTCTGATTATTTCGCCACTGCAACATATTAATAATCTTATTTTTTTTAAAAAAAACACAACAATTATCAAAAATACAATAAGAGAGTGCCTAAACTAATGATTTTCACTTTCACTGAATTGCCCATTTCACTATCACTTTCTCTGTTAAGTTGTTGTTTCAGCATGTAAGACATGTGTTGCAGGTCACTAGGGTCCATTCCTTGTAAGTTTACTGGATTCTAATTTTCCTTAGAGTTCACTGGTGGCTATAACTCCAGCAGTTTAATGGATGGGATACGTTCTGATGTCAGATTTTCTCTTCTATAATTACTGTATTCTCGTAACAGTTGGATGGGTTTTCCTTGAAGGTCATCAACTCTTCAATGGATGTCGTTTCAGGATACGGTGCCCCTGTTTTCTTGTGTGCAGAGATAATTTTCCTCAGAGACTTGTTTGCAAGGCTGTATAAGCGGTAAGTATGTTACACCTTTCACCAGGATATAGGGATATTTAGGAATGATTATTAAGGTTAGGTTTTTAGGGTCATGAAAGATAGGTAAGGGATACATTCTATTATTACTATAAGTTGAATTGGCTATTCAAGCTACGTCTAACACAAAGGTTATTTTTCTGTCTATCATGTATGATTTAACATTAATCGTATCTATCTAATTCGCTTATTTTTATATAAAGCGTTCTAAAATTACTTACAAAAAGATTATATAAACTTATACCATATGTAGAGTATACTGCATTAAAAGACATAAGTACTAAAGAAAATACTTATGTCTTTTAACATTTTTTTTTCTACACGTTTTAGTCTTTCGTCCATAATTTTGAGTTATTGTGTAATATTTCTGATGAATTAATGAGTCCATCTAACATTTTGGAACCAACTATTAAACGCATGTTTGTGGAAAATTTGTTGACTAAGTACCTAATTGATTTATTAACTGTTCATATCGTTGAGCATCTTCCTGATCTAAGTTTCCAGTTATAATTTTAATAATAGGGTTCAATATTCCTCTTCGTCCTAGGTGTGAAGGGATTATTTGCCTAATATTTTCAGTCGTTATTCTTTGCAAATACTCTACTTGTTCCCTAATTCCTAAAAATTCTTTAAACTAAGGCTTATCATCACTTACTATCTTACTAAAATTACTATATTTCCTATTGTTATATTCTAATTCCATTAGTAGGCCATTCAAATCTAATACCTTAAAAATAAGCCAGTTATCCTGTTTGATGAAGGATGTTCCCTGTCTTACGGATCCCTGAAATGTTTTCAACCTTTTGAAGTTGAAGGCCCAAGCTGGGGCTCGTGAGTTTTATGTTTTTAATTGGTACCTTTTTGTGTTTACCTCTAATTTTAATAGGGATGGTGTTTCTTTCAGGTTTTCCTGTAACTATTGGCTTTTCAAAACAAGGTTTGTACTTACTCCTGCGAGTGTTTATTAATTTTGTGAAAATTGTTTTCCCTTCTGGTAACGGGGCGTCGGATTCGCCACCGCGTTTTTCTCTAGAGTTTTCCTTAAACGTTAACATTTTATCAAATATGTATTTGTATAAAATTTTTATTCTTTTGGCGTGGTCTTTAATTAATTTTTGCAAGTATTGTTTCTCGAAGTCTATATTGAATGGATTTTCAGAATCTACATGGCCAAACACTACTTCAAACGGTGTTAAAGTTGTAACAGTATGAATCGCATTATTATATGCCATGATGAGTGATATAATAGATGCGGCGTCGGTACATTGTTGTTCGTATTTTGCCAGTCTGTAAATTTCAATTAAGGTGGAATGAAAACGTTCAACTATTCCCATTGAATTAGGGTTCCTAGGCGTACCGATATGTATTTGGATTTTATAGAGTGACATCATTTCTTTCAATAGATCGTTGTTAAATTCAGTACCAGGGTCGCAGCTTATTTCCTTAGGTATGCCGTAAAATGAAAAGTATTTTATTAGTGCGCGGATAACGTCAGGTGTGCCGTTACTAGGAATTTCAATTGCCCGTCTTAGTTTGCTAAAAGCGTCAACTAAGGTGAGGTATGTTTTTCCTTCGATACTAAATATATCTATAAAAAATTCCTGGAATGGGGCATCTTGCGTTTGAGTTAACTGTAAATATGGTTTCAAAGGCTTTCGGTCATATTTCATTTGTTTACAGGCTTCACAAGAATTAATTACTTTTGATATAGTTTCTTTCATGTTATTCCAAAAGAAGTGTCGCCTGATGCATGTAAAAGTTTCTTGAATACCTCTGTGACAGGTTTTTCCGCGATGAAATTTCAGAATAACGGCTTTCTGTTCATTTTCATCGTCAATAAAAACCATTCTTTCCGTACACTTATAAAATTGAATTGATCTACCTTTAACCCTTTATTTGGCAAAAAAATTAAACCATTGTGAATTGAAACAAATACTGAAATAGGAATATGTAGAGCCTAAATATGCCCAGAAAAATAGTAAAAAAAATCGAGGATTTTCAGTTTTCCTGAAAAAGCATGTATGCTACTACATACATTGCCAAGTGGGTAATGAAATATGTATTTATTTGAATGTATGTTGGGACATACCTTACCAAAACCAGTAAGAATAAAAATCATAAGTATGTATTATAACTTTAATTAAAAATAAACATAAATCAAACCTCTTTATAAAAATGAGTTGATGGACCATACATTATGAAATCAAAGTAGCTGGTATAATGGCTCTGCATCACTGTGATTGGCAGTAAACGCTGGAAGTAAACCCAGAAACTCTACTCATTTTTGAAAATGATAAATTAGTTGACAATTTCTGGGTTTACTTAACATAATCGGAATTGGCATTTGCTGCAAATGACAGTTGTGAGCTTATAGCATAACCTGCACCGACCCTGAGATGTCATGGTCATGAAATGACCCACATTGTCAAATCTTGAGGACTCAACGGGAACTGGCTGTTTCGCTTTTTGTGTTCGTTTTTTGATGTCGAGCGGGTCAATCACAACACGTTTATTCTTTTTGAGTCCTTCAAAGATTTCGTACCTAAAAGCCTTCAAGGGCATAGCCTTTTTTTTTATTTTAGTACAATCATTTCTGTAAGATAGCCATGCATTGTTGATGCATACCAAATTAACGGTTAAAAAGCCTAATTACCATGTTGCTGAATTGTTTGCAATGTTCCGTATTTCCGAAATATATAAAATATTTCTTTTTGGGTTTTATGTATTCTTTCAGGAATTGTTTGATTTAATAATTACACAATTACTCAATAATTATAGCTCACAGAATTTGATGTGAATCTAAACTTATACTTACTTTAGGGGTTGCAGAATTTCATGCACTAACCTACTTACTTCTATGTTTCTTTAATTTACTTATTACAATTTACGTTTATATGAATTTAAATCTAACAAAGTCTTAAAACTATCGTTAAGATGAGAGATGTCGATCTCAAAATAACAAAAGAAAAGTGGAGAGGGCTGGATTTGAAAGGTGAAAAGGTGACTTACCAGTACATCGCTGCCTCAACACTCGCACAACACACCCTTAACGCTTTTGGATTTTTGTTCTTGACAAATTTATTTGTTCTTTTGAATAGCCGTTTTTAGCAATCGCGACGTAGTTTCCCCTTTTTAGGTAAGCAGAATTTGATGCTCGAACCGATAACTGAGAAGTACGTGCAGCTAGAGCAACTATCCTGTCCTCAGCGCCAGTCAAGTAGTGGGTCCGCGAAGAAAGGGTTTTCAAAAACTTAAAGTTAAAATGAGTACAACCGGTCTGATTTGAGGTCCGTTTATTACTGTATATTACAAGCGTTCTATTATATTTATATCCTATTCTTACAGGCCTACGTGACCGTTGTGCTGACACATTGTTCTCACGCTCTACAAGGAAACGCTACTTAGTAAGAACTAAGAGTGGTTCGTAAATCATGTAAGAGTGGTTCGAAAATCATGTAACAGCATTTCGGCTATTGAAATATAAAGGATCTTTGTACTACTATGTTGCAATGGTTTTGTTTATATAAAATATAATTATGGTGGTGACACACGGGGTTATATAACTATCTACTATTGCATATATGATACGTAGAGTTTGTCGTGCTATATGGACAAATATTCTTCGAAATAACATCCCAGAACTGACAATTGAAAGATTTCAAACAATAGAGAGGGATTTCGATGTAAAGACAAATTTTCCTCACTGTGTTGGTGCCATCGACGTCAATCCATGTCAATTTCTTCAATGGTACTCATTTTAGCCTGCAAATAAAACTGAATACAAAAAATATCGAAAAAACATAAATGAGCTTGCGTGTATCCTCCCTATCAGCGCACAAGCAACTGAGCGCTGCCGCTCCGTCGCACAATGAGTAAAACTCCCACTTCGTCTGCTGTCGGTTGTGTGTGCGTTGCGACGAAGCAGCGCGCCGTGTGAACCTTGGTTATTTGTATGTAAAATAACGCAACGGCAGCGCTCCTTCGACGCAACGCTGACGCAACGCGCCGTGTGGACCGGCTCTTAGGATAATTTATTTCTGTTAATAAGTTAAATTTCTAAATAAGATTCTCCCCTCCGTCACTTGTAGTATATATGTTGAGTTGGAACGCGACATTGGCGGAATTCTGATTTACACAGAAGTCGCCATTAAAAATACAGTGAAGTGAGTTTTTTTCACACGAGTCACTCGGTACTGGTAACTTCGCCACCAAAATTTTAAAATAAATAAAACAACATTAACTTTACATAGAAAATGTGTATTCATTTTCGCATTAAAGTTAAAGCTACTAAAAAATCTAAAGAAAATGTAAAAAAATTGAATATCCTTCAAACTAAACCTGTCATACATAATCAAGAAACCTCTTGTATCAACTATCAGCCAAATTGAAGTATTATAATCTACTCCCAACAAGATCTAATCCAATTTAATTTTTTCTAACAAGGGACTTTCATAAGATTCAAATATGAACAGTTATATTATGTTCTTACACAATTTATGTTGTTATAAAATGTGTAAATGGGAAATTACTGTAAAGACTACTTTAAAATAAATTGATTTTTTTTTCTCTTCCAAACGGTTTCTGCTTTGATTACATATCAGCGCAGCTTTAGAAAAAACGTCGTTCTGAAGTAACAGAAGTTGCTGAGACGCATAAGCATTTCATAGCTAATTTATACAGCACTGGCATATTCAGTTTCCTTTTCTCCCAATAAGCAATAGGATCATCTTTTCTAAGTATTCTTCGTCATTGTATTGTTTCACCATGATAATAGCCGAGGCTCATGATGTTTAATTTGTAGTACGTTCCGAAGGTTTGCATCAAAATGTTCCCATAAATCATTCAAGTCCTTATTTTCTGGTTGCGGTTGGCTTGACGATGAAGACTCCGATTCTGTTCTGATATTATCTTGACTTACTTTTTTTTTTTTTTATCCTGGGGAAACCCGATTACAGGCGCCCGCGCCTGGGCAAATTGTTAAATGGCGCGGGGAGTGTGGGGGTCAAGGTCGTAAAACGATGACCCCATACCCACTAAATCCACCAGGGCCCACTGTTCGCTATGGGACGAGGGCGGGTAACAGCTAGGCCTTTTCACCGCGCCCCGTCCAGCAAATGCCGCTTACGCGACTCTCATAATAAGTTTATATTTATACACATATACACACACATAATTACAATTTTAAGAGGACTCCACATAGACTTCCCGGGCCCTCTCGGCTTGCTCTTTACGCCGCATTACCACGCCACAGTATGTGGATAAAACTGTCCACTTCTCTAGATCGGCCACAGCCTTCTTTATTACTGTTGAAAGGCTCAGATCTGTCCCAAAGGCTGCAACCAGGTTGCGCCTTTCTTCCGCCCACGCCGGACAAGCCGCTAATGTGTGTGCGGCATCGTCAACCAGTTCCTGGCAATGGTGACACGCAGAGGTCAGTTCCCGTCTGATGCGGTGGAGGTATTTGCCAAAACAGCCGTGTCCTGATATGACCTGCACCAGACGAAAAGTCAAAGGACCACGCTTCCTCTCCAACCACTCGTTCAGGACGGGCAAGATCGCACTTACCGTATTCCTTCCCATTTGTGTACCGTCCAACTCGGCCCTCCAATCTAGTATCACAAGCTGGCAGGCGTCCAGGCGCCAGGAGCGTATGGTCTCAGTGGCTGGTTCAGGCCACGCTTCGCGCGCATCAGCCCTGCGCCAATAGACGTCAGCCAGAGCGATAGCCTCAAGGTGCCAGGGCCCGGAACCTGCGATCAAACACACGGCATCGTGTGACACCGTGCGATACGCCCGCGCAACCCTAAAGAAAAGGAAGGATGGAGTGTAGCCTGTGGTTTCATGAACTGAAGTCCTAACAGCATGAGCAAAACTTTGTAAATGTAAATCCCATTCATTATGTTTCTTAATAGTAATGAAACTTGATATCTAGACGCGTTGTTGAAAATGCATTTGGATTACTGGCTCAAAAATGGCGAATATATTTCAAACCCATGCACCTAAAAGTGTCTTCAGCTAAAAAAGTGATAAAAGCAACATGCGTACTCCATAATTATTTACGCTCTAAAACTTGCAATACCCCGTACTTGCAAAATATGTATTTTACTACTCAACAAAATAATGCAATGAACAATGAATATCAAAATTTTGCAACTTTCAGGTGATAGGGTACGTACATAATTTGTCAACTTCTTTAATGGCGGTAGTCGTATTTAGTACAGAATTGAAAGATAATATAATAAAAGATAAAAACTTACCACTTATGTTACATTTTTCTCCTATCTCATCCCATATTTTATTTTTCATAAATATATTTTTATAATCCGTAAGTGACATATCATACAAAACTGGATTGCACTTCACCATCTCAATAAATGAACCGTTATTCGTTCGTTTCGATGACGCCATGTTGCAAACGCGTCCTTTCGCTAAGGAATATCGTGCGTAACTATTGTCATGTTAACCCCGCTTGCGGAGTGAGGGGCGGGATGCATGCCGCTGCTCCCGCGCAGTATGTACCTCTACCCACAGCGGCAGGTCGCTCAGGTCGCTCTAGCCGCGGTACTTGATACTAAATACCTGAGCGAAACCCGCGCGGTATGTACCTCTACCCACAGTGCCTTAGGCCTTTAGTCCATCTTTTATCTAAACCTATAATTCCCTTTGAAAAAAATTCTTTGTCTTGACCCTCGAAAAACACCTCTACAACAGTCATCACCTCGCTATAGTCGTTAAGTTTTTTGCCTCGAAGGTATTCCTTGAGCCGAGGAAAGAGGTAAAAGTCACTAGGAGCCAGGTGTGGGGAATAGGGTGGGTGTTCGAGCAATTCGAATCGCGTTTCTTTAATGGCAGCCATCGCAAAGGCGGCTTTGTGAGACGGTGCGTTGTCTTGATGAAACAACACTCCAGCTCTGAGTTTACCTCGTCTTTTTTGTTTGATGGCCTCCCGCAATCTTCTTATTTGGTCTGCGTAGTAAGAGCCTGTAATAGTGGCTCTTCTTTCCAAGTATTCCACCATTATAATTCCTTCGGCGTCCCAATAAACGGACGCCATAACCTTTCCTGCCGAACTTGACACCTTGAATTTTTTCGGTGTCGGGGAAGAGGCTCGTTTCCAAGTCATTGACTGTAGTTTAGTTTCCGGATCAAAATGATGGATCCAG
Organism: Pieris melete; assembly: GCA_963693345.1. Taxonomy (NCBI): domain Eukaryota; kingdom Metazoa; phylum Arthropoda; class Insecta; order Lepidoptera; family Pieridae; genus Pieris; species Pieris melete. The sequence goes on along the minus strand of CAVNZK010000038.1, from coordinate 1,039,735 downwards.
GTCTCATCCATGGTCAGGAAACGAAACAAAAAATTGTCCTGATCCGTCTGGAACTTTTCGAGATTCGCCCTCGAAATGTCTACTCGATTTTTCTTTTGCTCGTCGCTTAACATTCTCGGTACCCAGCTCTACCCAGCTTCAACTCCTTTGCCCAGCGCGCAACTGTGGAATATGGAGGAGCGTCCTCCAATGTTTCTACTAGGTCGCTGTGTATGTCTTTGGTAGACATTTTTTTCAAACAGAAGTACTTTATGACAGCTTTGATTTCGTTTTTCTCTATTTTGATGTTTACTTTTCGTCTATTTTTATTCAAATGAACGTACCTCCCGAAAACCGTGGCCTATCTATATGATTTTTTTATGCTGAATTAGTGGATATATGAGGAACCTAAAACATTTTTTTTTTTCATATTTTTATATGGTCTACAAATAACCGATTATCATTACTTTTGGATCACCCCTCGTATATCTAAGAAAGTAGCTACTATCGACTCGTTGTTTGAAAAAGCTAATCTTATGTCCGTAGTGAATATACCTAAGCTATCCATTGTGTTTCTACTTTTCCTAAAACCGAATTGTGACGTTGCTTATAGATTTTTACTCTCTAAAAACCATTCTAAACGGATTTTAACTAGGTGTTCTGCTGTTTTCATTAAAACAGAAGAAAGGACAATAGGTCTGTAAGAAGAAGGATCATCGGCTGGTTTATTGTCTTTTAAAATAGGGATAATAGATTGAGTGATCCAAGACTTGGGAATGCACCCAGAAATCATAATAGAATATATAATATTTTAGTACAGCATCAGCACGCGTTCCGAAAGGTTTTCAAATGGAATCCCATCTTCTCCTGGAGTATAGAGTCTTTTACGCTATTAAGTACACCTTTAAGTTCGAACAAATAAAAAGGAGCGTTTAATTAAGTTAGGTCATCAGAAATATAAGCAGGAATAGATACTGGGGGAAATCCCTGTTCTGGTACAGAGGGGGAGGAAGATGATCCATGAACTGATCAGCTAGGGTTAGCGATAATTTAGAAGAGGGAGAATTATTATATGCAGATCTAAATCTACGAATAGTACGCCAGACCTCTGACGGACTGACTTCTGGACTAATGTAGGCAAAATGATTGCCAACCATCGTATCTCTTTTTCTTGAACAATTTTTTAGCACTACGGGCAGATTCTATATAAAACTCGAAATTTTCTTCGCACAGTAATTTGTTTCATAGATATTCAGGGCAAAAGCAAGATGTGTAATAGAGTTACCACTCTGAAGCTGTTTGGGGCAGATTCATATTTATAAGTGGTCTTATTCTGCGAAGAGGTTGGATAGAGATTGCGTTTGATATAATATATTAGGTGATGTTTCTGGTACAGGAATCTACACTAATATTATAAAGAGGAAAACTTTGTTTGTTTGTTTGTTTGATTGTAATGAATAGGCTCATAAACTACTGGACCGATTTTAAAAATTCTTTCACCATTCGAAAGCTACATTATCCACGAGTAATATAGGCTATATTTAATTTTGAACAAAAATAGGGTTCCGTAAGATATTAGGGTTTTCGGACACAAGGTGTAAAAAATCAACCAAAAAAGTTACTTATTTTGCGTACCCTGCCTAAACTATTAAAGATAGAACCATAAAATGTTCTAAGTAATTGTAGATCTTATATATATCTACAAAAAAGTCCGCGACACACCATACCTATCTATGTCGAGCGAGGCACAATAACCATAAATGATATAATGACATGGCAAAACGGCGTTTGCCGGATCAGCTAGTATATTATAAAGACGGGGAATAACCACGGCTTGATGGCGTTACTGAAGTCATCATGTGAAGAAGTTGGAGATGAATTGTACTCAGTACATATTTTTTTTTACCAACTGAAGCAATCCCAATTTAAAATCAATTTTTTTATTTTCATTCAGGATGTTTCATATGTGTGCTAACTATGGTGTTAATTAATTTAATCTTTTTGATTTTTATATAAGAATATACAGCTACGACAGGTACTGCTTCTCCTGAACTGTTAATAAAGGAAATAAATCCTGCTTTACAAAACCGGCTAACAAAACAGGAAGAAAAAAAATCTTCTGAAGGTGGGGTATCCCAATTAAGTTATCATAATTTATTGAAATTGAAATTCTGACATTATTAGATACATAAGGGTAAAATTAACAATAGGCATGGGTAAAATAAATTTCGGTTTGCAGTTATTTTTGCATGGTGGTGGTGTTGATAACAGATTTTATAAGTGATCTTTGTTACACATTAACATTAAATTTAGTTCGCAAAGCAAGGTTTGGTCGATAAATTAATAATTTATTTCAGTGTAGAACAAACTTCACCACAAAACCATCAAATATACATAGTTATTCGAGATAAAAAAAACGATGTTACCATCCACCAACCAAAATAAATTTTCATCTAATGTACCTTTGTACGGGTGCGTTGTTGAACAGTGAACCAACGTTTTTTCTAAGTCATATAACTTGTAAGAAATTAAAGTTTAGAATTTCGTTTTGGTGTCATAGTTTAGGCAATTTTATACAGTTTCTCATATTCAGGTTACAGAAAGCCAGAGAAAAAAATAAAGACCGTAAATAAAGTTTAAAAAAAAAACAAAAATTGGCTCACTGTGGACTATCAGGAGTATACACTGAACCACCTGTATTTCAACAGTGAACCACAATTGCGTTACCAGCAAGAGTCCTTATTTGTGAAAAAAAAACCATTAAATTTTTGATAATCGTATTTTATTTTTGTTGTACAAAATACAATAAAAAAATATTACTTCTAATAACAAAAAAAAATCTTCTCTTCTCACAGCAGTCAACTTCTTAATAACGTAACATCAAAATGCGTCAAAGTAGGTAATTTAGACCATATTTAGTAAAGATAAGTTTACAATGAAGGAATATTTAATCAGACGTTTTGTACCTGACACACAAGGAGGAGGAAGAATCATTTTAATGTCACTCACTTTCACATTAGCCATATCGGGTTCTAGAGGAAACATAACGTTTTATTAAGACGATCTTTTAATTTTAGGTACGAAACGCAATATATCGTCAGTTTCTACGTCCAGAATCTTCGCAACGTAATAAACAGCCCGTTTTTTAGATTGCAGCAAGACTAGGACGTATTCGTTAATCATTGGCTTACGCTGTAAATCAGGAAAATCTTCATCAATAATTTCATATCCTTGGTTATCTTCTTCATCCGATTCTAGGTCCGTTTCACTTTCAAGAATTATATCTCCACCTTCACTGGTTTCACTGTCTTCATCTGGTATAACTATTTTTTTCATGTTTTCCTTATATGGTGTCTTTCTGATTTTACTTGTTGATGGAAGCATTTCATTTCCACAGTCTTGTAGAACTTTTCTATTTAATGCTGCAGAGCGTTCCTCAGCTATTCTTTCCTTTTCTGGAGTGTCCGTTGCTATCATGCTTTTACCCAATTTTCTACCTTTCCGTTTGTTGGAACGAGGACCAGCCTTTAGCAGAGGACGGAACATTAGTGGAGTGATGATATGCTCTTTTGATTGATGAATTTCATCTTTGCATTCTTCTTCTGGTTGCTTTGACGGTGTCACGTTTTGGTAGTAACTGTGTTGTTCTTCTGATAATATAGATGGACTTTCTCGAGCAGGGGTAATAGCGTGATAAAAACTTGACCGACTTGTCTCTAGATGAGTAGAATGGGGTTTTAGGGGAATTATTTTTGTCTAGATTTGCAGATGTTTCAGCATCAGGGGATCTTTGTGTTACTACGGGGCGATCTGTCACGCTACTTGGCATGAAATCTTCATCGGAAAATATGTCCTTATTATAGGGGAAAATCCCACATTTTGCGAAAGCTGCCGATATATTTAGTGGAGTCATAGATCTGGGATAAGCATGACCAATAAATCTTGCTATTTCGTAGATTGTAACTGGTCTTCCTGGGTTTTGCAGCATCCATGACTCTAGTGCGGAATAATAATATGTCTTTAAAGGGCCCATCAAACCTACATCTAAGGGTTGTAATTTGTTAGTAGTGTGAGGATGAAAAGTAAGAACTACAACACCCGATTTTTTCGCTAAGTCTAGAGCCTCAATGGACAAATGTGACTCATGATTATCCATTATAAGCAGAGATGGATTTTCTGGTGTCGTGCTTAAACACTTAATGAAATGCTTCATTATCTCCACGAACAAGTCACTAGTCATCCAACCTGAGGGACTCGCAAGACCTAAACTACTTGGAGGTGCACCGTGCACCATTAAGTATTTAAAGTTTTTCCGAGGAAATATTAAAGCAGGGGGCTGGGCATGTCCTGTGGCACTAACGATACAGCAAGTAGTGACAAGAGTGCCTTTTTCTCCACTTGTCACTTTACCTACTTTAGCTCCTGTTGGAGCCACAACTCTCTGTGGTTTCTGGACGGTTGTTGTGCGGGTTTCGTCAAGATTAAATATTCGAGTTCCATCCACGAATCTAGGCTCACGTTTTAGCAATTCCTCCAAATTATTAAAAAATATTGCCACAGCTTCCCGATTGAATGAGGTAGCACGTGCGAGACTTACAGCTTCTGGTTTCTTTACTGAAATATCAGGATGTCTTTTTTTAAAGAAGCGAAACCATTCCAAAACTGACATTTTATCTCTTTCCCATGAGCTGGGTATTTTAATGCCATTAACCTTTGCCATTTCGTAAGCCACCTTCCTACATTCTTTGATGGTCAAACCGTAGAACATTAGTGCACAGTCTTTGTAGTATTTTAATAATATTTCTTCGTGTTCTTCAGTAAACACTTTATTAATATCATACCTCGGTTCAAGTGATATATTATCACCATGTTCACGCTTTTTTTTAACGTAACGGCGCAATGTAGGGTAGGGAATTTTACTGGTTTTTGCCGCCGTCCTAATGGAGCTACCATTTTCTATCATTAGCAATGCTGACATCATTTCGTCTTTATTGTGTTTTCCAATTTTTCTTTCCTTATTTCTTGGCCTTGGCATCCTAAAACAATCAAAAATATTATTGATTTTCAGCATAACACTATCATTGATCAGTGAACCAGGATCGTAAGGTACACAGTGAACCGGTTCACTGTGTACTATGCGAACCTGGTTCACTGTTTAATACACACACTATTCAACTTATAATATTAAAAAAAAATAGGTTGTAGGCTGAATTGTCACAAAGCAATATGCTCATAAAACGTCTAAAACTACAATAATATCGACACCATAATGCTTTTGGTGCTAGAATTAATATCAAAATATATAAAAATCGAGATACTTACGTGAGAATTCTATGTTTTTTTGGCGAGAAACAAACAAACCGCTCAAGCCGCGGCCACCGGCTAACTACGGGAGAGGGGAAGGGTACCTACGAGAGAAGTTTTAACACGATCGGTCGAATTGGCAACCTCGCAGTTTTTTAAACATGGTGGTGGTTCAATGTTCCTGGTTGGTTCACTGTTCAACAACCGACCCTATATGTAGTAAGTATACCTAGTTTATACCTATTTCTTTCAGATGTGACCAATAACCAAAATATACCAGCCCTACAATTAGCCTTACCTTCAAATAGTACTTCCGTACCATGTCAAGATATAAATCTCTTCAACACAGATAATACAGTGATAGCAAGTGTAGAAAGTAAGAACTGCTCCCCGTAATTTTTAGCAATAAAAGAATACAGAATTTGATACTATTTGTCTAAGACCCGATTTCACCAACTAAATATTCTCTTATCCTCTTATTAGTCGTTAAGGCGCACTTGCACTAAGCTAGTTTAACACATTCAACCCAGAGTTAGTGCTACTTTTGTATACATTAACTCTGGGTTAAATGTTGACCTATCTTGGCGCAAGAAGGCCTTAATTTCAAAAGACGTAAGACGTACTAGAAAGTACTAGAGTTTTAAGGGTCAGTTAATAGACGTCTCTCAGTACGGCATCTTTGAAAGTTATAAAGTTGTTGTTTTAATTTTACATTTTTTCATATTTTTTACCTGGGTAGGTACTTATTTGAACTTCGACCTATCTGGTCGTAGCAGGTGAGTTAAATGCATGTATTTCATTTTTTCAGGTTGCATTTCCCTGGATCCTCCTTCTTATTCGCCAATCACACCTCGAAACACTCATAATATAGATATAATAAGTAAACAGAGTGATTGGTTTAATCATTCTGTGGCATCACCAGATTCCGATTTACAGAATCGACCTGAAGGGATTGCACAGGATTATTTTGAAAATGGGTTTCAAAGTTAGTCATCCGTTTATATTAAATTGCTTACTTTCTTAGTTTGTAATACTGGTGTCAGAGTTTTTACAAGTCGCCCTTCTGGCCTCTGACATGACTTGTTGCAATCTAGCAACCGGGACCAACGGCTTAACGTAACTTTCGAAGCACGACCAGACTGAAACAAGTAACACAACGACTTCCTGTCTACCAACCCAAAGATTCTGGGTTCGAAGCCCGGTACGGACAAATGTTTGTGTGATGAACATAGCTTTATTTCTCCCAAGTCATGGATGTTTATATTATCTATGTATTTTATAGATATGTCTTCGTAACACAAGCCTTGCTATGCCTACTTTGGGCTAGGTAAATGGTGTGAATGTCTGAAATATTTATTATTGTTGCCTAGCCATTTCAATAAATTAACATATTACGTGATATAAAACTGCTACATAAAACTGTATTTTTTAAAGGACTTGAAGATTCTCCAGTAAGGTCAATGTCACCAGCTACACTAGGTTTATTAAACTCTCTTATGGATGGCAGTGATGATGACGATAGTGTCAAAGATCCGAACTACATAGTTTCTGAGAGTTCTGTTATTTCGGATACCGACAGTGAATCCATTTTATTGCATACACACAACATGGACACATGTAATAATAACTTGAATGAAGATCAGGGGAAAGAAATATGTGAAGAAGAAAGTTCTGTAGCTAACTATAGCAATAATGTAGCAGAAAATTCTGAAGCTAATAATCATAACGGCGAAGCAGAAACCTCTGTAGCTAATAATGGCAACTATGAAGAAGAAAATTCTGAAGCAAATAATGTCAATGATGAAGAAGAAACTACTGAAATAACGCTAAATCGACGGCCAAAACGAGGGCGAAAAAGAAAATTTGTTGAATATACGTTAGCTCAAAGAAAATGTCGTAAATATGCCGTACCAAGGCAAAAATAAAGAAGTAAGCGCAAAGGAATTTAAAAGCTACACGTGCGTTTGTAAAAAACAGTGTAATTTGAAAGTGTCTGAAGAAGAAAGAAGAAAAGAATTTTATAAATTCAATACACTGGGGTCGTACGAAGCTACTATACATTTGCTCAAATGTTTCGGAAACAGGTAAAAACGGTCGTATGTATCTGAAAATACTCACGTTAAGAAGAAGCCACGAAACTTCTCCAGGACCTATAAAATTTCAAATATTGTTGTATGCCGTGATATGTTTTTACAAACATTTCAAATAACTTCGCAGAAGATTACTATTTGTTTAAAAAAACAACGCGATGGTTTAAAATTACATGATTGTAGAGGTCGTTTATCTGGAGGGTGGAATAAAACTCGGCAACATAAAATAGATTTTGTGTGTAATATTATAAATGGTTTACCAAAATATGAGTCTCATTATAGAAGGTCTACAAATGGCGATGCCTTATATTTACAAACCGGATTGAATATGCAAAAAATTTATGATTTATACATTAACGAATTTAAAGAAATCCATGGCCACGATAACAAAAACTATGTGTCACTAGCCATTTTTAAAAAGATTTTTCTGGAACGGTTTAACTTACGATTCAAAAATCTTAAGAAAGACACCTGTAATAAATGTGACATGTTTGCAGCAAAAATAAAGATCCCGAATGTTTTGTCAGTAGATGATCGCAACAGATTGCTTTCTGATAAAGAAAAACATTTAAAACAAGCTGAATCTTTACGTTGCTTAATGAATAGCCATATAGAAAAGGCAAAAGTGGATGAGTCATTCGAATGCATCACATTCGACATGGAAAAAACGTTACCACTGCCACGTATACGTACGAACGTGGTGTTTTATAAAAGGCAACTCGTGGCTTTATAACTGCGGCGTCCATGTGTCCTCTACAAATGAAGGATATTGTTTTATTTGGGTTGAGGGTGAAGCTGGAAGGGGTGCCCAAGAAGTTGGATCTTGTTTGATAAAGTTCATAAAAGAAATAATGCGTCCTAATGTTGAACGCCTTTCATTGTGGAGCGATAGTTGCGGAGGCCAAAACCGAAACATTAAAATGGTGCTCTTACTTAAAGTCATTTTAGCCAGCCATCCTACCCTAAAAGTAATTGACCTAAATTTCCTCGAATCTGGTTATACGTTTTTGCCAAATGACACAGATTTCGGTAAAATTGAAAGTCATTTAAAGCAATTTCAAAGACTATACACAGCAGAAGATTATATTAATGTAATTAAGACCTGCACAAAAAAGAATCTACTAGTGCCAATGAAAATGAAAAAGAATGATTTTGTAAGTACGGAAAAATTAGAAAAAAATATAACGAATCGTAAGATGTTCGTCAATAAAGTAAAAGTAAATTGGCTTAAGACTAAGCACATTCAATTAAAAAAAGAAAATGAACACTCATTTTTTATGAAGACCGACGATAATGAGCATTATCAGGAGCTTCATATAGGGAGAAAGTACAAAGGTAGCTTGCTTCCTTTGAGCGCGGAACTTCTGGTTCCTCTGTGGCCAGAGGAAAAACCTATAACGCAGGCCAAATTAAATGACCTTAAGTCAATGTTTAATCTTATCCCTGAAGACTGCTTATTATTTTATAAAAACCTGAAGGGCATGGAAGGACCCGACTTTATTGAAGGGTTCTCTGGTGAGGCTGACTACGAATTAGAAGACCAGGACGACGAAGAGCTTTCATCTTAGTTGAATTAAATGTTTTTTTCTATCAATCCTGTTTTATTTTTACACAACTGGTCAAAATAAGGAGTGTCTTGTTATTTTCTTTGTCATTAATGTTGTTTGGCACGATTTTAATAAATAAAAAATTTAAATGTGTCCTGAAAATTGCATTAAATCGAAAACGTTCCAAAGCAGTGTTTTTCTAAATATTAATAAAAGTATTAATATTGGAAGCCTTAAATAGGGCTAAATTAAAACTGTATTATATTATGTCTAAAATACAAAAGTAACAGTAGTAAAAATAATATGATTCGGAAAGAAATACTAACTTGAACTTTATTCTCTGTTACCTTAGAAGAATTTTCTGGTGAATTTGACTTAATTTTTGAAGACCAGGATGAAGAAGAATTGTTGTCTTAGTAAGAATGAATACGTTTTTCTCTTAATCTTGTTTTATATTAACATAATTGCCCAAAATGAGGGTGTATTGTTATTTTCTTTGTCACGAATGTTGCTTGGAACGTTTTTTATAAATTAAAATTTGAAATGTGTCATCAAAATAGCAAAAAATCGAAAACGTTCCACAGCAGTTTTTTTATAAATATTAAAAAAACTATTGATATTAGAAGTCCAAAATAGGGCCAAATTTAAACTTTACCATAACATGCACAACATACAAAAAGTTCAGAAATCAAAATTATATATTTCATAAGGAAATACTGAATTGAACTTTATTCTCAATTATCTCAAAATAGTATGTGTGTGGGATGGAACGTTTTTCAGAAACTACGTCCAATTGAGAATACACTTAGTATTTCCACAGAACATAAAATTAGTCTCGTATAATAAGCTTTTGCTTTAATCCTTACATATCAGCGGTTGAGTGCGATCGTAAGAACATCTTTTTTATTTCTTATTATTTTTTTTTTTTTGTATTTTTAAAGTTTAAGCGCTTATATACTTGGTGTAGATCTTATTTAACTTTTAGATTAGTTTTAGTTTTTATTTTATTTTTTTATTATCATACTTTTGTTAATCATGGATCGCAGTAGTGATAACTCTGATTTCTTATCTCTGGAATCGTCCGATTGTACTCCTTCCATAGCATTGACTCCCCCACGCCTACCCTAAGGTATCATACCTTATCCTCTATTTTTCAAAACTTGCCTAAGCACTTCAATGTTGTACACATTAACGCCCAGAGCGTTCCAGCTCATCACACAGATCTCCTTACGTTGGCCTCTAAAGACATCCATGCCATACTTATTTCTGAAACTTGGTTCAATCCTTCCCTTTCCTCTGGTACTTACTCTCTTCCTGGTTACAATTTAATTAGAAATGACCGACTCGGCATGCGTGGAGGTGGTGTGGCAATTTACTTACGTTCTCACATCCCCTTCTCTATCATTAGCTCATCGCCACAGCCTCCACCTAGCAATGCAGCCGAGCATCTCCTCATCGAAGTTCTTCTATCCAACTCTAAGCTTCTCCTGGGAGTCTTCTATTCCCCTTCATCATCGGTGGACTACTTTGATTCCTTTGAAGACACCATTGACCAATTTTCTCCCTTATATAAAAACACAATAGTCATGGGTGACTTTAACACATGTCTGCTGAAAAATGATTCTCGCTCCAGACGGCTCCTTTCTTTAACTCACTCTTACAACCTACAAAACTTACATCTTAACGCTACGCATAAAGTCCCCGGTTTTACTCCGTCACTTTTGGATCTTATTTTTGTTTCCTCTCCTCACCTTGTCACTAAGCATGGGCAACTTCCTGCTGTCGCCTTCTCTCACCATGACCTTCTCTATCTCTCCTTTAAAGCCAAGCCACCCAAGCAGAAGCCCACGGTAGTTATGCGTCGCAGCTTTGGTGGAATCGATCATGATAGCCTACTCAGTGATGCATCCAAAATTGACTGGAGTGGTCTGTACGACGTAGCTTACCTCGACGACAAAGTTGAGTTGTTCACTTCTTCCATCACAAACCTCTATGATAAGCACGCCCCATTGAGACGTGTTAAACTTAAACATTTACCTGCTCCCTGGCTCTCTGATGAGATTAAAAGATTGATTCACAAAAACAACAGAGCCATAGCTAAAATGAGAACTGCCAAATCTGATGCGGAGCGCGAAAAATATAAAGTAGTTCGCAATCGTTGTAATACTCGCTGTCGTGATGCTCAAAGGCAACATATCCATGACTCCGTATCCAATGGCGACACCTCAAAAATCTGGAAGTTCCTCAAAACCTTGGGGATTGGCAGATCGGCACAGAATGTTATTTCTTCAGCAATAGATATAAACAACCTTAACTCTCACTTCACCTGTTCTCCTGCCCACGATAAGTCTTCTCTTAGGAAGACAATCAATAAGCTTCTCTTCCAACTTCATGCCTTTTAATTTCACTGAATTCACCGAGCGCGAAGTGGAGGGTTGCATCCAGTCTATCTCGTCGGATGCTGTTGGATGTGATGAAGTTAGTCGTGCTATGATCTTACCTATCTTGCCAGCTATTCTTCAAGTTATTATTCATATTTTTAATTATTCAGTTACTAGTGGTAAATTCCCTACTTCTTGGAAGGATAGTCTAGTTATTCCTATTCCCAAACGGCCCGATCCCATTAACTTTTCTGACTTCCGGCCCATTTCTATTCTACCATTCCTATCTAAAGCTCTAGAGCGCCTTATACACTCGCAGCTTAGCGGATTTCTGAATAATAACTCAATTCTTGACCCTCTCCAATCGGGTTTCCGCCCGGGGCATAGCACGACTACGGCATTGGTAAAAGTTTGTGACGACATTCGCCGAGGGATGGATGGTGGGCAGCTCACTGTTCTCACTCTGCTTGACTTTGGCAATGCTTTCAATACTGTGAACTTTGAAATTCTGCTTGGGTTGCTTCGCTCTATGAATATCTGTCCATCCGCTATTGACTGGTTTCATAGCTATCTTAACGGTCGTCGGCAGCGTATTAAAATGAATGATGCTTACTCTCAGTGGAATAATATAAGTTCTGGTGTTCCGCAGGGTGGCGTTCTTTCACCTCTTCTTTTTTCTATATTTATGAACACCCTGACTGCACATCTATCCGCTAGTTATCACCTTTACCCTGATGACCTCCAAATCTACGTTCAGTCTACACTGGATGAGCTTCCTCTTGCAATACAGGCGATGAATGATGATCTTGAAAACATAGCCAACTGGAGTAAAAACTTTGGTCTTCAAATTAATCCTGCCAAGAGTCAAGTCATCATCATCGGAAGCCCTTTCTTTATTTCAAGAGTCAAATGCGCTCAGCTCCCTGTTGTTTACCTTGACGGTGTGGCCTTGGCCCTCAATAAGACTGTTAAAAACCTTGGGGTCTTCTTCGACCAAACGTTTTCCTGGGGTCATCACGTAAAAGAGATCAGCCGTAAACTTTACGCCGCTTCTTTTACTCTGAAACGTCTTTCTAATTTCCTTCCTATCCGCACTAAAACTATGTTAGCGCAGTCTCTTCTGCTTCCTAATCTCGATTATGCGGACTCATGCTCCTCTGATTTGAACGAAGAGCTACTTGACAAGATCGAACGCCTGCAGAATTTCTGCATACGGTTCATATTTGGTCTTAGGAAATATGACCATGTGTCTAAATTCCGCAGGCAGCTGGGGTGGCTACCTATTCGATTCAGACGTCACGCTCATCTTCTTCAACTTCTATACTCAATTCTTTTCAATCCGAAAACCCCTTCTTATCTCAAAAATCACTTTAAATTCTTAGGTCCTTCTAACTATATGTTACGCTCTTCTAATAGATGTTTATTGGAAATTCCATCTCACACTTCATCCTTCTTAGGCAATTCGTTCACGATCTCCGCCATTAAATTGTGGAATACGCTGCCCGACTCCGTACGATTGGCTACCTCTCTGTCATCTTTTAAAACTCTTCTGTATAATCATTTCTTAACCTTATCCTATCCTGATCAATCGTGACTTGTATAAATCTTATGTTTCCTTTTACATCACTATTTGCTGTCCATGTATTTGTAAGATTAGCTTTTAAGTTTTTAGTCTGTTGTTAATTTTTTTTTTGTATTACTTTAGATTAAGGTACTATGTATATATATATTTTTTTATATAACGTTTGTTTCTGCACTTCTCGCACGAATCATGTTTCTTTTTTTTAGTTTTTTCTTTAACTAGGGTTGCCTGGAAGAGATCGCTTATTAGCGAGATAAGGCCGCCCGTTGCATTCCTTATAATTTTTTTTTTGTATTGTGTTTGATTTATTGTTTTTTGCAACGAAGTGGTAATAAATAAATAAATAAATAAATATATGGGAATTTTCTGTAGCGGGAGAGATGTGATGTGGTGGGTGAGATCTGTTGAAATTGATTGTATTTGTTAAGAATCGTGAATTTGGAGGGTAGTAGTCGCTGAGCCCCACGGTGACCAGCCGGCTTGGGGTGGTTGGTGCATGTTTTCTTTCGTTGTCCTTTGTTGGTGTTGATCTACAGTTAGCATTGTTTTTGTTCCGGTTGTCGGGGGCAGTTAGTTGTTTTTTGATACCTCTGAAAGTGAGCTAGACCTTTCACTTGCTATATAATTTAATAAATTAGGTTTTATTACATCCTTTGTATTCGTTGCTTTGTTAGGGTTTGACCTCTTTTGTGTAGGTGATATCGGCGAGCCACTCTGTTCCCGCTTCCTTTTTTCACGGCCTGGATCATTTGGTTTCTTAACGATTAGCTTATCATATTTGATATATACAAAGTTACCCTTGTTTCTTTCTTCTTTTACATAGATCCCAGATGGAAGGCTGGATTTATTTTTAACCCTACACTGCATTCAGTCCCTTATGTGGGACAACCAATAAAATTGATATTTTTTCTGATTTGAACCAAGTAGCGACATCTTTGATTACGCAAAGAAAGTGACAACAATCAATGGCACCCATTTAGTACATTCGTTGAAACTAGATGGCACTACTACATCGCTCAGACAGTCATTCAATTGAAAATTTTGAATGTTAGCCGCGCGCCGTGCTTATTCAATTTGAAAATTTAATAAATAATAGTTGTTTATATTAAATTAGGGTTAAATAATTAAGCAGCATTGGTACAAAATAAAGAAAATGTTTATTATCACAAAAGCACAAAGTTAGTGATACATTGGCGAGAGCACACAATAACAGCACAGAACAAACTCAAACTCTCCTCTTGACAAGACAGTGTTGCCTTACAAAAAAATACAATCAATTATTGTAGAATTGAACATTAACACCCACTCCCAATTCTACAAACCATATACAAAATTAAACATTTGTTAGGTTCAATTTATTACAAAAATAAACAAGCTTATTTAAAGACAATGCCTTAGTCATTAAGTCTCCCAACTGTTCACAAGACTCTATATAGATTAATTTTATTCTACCCTTAGAAATTAAATCTTTAACAAAATGAAATCTAACATCAAAATGTTTAGATCTTTTAGTTTCCATAGTTTGGGCAATCTTTATGGTTCCTTGATTGTCTTCAAAAACTGTAATAGAATTTCTAATATTAAACAATTCAAATATCAACTCTTCCAGAAAAATAGATTCCAATAAACTGAAAGCAAGAGCATAATATTCTGCTTCACAAGAACTAAGAGCAACCAAGGAATGCTTCTTAGAACACCAACAAATTGCATTATCATTAATTTTAATTACATAACCTGAAGTGCTTTTCCTATCGTTAACATCAAATGCATAATCAGCATCTACAAAAACATAAATATCAAAAGTGTTATTCTCAGATTTTTTAAAATTTAAACCTATATGTAGTGTATTGACTAAATAAAGTGTTGCTTGGTTGTCTCATGCGCCTACGTCACTTGTCAGACAGTCAGTCGTAATCCGACATCCGAACGGAGCGGTTGTGTGTAGAATGTTTGTACAAGTGTTGTGGTGTTGGTGAGCCGTAAATCACTCCAAGAAGCAGGACATTACATGTGGCGACGAGGAAAAAAGTGAGTACACATTAGTAAAACAAAAACAAAAGGGAAAGATACGGTGCAGTAAACAAGTGACGTCATTCCCAGAGTACTTTGCCTATAATTAACTATGACCCGGTTGTTTTAATCATTAGCTATTGATAGCAGAAACAGTTGCATCTTGACTTCTGAACGAATGTAAATAATTTTATTGTTGACGGGAAATATGAACAGCACTTAGGTACTTATTGTTTTCATATTTCATAAATGTTTTGCTTGTATTACAATATTTAATATTATCGTACCTACATTTAAACAGTAAGCAACAAACCTCTGCAATTACTGGGCTAAGGATATATACAAATAATTACCTATAGGTTCAGCTAATCTAAACTACGGATACCTAAATTGAATGTACGATAGTTTTGTAGCACCTACCTACAGAGTGATAGAAATACATTGTACTAGTAGACCGGCCAAGCGTTGCTTTGGCTAAGGTTTTTGTTATATTACAAAGTAGTAAACTATTCAAGGGAAACGGTAGGAGAACACCAGTCATGGGGACCACCATGCTTTATGATGGTTATGCCATTTAAATGTAGAAACTTTGAAAGAATTATATGAAACGTTGGTACTTTTAACACTGCGCCATTTGTTAGAATGGTGACTATTAAGTAAGAAACAAATATTTTGCAACAAAATAATATTGCTGGTATAAATTGAGATGTATCCTATCTTTTAAGTTAGATCAAACTGCACACGGTGTGTAAATTTGATTGATATCTGTTCGGTAGTATAGGAGTCCATAGCGGACAAACAATGTGACCAGTAATTTATAATATACTAAGATTATGCTTGTGTTTAGTAATGTTTTTATTTGTCTACAAATAATAATATTAATAATAGCAAGGTTTATTTACAACCGTTGACCGTAAAATCGGTAGGTACCTGTCTACCTAACTAACGCAGATTTAACAAAGACCCTAAATTGGATCTGGTTCACTAAACTAATTAAAACTATGTGGTTGTGATTAATACTGTAAAACAAAAGAGAGTATCTACTCAAAGCAGTTGGAACCCAAGTGATCATTAAATTGATGCCAGTAAATAAAAATAAAAGCAGACTAAAAGTCTGATCATTAAATTGATGCCAGTGAATAGAAATAAAAGCAGACTAAAAGTCTGATCATTAAATTGATACCAGTAAATAAAAGCAGACTAAAAGTCTGATCATTAAATTGATACCAATAAATTAAAATGAAAGCAGACTAAAAGTCTGATCATTAAATTGATACCAGTAAGTAAAAGCAGACTAAAAGTCTGATCATTAAATTGATACCAGTAATAAAAGCAGACTAAAAGTCTGATCATTAAATTGATACCAGTAAATAAAAGCAGACTAAAAGTCTGATCATTAAATTGATACCAGTAAATAAAAGCAGACTAAAAGTCTGATCATTAAATTGATACCAGTAAATAAAATAAAAGCAGACTAAAAGTCTGATCATTAAATTGATACCTGTAAATAAAAGCAGACTAAAAGTCTGATCATTAAATTGATACCAGTAAATAAAAGCAGACTAAAAGTCTGATCGTTAAATTGATACCAGTAAATAAAAATTAAAGCAGACTAAAAGTCTGATCATTGAATTGATACCAGTGAATAAAAATAAAAGCAGATTAAAAGTCTGATCATTAAATTGATACCAATAAATTAAAATAAAAGCAGATTGAAAGTCTGATCATTAAATTGATACCAGTGAATAAAAATAAAAGCAGATTAAAAGTCTGATCATTAAATTGATACCAGTAAATAAAATAAAAGCTTTACAATAAAATTATTATTGTACGTTAGTGGGTACTAACTTAGCAGATTCAAAATCTGATAATTAAATTTATACGTTTGTAGGTACGGACGGCTTAAGTAGCTTTATGCGGATAAAAATATAATCCGATCATTAAATTGATACAAGATCATCTAAGATAAAATCTACTAACTTAGAAGATTAAAAATCTGATAATTAAATTTATACGTTTGTTGGTATGGACGGCTTAAGTAGCTTTATGCGGATAAAAATATAATCCGATCATATATCCGATCATATCCGATTGATACGAGATGGTATCCGATTGATATGATGGATGGTCGACTGTAACGGTAAATCTACCTCAATGGGTGCACGATGGGGCCGATGGAAACGAGCACTATTCATTTACCTCGAAGCGTCTAACATTGACAAAGACGTAAAGCAAAGGGCCTCCCTTCTACATTTCGGCAGGCTAGACTTACAGGAAGTGTTTTACAACATTCCTGGAGCTAATATCGAACCAACTGAAGGCAAAGACGTGTTTGAAGTAGCAATATCTAAACTTGATGCCTACTTTGCACCAAAACAGAGCAAAGTATACGAGAGACATATATTCAGGCTCCTTAAACAAGAACCTGACGAAAAAAAATAACAAATTTAAGTGAGACTGAGAAAACAAGCTGATAAATATTAGTTTGCCGACAGAGATGAAAACATTATCGACCAAATAACGAAAAAATGTTTTCTACGCGAACTGAGAAAAACGATTTTGGGGATGAAATTACATTAGAGCAAGTAATCACCGAAGCAAATACTCTTGAAGTTGTTAATTAACAATTAGACGAGTTTAAAAACCAACTGAAATCAAATGAGAATCAAGAAGTAAACAGGATGTATAGTAAATTTAAAAGGAACTTTGATAAATTAAAGAATTTTCTACATGGATTCGGTAAATGTTAGTAAACTTAGACTTGCTGGAAATTATGCAAAATGCCCAGCAACGAATAAAGAATGCCTAAGGTGTGGTCTTATGGGGCATTTCAGACAATACTGCCGAACGAAACAGATGTTGAAGCGGAAAGTTCAAATATTATAATAATATAGACATGAACAAAAGAAAGGTCGTTTCGACAGGAAGAAGAACTTAAACATAGGGATATTATAGAGCCGGTAGTGGGTTATTCTAAATAGGGGTCCCCTGTAGTGCCGGTGCTGAAAGGAAATGGAGCCATTGTACGTGAAAATCACCCATTGCCGACGATGGACAAGTTGCTACCTAAAATGAAAAATGCAAAAGTATTTACAAAATTGGATATTAAAGACGCATTTCACCAAGTTGAAATAGATCCTGCTTCAAGAAACATAACCACCTTTATAATGAGTAAAGGCTTATTCAGATACAAGAGACTCATGTTTGGCATATCATGTAACCGAAAACTGGGGACCAGAACAAAATGGGTATTTTAAGTCGTTGAAGGAAATCATGACAAATATTCCTAGCTTAGGGTATTATAATGTTAGCGATCGTACGATTGTCATAGCAGATGTTAGTCGGAACATATAGAACGACGACGTGAAGTTGTTTAAAATCTTACAAAATGAACTTTGTTTTCGTGAGGGTATATTATTGAGAGGAATGAGAATTATGGTTCCCTCGGCACTTGAGGGACATCCAGGTATCGAGTCAATGAAGGCGAGACTTCGTACGAAAGTCTGGTGGCCTAGATGCGACAAAGAGGCTGAGAATACTGTAAAAGCCTGTAAAGGATGTACTCTTGTATCTGCACCATGTTCACCAAACCCTATGAAACGGCGTGAGTTGCCAGAATTGCCTTGGATTGATATCGCAATTCATTACAAGTAGTGACCACATATTTGTTGTAGTCGATTATTACGACAGGTATAAAGAAGTGAAGATTTGTCGCAAAATTACCTCTACTGAAATTGTAGCCAAACTTAAAAGAATATTCAGTCGATTAGGAAATCAATAACTGCAGATAATGGAAGACAATTCATCAGCGAAGAGTTTAAATCATTTCTAACAGAAAGAAACATTATTCTTTTCAATACAGTACCATACTGGCCGCAACAAAATGGAGAGGTCGAAAGACAAAACCGTGACATACTTAAACGTCTTAAAATAAGTATAGCTATAAATACAAACTGGAAGGAAAGTTTACTGGAATATTTAACCATGTTTACTGAAAGAACCCCATCAGAACATTTCTTCAAAAGGATGTTTGGAGATAAATTGCCTATGGTAAACGATACAATAGAGAGGACAGCACAAGACACTTAGGTTAAGGATAGAGATCAAAAAAAAAAATAAAAAAAAAGAAAGAAAAAAACGGGAAAAGGAAACGGAGACAGGAAACGGAAGGCTGAATAGTGTGATTTAATACCAAGAGCAAAGTGTATATAAAAATATGAATAAAGGAAATAAATTATAATAAAATTAAAATAAATAAATCCAGAAACACACACATTGGAAATCACGAAAGGAGGTGATATCACGGTAAGAAACGATGAAACCGGTCAAACTCGAAGGAGGGACGTTGTACATTGGAAAAGAGTTCAAGGGGAATGGAATGTCTGAAAAGAAATGAAGTTAACGACGAGGAAATGAATGTCGGAACTTAACCCTAGTTTAGCTGCATAAAACTTTAATTTCATTAATTATGTTTGATTCATGTAAAATCCATTATATACATGAAATTTAATATAAGTTACATTAATGAGTAATCAGGGAGATCTAATCAATAAAAACAAATAAAACAAAAAAGGGATGTAGTGTATTGACTAAATAAAGTGTTGCTTGGTTGTCTCATGCGCCTACGTCACTTGTCAGACAGTCAGTCGTAATCCGACATCCGAACGGAGCGGTTGTGTGTAGAATGTTTGTACAAGTGTTGTGGTGTTGGTGAGCCGTAAATCACTCCAAGAAGCAGGACATTACACTATACATAAAGTATATTTCAAGTATCTAATTATATGTTTCAAATGCTTCCAATGGCTTACATCATAACAGTTTTGGAATCTTCCAAAATAAGAAACACAAAAACATAAATCAGGGTGGGTGCATAACATAAGATACATCAAACTACCAACTAATTCTTTATAAGGGACTTTAAAATTTACATCAATGTTATTAGATTTGATCAAATTGAGTTTAGGTTGAATTGGTATCTTACTAGGCTTACAGTCGGTCATATTAAATCTTGTAATAATTTTCTGAATAAGAGCGGTTTGACTAAGCATAATACTTCCATTTTCATTCCTAAGAATTTTTATACCCAAGAATTGCAATTTTTCCGATGAAGTTAGATCCCTAACATCAATAATAGCAATTAAATGAGATTTAATACTTTGAAGATCATTTAATGACTCAGATACTAAAAGGAAATCATCAACCCATACTAAAATAAATGTTGATCCCTTAACATATAAACAAGGATCTTTTTGAGATCTAGAAAACCCGATTTTTATAAATATATCATTGACAAAATCATTCCATGCTCCATCGACGATCTTTGTAGTGAAAACCCACCGACTGTCGATTACTGTGGCATCTCTGGGACAATCCACCACCTCCCAAGTACCGTTGTCTTCCAATGACTTTAATTCTTCTTCAATTGCTTGTCTCCAACCCGCATCCTGAACTGCATCAGTATAATTATTGGGAACATCTAGATCTGATGATGCAGATAGAGCTAATGCATCAAAGGCAAAATTGGTTACAAAATCTTCCAAATACTTTGGAGGCTTTCTAATTCTTGAGGTCTTCTTAACAGTGTCAATATTCTTGTCTGATTGAAAATCTTCATCCTCTAAAATAGGCAAATCTTCATCCTCCAACATAGGCTGCAAAACTTGCTCAACATCTGAAGACTGAAAGACTTCAGATTTGGTCTCGTGGTCAACGCAAGGAATTTGGACAGTATCGGGATTAGTAAATTGGCCTTCATTTGTCAAATCGGTTGTCCTAGATTCATCGAATATTACATTCCTAGCAAATTCAATTTTCCTCTTATTTGGATTCCATAATCGGTAACCATTGTCACAGTACCCTGCCATAAATAGTCTCTTAGAACGCTCACACAATTTTCCATTCCTATCCTCTTCATGAATCAATGAATAAACGGGACAACCAAATATTTTAATTTTACCTAAATCAGGTTTAAAGCCATACCATCTTTCTGCAGGCGTTACACCATTTGGTAGTGTAGAAGTAGGTAATCTGTTGATTAAGTAGATAGCTGTCATAATTGACTCACCCCACATATCCTTCTTAAAATCACTGTCAAATAAAAGACATCTCGCCTTTTCCAATATGGTTCTATTCATCCGTTCTGCTTTTCCGTTTTGTGAAGGATTCCTGGGCATGGTGTAGCTTATTCTAATACCCTCTGAATCACAAAAACACACAAACTCATTAGACACATATTCACCACCTCTGTCACAACGTAGGTTTTCAATTGACAGTCCAAATTTAACTTCTGCCATAGCCTTGAATGATTTGAATTTTTGAAAAACTTCAGATTTATTCCTTAACAGATATGTACAACAAAAATTGCTATAATGATCAATAAACGTGACAAAGTAATTATAGCCATCATACGTTTGGGGTGATATTTTACCACATACATCCGATGAAACAATTTGGAGAGGTCTAGAAGGCTTTCTTTCTTCTGGTGTATTACAATAAGGAAGCTTGGTCTGTTTCCCTTTAATGCATATGTCACACATAGTAACTGGATACTTAGAAGAATGCCCCATTCTCCGGTGCATCAATTCATTATTCATAGTTGAAACATTGGCATTTTCTAATAATAATTTGAGCTTAATAACATATAAACTTCCAAATACTTGACCTTTCAAAATTTTGTTTCTAAAAATAATTTTTACACTTGACTCCTCGAAAATGATCTTACATCCTTTTTCTTCTAATTTTCGAACTGATAATAGATTAAACGAAAGATTATTACATACCAAAACATCATTAATCCGTATGGTGTCACCAAAGTCAGATAAGCACGAAATAGTACCCTTGTTTACAGCTTTTATAGTTTCCCCTGCCTTGGCTACACTAATTTCCATGTCCAAATCAATTAAGTTAGTAACAAATTTTTTAAAACAATTTTGTATAAGATGGCAGCTAGCCCCACTATCAATAACAAAAACAATGTCCGTCAACTGTTCAGAACACAGCGACATTTCTCTGTTTACTTTGGAATTTTCAGAAGTAAAAAATGAAAAATCTTCCTCTACAGCAGCTGCCTTCTCTTTGTTTCGATTCATTAACTTGGGGCAATATTTTTTCGTATGACCCTGAGCCTTGCAATAATAACATATGAAAACGTTTTTTGAATTTGAGAATGGATTACCTTGGTTTCTATTAGAAGAAAATGCGTTGTGAGGCTGAGACCCTTCCTTTTTCAATATTCTCTCTTCTTCAGCTAAAAGAGTATTTCTTACGTAATCCAAAGTTATCTCAGTCTGCTTACTGCCACATAAAATATCAAGAGCGGAAACCACTGAATCAAATTCGGGTGGCATGGCGCCCAATAACTGATGTATGACATCTTCATTTTCTAATTTACCACCAGCCATCCTTAGTTCAGCTGCCCTAGTCTCGAATTCTTGAAGAAATTCCTGAAGAGGTTTCTCGAGCTTATATTCCATTTTTTTCCATGATTTCTGTGCCATCACAACACTTTTCATTCCGGTTTTCTCGTAAGTTTTTGTCAGAGTGTCCACGATTTCTTTTGCTGAAGTTTTATCTTTTATTAAAATCAGGATGTTATCAGACATGCAACCAATCAAAATAGACCTTGCCTTAACATCAGCGGTTTTGAAAGTTTTTAACTCTTTGGTATCTGCAGGAGGGTCCTCTGTAATTACATAAAGTACTTCGTTCTGTTCCAACACCAATTTTATCCGAAAAAACCAATTTGCAAAATTTTGTCCATCAAATGGTTTAACACCAAACACACCGACCGGTAAAACATTTGAAGCTGGTGTAGTCATATTTAGTTTACAATAGTCCAAACCAAACTCATAAACACGTGTGCTCTCTAACCACAACCAGAATCACATCCCGAAACTTTCACAACGAAAGAATAAACATTTCACTGCTGGGCCCATAACCTATTAAATTAGGGTTAAATAATTAAGCAGCATTGGTACAAAATAAAGAAAATGTTTATTATCACAAAAGCACAAAGTTAGTGATACATTGGCGAGAGCACACAATAACAGCACAGAACAAACTCAAACTCTCCTCTTGACAAGACAGTGTTGCCTTACAAAAAAATACAATCAATTATTGTAGAATTGAACATTAACAGTTTACGGAATACAGCAGTGGATAAATTGTTTTTATGTTGAAATATCTGTGAACTAAACAAATGTAAGTATTTTATTTGGCTGTGTTTTGGTACTAAATCTTCACGATTACTGTATGTACCCGATGTGTCACTTCATGCAGCTATGGTCCAATTTTAGGTATGTTTACTAATGGTGTGATGTTTTTTTTTTTTTTAGATAATGGCGAAGAAAACCTTATCCAACGCTCAAATCGAATATTATTTGACAATACCATTAGGCAGTGAAGATGAACAAGACTCCTCAGGTGCTGAAAGTGACGATGACATTGCCGTTATTCGATCTACCGTCAACGAACTTGGTGAAACGTTTGTCGATACGGATGACGAAGAGCAATTTGTTTCACCGAACAGGTATGGATCCGCTGCACCATTATCCTATGGTGGTGATATGCAGCAGCATATATCAAATCCTAGTGGTTCCATTCCTGCTGTTCCAAGTACATCTAGATCAACTGCTTCACGAACACGTCAATCAACAGTTGTATCTTCCGGGTCTACTGCACCAAAAGACGCTGCTCCTGCACCTGCTGCATCCGTCGCCAGAAAAAAGCGAAATATCATCTGGAAAAAAAAATCTTTCCATCCAACAAACCGTGAGTTTTGTGGGCAAACCGATCTAGAGCCACCGGTTACTGAACTTGAAACTCCATTGCAATATTTCTTGTACTTCTTTGATGATTATATTCTAAGCCATATCGTAGAAGAAATGCATAAGTTTAGTGTACAAAAAAACCCAGCAAAGCCTTTTTTTACAAGCGTTACAGAGCTGAAGAAGTACATAGGTGTCTGTCTGCTAATGGGCATTGCCCCACTGCCGCATACTCGAATGTACTGGGAATCTGAATTAGGTTTGCCATTGATAAGAAATACCATGTCAGTAAACCAGTTTGAAAAAATTCGGCAATATCTACACTTCAATGACAATACCACTCAGCCACCAGCAGGTACTGCAGGACACGATCGTCTCCATAAAATCAGACCTTTATTAGAAACCCTAAAAAAAAAATGTCAAGCTATACCCAAACGAGAAGCACTGTCAGTGGATGAGCAGATGTGCGCTACTAAGGCCTCTAACATGCTGCGCCAATATCTACCTAATAAGCCTCATAAATGGGGGTATAAACTGTTGGTGCTGTGTGATGATCGAGGATTTGCGTATGACTTCGAAATATACTCTGGGATGGAGAATAACCCAGATCTGAGGCTTCCTAATGAGCCTGATTTAGGCGCAAGTGCCAACATTGTTATCCGGCTTGCAAGGTGTATTCCCAGGGATAAAAATTACAAGTTATTCTTTGATAACTATTACACATGCCCTGAATTGATTACGTATCTTGCTAATGAAGGAATATATTCAATGGGAACCGTGAACAAAGGACGACTAGGAAAATCTATACAAATACCATCATTGAAAGATCTAAAAAGTAGCAAGAAGGAAAGAGGATATTCAGAGGAATGGGTAGGCAATGTAAATGGCACAGATATTGTCACAGTAATGTGGTTTGACAATAAACCAGTGGTGTTGTCTTCATCTTTTGTTGGAAAAGAGCCTACTCAAAAAGTAAGGAGGTTTTGTAAAAAACAAAAGAAATATATAGATATTGACTGCCCTCAAATTGTACGCAACTACAATAAGCATATGGGTGGAGTCGACTTGCTCGACTCATTCCTGGGAAAGTACAAAATAAAGATGAGGACAAAGAAGTGGTATTTGAGACTGTTTTACCATTTCCTCGACATAGCCACCATAAATAGTTGGTTGCTATATAGAAGAGTTGGGGAAATGCGACAAATAGCTACGCCGCTGAAGTTGAAAGACT
Source organism: Pieris melete (assembly GCA_963693345.1). Classification (NCBI taxonomy): domain Eukaryota; kingdom Metazoa; phylum Arthropoda; class Insecta; order Lepidoptera; family Pieridae; genus Pieris; species Pieris melete. The sequence continues at coordinate 1,014,846 of CAVNZK010000038.1, read as the reverse complement.
TCAAGTTTGAAGTGGCAAAGAGCCTCTGTATGTGTGGTTCATCAATGAATAAAAGAAAAGGCCGGCCGTCGTCTGCAAGTAATGATCTGATAACGACAAAAAGAATGAGAGCCAATGTAGCGATTCTTCCTACTCGTGACGTCAGGTGTGATGGAGTCGAGCACTTTCCTATGTGGGGACAGAAGCGCCAGCGATGCAAGAATCCAGGCTGCAAAGGAAAGTCGTTTGTTGTGTGCGAAAAATGCAGAGTCGAACTTTGTTTGAACAAGGACAAAAACTGCTTCCGTCTGTTTCACCTCTAGGTAGATTAGCAAATTTAGGTAGGTAATTGCATATTGTGCCACATATGGAACTAAATAAAAAAAACATATTTCTCTGTTACTATTACTTTTTTTTTATTTTACCTGTACTTCCCGTGTTCTAGACCACAAATATGATCTGGTAAGATTTTTTTTCTTTAAAAAAAAAAAATCATGCAGTGTAGGGTTAAGTATCAAATTAAAGTTTTGCAATCTGAGTTTTTAATTTTTTGTTTTCTTGAATAATTGAATCCATCTTATCATTTATCACTTCCATAACGTTTGTGGTTACAGCTGATGTTATAGTTACAGTTTGTTGGTTTAATTTTTCCTCTAATTTTTCCCAAAGCATTTCGATATTTTTATCCATTCTAGGGAAAAGTGGAATTAATAAATTGTAACACCTTTTAGTATTTTTTTAAATCTTGCAACACTGCCCGGCACTGCTGCGTAGGTTGGTACTAGATGAGATGTCAGTTGTCAGACGCGAATTACGATTGAATTGTGTAATGGCGGACTATGAACTTTCACTTTTTACTGGGATATCAGAAGTTGTTTCGGGATTGTTTTACGATATAGATTTAAATCGCACTGTTTTTATAACTGTATTTCTTATCTTTGCACTTTTCTTATAACTTTATTGGTGAATTGTAGTTGTATGTTCAGTATTTTGTCACTTTTCACTATTTAATTACGGAGCTCAATTTTGTACGTGTTTACGTTTACGACCAGTGTACTTTTCATTATTACAGAGACTTATTTAGTCAATATTGTGTTGACATGATGGCGAAAATGATATCGGAAAGATTAAATTATATTTGTCGGAATCAACAAAGACGGAGGGCTGATGACTATTTAGGGATGTTGCTTAAGGTTGACTTTTCAGTATTATTTGGTCGATGTTAAAATAAAACTCCCTAATTACTTGTACGTAGAGAAGAGGTGAAGATGGAATAATGAATGATTTTTATTTACAAAACTGTGTACAATTATACTTAAAAATTTTCCTACACTTACAACTAATATTGACATGTGGTGCCAAGATGCGGAGAGTTGGTTGGTTGCGCAGGTACCATTGTAGGCGATAAAAACGCGGCGCGGCAAAAAGTTGGCCTTTTTCTGCACGCAGCCGTCGAAGCGTACGAACGTGTTCTTCTCAGAACACTTCGATATCGTAGCCTTGCGATAACGCTAATAACTGTCCTTTTCAGGACAAATTATCGTATCACGACTAAACGTCTAACAACTGTCCTTGTCAGGGCATATTACCAAGTCTTACGACACGATGAAACTGTTCTTTTCAGATCACGCGACCGTTTCATTACGACTCGTTAATCAATCACCTACAACTACATTCATCTCAGAGATGCCTTAAATCATGACGCAAATGTTGACCCATCAAATATCGGTCAACATGTCATATTGCCATCGTCATTTACGGGTTCTCCGCGTTACATGCACGAGAAAACGCAGGACGCGATGACGTACGTTCGAAATTATGGTAGACCTGACTTATTTGTCACTTTTACATGTAACCCCGAATGGCCTGAAATAAAAGCCGAGCTGCTACCAGGACAACGGTCTTTCGACCGTCATGACATAATTTCACGTGTATTTCATTTAAAGATGAAGAAATTCATCAAATTATTTGTCAAAGAACAGATATTCGGTAAAATAAAATGTTATATGGCAAGTGTGGAGTGGCAAAAGCGCGGTTTACCTCATTGTCATTTGCTGTTCTGGCTAGAAACTTAAATACAACCAGATGAGATCGACAGTGTCATAGTTGCGGAGCTACCCGATCAACAAATTGATCCGGTACTACACGACATTATAACTAAAAATATGGTACATGGACCCTGCGGAGAACATAATTTAGCTGCACCATGCATGAAGAACGGTGTCTGCACAAAAAAATACCCTCGCTGTTTCATGAACGATACCCAGACCGGAGAGGATGGGTATCCAGTTTATCGTAGGCGCGATACAGGAAATGGCGGTCGGAGCACTACGCTACAAATCAGGAGCAACATGGTGACGATAAATAGACGATAATAGGTGGATTGTTCCATACTCCTCGCTACTATGTAAGACTTTTAACGCTCATATAAACGTGGAGTATTGCCACTCTGTCCAAGCCATTAAATATATATGTAAGTATATAAATAAAGGTTCAGATCAGGCAACTTTTAGCCTTAGAAACCCACACGATGAGGTCGAAAACTAATTAAATGGCAGGTACATAAGCAGGTATATATCTGAAGCTGTCTGGCGCTTATTTGAATTTCCCATTCACGAGCGGCATCCTACTGTTGTGCATTTGGCCGTTCATCTAGAGAACGGTCAAAGGGTGTATTACCAGGGACAGTTGTCCAAAACCCTCGCAAAACCACATTACTGGCTATTTTTGCTCTCTGTAATGAAGATGAATTCGCGAAAACTCTTCTGTATCATGAAGTCCCGCAATACTATACATGGGCAAATAATACATTCACTAGAAGGAGGCGTGGTGAAGATGTAGTTGGACATCCGGGGATAAAAAAAGATGCCGCTTTAGGTAGAGTCTACGGGATACATCCATCCCAATCAGAGTGTTTTTATCTTAGGATTCTACTGCACCACGTACGCGGTCCGACCTCATTTGCATACCTTAAAACTGTAAACGGTATTGTCAAAGAGACGTATCAAGCAGCTTGCCGTGACCGAGGTTTACTTGAAAACGATGATCATTGGGGTAACACTTTAAGCGAAGCTTCGTTATCACATTGTCCAAAAAAACTAAGGGAGTTGTTCGTAGTCATACTTTTATTTTGTCAACCATCGGAACCATTGAAGTTATGGGATACTTTCAAAGATCAGTTCTGTGAAGATATTAGACATCGTATCAGACGACAAAATCAGGATAACACTTCACCCTTCACTGAAGTCATTTATAATGAAGTATTAATTGAAATAGAAAAAAAACTTCTAGAACTAAACGACAAAAATTTAAGTGATTTTGGATTACCTTCTCCCGTTCGTACCCAGAATAATACTATTGACACAATGGTACAACAGTATAACAGCAATGATCTAACAGCGTTTGTTAATGACAATGTGCCAAAATTAGTACCAGATCAAAGAAATGCTTATGAGACTATTGTGGACAGCGTGAACAATAACATGGAGAGATTATTTTTTTTGGACGCACCAGGAGGCACCGGAAAGACTTTTCTCGCAAATTTGATACTTGCTAAGATACGGCAATCAGGGAAGATAGCAATCGCAGTTGCTTCATCAGGAATTGCTGCATCTCTCTTGAACGGGAAAAACTGCTCACTCTACGTTTAAACTCCCGCTATCCGTATCTTTTAGATCAACGGTCTACGTGCTCTATTCGGAAAAATGGGCCTCTTGGTAAGTTGCTGCAAGGCGCGTCGTTGGTAATATGGGATGAATGCACCATGAGTCAAAGAGCTCATGTGGAGGCCGTGGACCGTACTTTAAAAGACCTCCGAAGCTCTGCTAATGTCATGGGTGATATTACTTTTGTATTTGCTGGAGATTTCCGACAGAGGTACGCGAGCAGATATTATGAAGGCAAGTTTAAAATCGTCTCACCTTTGGACATCTGTTCAACATTTGAATTTGCGTACTAATATGAGAGCTCATCTACATGGCAATACGCATAGCAATTTTCCACAACAGCTGCTGAAACTGGGAGAAGGAATTTTTCCATCTTTAAATTTGGGCACCGGTTACTTTGGATGAGTTTCTAGGGCAAATAGTCTATAATTTAGATAGTCTGATAGATGCTATATATCCTGACATCGAAAGCTTACATCAAAATGATTTTTGTTGGCTGTGCTGTAGAGCAATAGTTTCTCCCAGGAAAGAAACAGTCAACGAAATAAACAATTTAATTATGCAGAAAGTACCGGGTGAAGTTAAGTGCTATAAATCCATAGACACCGTCACTAACATCGAGGACGCAGTGCACTACCCCCAGGAATTTTAAATTCTCTGAACCCCGCTGGGCCTCCACCTCATGAACTGTCGTTAAAAGTTGGCACGCCGATAATGCTTCTCAGAAATTTAAGACCCCCCAACATGTGTAATGGCACGAGACTTCTTATAAAGGAGCTAAAAGATAATTTAATAGTTGCGAAGATTATCACCGGCCCTGCAGCTGGTGAATTAGCTCATATACCAAGAATACCCATGATCCCTACTGATTTGCCTATACCCTTCAAAAGGCTCCAATTTCCAGTAAAAATTTCTTTCGCACTCACGATAAACAAATCCCAGTGCCAAACATTCAAATTAGTAGGAATTGATTTACGAAAAGAATGTTTTACGCATGGGCAACTTTACGTTGCCCTATCACGGGTCGGGGCTCCCGACCATCAGTATATTTTGTTACCAGAAAATAATATAACGTCAAATGTTGTCTATAGAGAAGCTCTACAATAATAGCATTATATTAAGTTTTCTATCCTAAAACAACGGGTTGCACTCCGGGACTTAACAACTAACATCCACAGAAAGCTGTCGCTGATTTTCAAAAATCAGAAAATCAGACACCGACGACAGCAAATAAGGGCTATCGATCCGTCCATTAAGAATAGCGTGTAAAAAAAGCAGGTCTTGCTGACTTCGCCGACATTCTAATAAGTCTAGATTAAAATATTTTCAAAAATGTGCGTAACTATCGAAGCATTGGTATTTTTTAAAACTAAGGAATTTTACAAACTTTTTTGTATATTTTCTACTGCTTTTTTATACTTTCTATAATATGGAGACCACATAACACCCGCATACTCCAGCACGCTTCTAACATAAGCAAAATATAAGCTTTTAATGCAATGTATGTTATTAAATGTTATGCATGACCGCTTGACAAATCCTAGTTGCATATACGCTTTGCCTGTTATGTCATCGATGTTGTGATAGGCCCATTTTTTCATTTAATAGTATTCCCAGGTCTTTTACTAATTTTACTTGTTTTATTGGGGTGTTATCGATTTTGTAAGTGTATTGTATTTTTTTGTTTTTACGCGGAAAAGTTATCTTATCACATTTGTTTATATTTATTGAAAGTTTATTTTGTTTGTAATATATTTCAAGCCTATTAAGATCTTGTTGAATTTGATAACAGTTATCTATTGATTTTATTTTTAAGATAATTTTTTGGTCATCCGCGAACATAAGATGTTTAGAAAAGTGAAAACAGTATTTTATATCGTATAAATAAGCATTAAATAACAATGGGCCAAGTATTGACCCAGATCAGATCAGATTTTTAAATAAATGCCAAAAACTTCTACGTTATTAATTTGTGTTTTATACATATTTTTTTCATGTCACCATGAAAGAAGATCGTATTTAAGTAATTCTGACGCTAGCACATTAACTCTAAAAAATTTGTATAATAGTAAAACCTTACTCTTCTATCTTCAGACACGAGTCAGGGATCTAGAGAGAACTACAAGAAAAAACAACATTATTCTTCATAGCGTAGCAGAAACCGAAACAAACACGAATGATCTCATGAAAAACGTACTAGAGATACTTAACAAAATTAGTCGAAAAAATAAAGAAACGCGGGAATGGGACCAGTGGGAACTCAGCAACCTAAGAAGGCTCGGCAAGAAGATGGAAGGTAAAAAAAGACCAATACTCATAACACTCACTCTAGCATGGCGGAAGTATGAACTCCTAAAGAACAATCACTACTTTCCTTCTAACATACATGCTATGGAAGACTATCCAAAGGAAGTTCTAATCAAACGTAAAGAGTTAAAACAAATGAAAATTAAGACAGAAAAGGATGGGAAACTAGCTTTTATACGATAAGACAAACTAATAATACAAGAAAAAGGTATAACAGATGCCAAAAGGAGAAGGTCAGCTTCAGATAATGGTAACGGCAGCAAAAACACAAAACCTACAAAAATTAGTAAGTCGCACCCACAAATATTTCGTTCAAAAGCAACCTCAGCTTCCAATACTGGCACAACAAACAACCAATAAAACTTATACACGGCAGACCAGAACCAGGAAAAAGCACGAAAACTATAAACAGAACAATAACGACAGATTACTCCCCAATCCGGCTGGTCCTCGTGGGGAATGCGACAACAACCCTCCATCAAACAAGGTACATATAGCAACACTTAACACTCGAACTCTTAGAACAGATGAAAGTCTTAAAGAATTAGAACTAGCGATTGAAAACCTCAATTGGGATATCATTGGTATTAGTGAAATGAGAAGACTGGGCTTCTCCCAGTCTTGAAGCATTGAGCATTGAAGAGTATCCAAAATATGTAATGTATTACAAAGGAGAAAAGGCTGGTCATAGAGGTGTAGGATTTCTTGTAAAGGAATCTCTAAAGAATAATATCCAGGAATTTGTAGGCTTAAACGACAGAATAGCTGTACTCAACATACCAACCCAGGCTACCCAGAACACTAATACAAATCTATGCACCAACAGAACAAGCCGATGAAACAGAGACGGAGCTCTTCTATAACACTCTAGCGGACCACATTAGAAACAACCAAAATAAAAACACTATAGTCATGGGCGATTTCAACGCCCAAATCGGTACTAGACAAGCCAACGAAGATTTTATAATTGGAAAACATGGCCATGGCAAAAGAAGCGTTAACGGGCAACGACTGGCAGAATTTTTAATGGAGAACAATCAAAAGTCAAAGTCATGATCAATCATTTTACCTCGGAAAAAATAGACTAACAAAATGGTACAAACATCCACCACGCTCCATGGTCAGAAATCAACGTTCTAATATTGTGACAACAGAAACTGCTGGACCCAAAGGACCCGCTGGAGATATAATGACTTTGAGCGATGCATTTTGAGTATATTTTCAAGGGAAACCGTAGATCTTATTCTGACTTACACGAACGAATATATAATATCCATTCAAAACAACTTCCAGAGAGAACGTGATTGCAAAGTTGTTTCTTACGAAGAGTTACTCGCATTCTTTGGACTCCTTCATATGTCGGGAGTGCTTCGATCATCGCATTTGAATTATCAAGATTTATGGGCTGCTGATGGCACCGGAATCGAATTTTTCTCGAACACAATGAGTTGCAAAAGATTCCTTTTTATTCTCAGGAGTTTACGGTTTGATAGCCGAACAACAAGGGAAGTGAGACAATCACTGGATAAACTGGCGGCTATCAGGGACTTCTGCAATTTGATGAATGACAATTTACAAAAATGTTATAGTATGTCTGAGAATGTTACTATTGATGAGCAGTTACCTGCGTTCCGAGGAAGATTCTGTGGCGTCGTGTATATGCCTAGCAAACCCACCAAATATGGGATCAAACATTTTGCTCTCGTGGACTCCGCAACATACTATCTCCAAAGATTTGAAGTTTACGTTGGAGTGCAACCTGATGGACCATTCAAACTACCCTCTGATACCAAAAGTCTAGTAAAACGATTGATAGAACCTATTTCCGGGACTGGAAGAAATGTTACCATGGACAACTGGTTCACTAGTGTCCCACTGGCCAAATCGCTTTTAGATGAACATACGCTTACCATGGTGGGCACACTGAGAAAAAACAAGCCCGAAATACCAAAGTGTTTCTTACCGGAAAAAAAACGAGAGACGACTTCTAGCATATTTGGTTTCCAAAAAGATATGACTTTGTGCTCATATGTGCCGAAACCAAGAAAAGCAGTTCTGCTTTTATCGACAATGCATCACGATGATAATGTTGAGGGTGAGAAAAGAAAGCCCGAAATTATTCATTTTTATAATAAAACGAAAGGGGGAGTTGATACGAACGACCAAATGTGCGCCACTTATAATGTAGGAAGACGTACCAAAAGATGGCCGATGGTGATATTTTTTCATATTTTCAATATCACAGGTATCAATTCCTATGTAATATACAAATCTAAAATTGACTCCAATATATCCCGAAGACTATTTATAAAGCTACTGGCTGTTGATTTAGTCAAACCTCACCAAATATCAAGAGCCAGCATTTCACACTACCACGACCGCTGCAAAAACGACTAAAAAGACAATATGAAATTCAGGACCAAGAATCTATTTCTGAAGCAGGCCGATCGCAATCATACAAAAGGTGCCATGTATGTCCAAAAAGTAAGGACAGGAAAACAAAGACTGAATGTTTTAAATGCCATAAACATGTGTGCAATAGGAGAAACCTTTGCAGAAGATGCGTCCATTTGGCGCAGTTTTTAAAATCTGACACCGAGGCCGAGCATTCTATTTTTGTCAGAACCCCAAAGGGTTTGTTGCAGTTGATAAAAAGTTTTAATATTTCATGCATGTTCCCGAAGGTGGAGATAATATTAAGAATTTTTTTGACAATGAATGTTACAAACTGTAGCGGCGAAAGATCTTTTTCAGCTCTTAAAAGAGTATAAAATTACTTGCGCTCCACACTCCGCCAGCAAAAACTTGCAGCGCTCTCGCTAATGTACATAGAAAGTGACTTTTTACAAACTATTAAATTTGAAAAAATTGTGGAAAAATTTGCAAACTCTAAAGCAAGAAAAAGGCCTTTGTATGAGCTTATAATAATAAGGTACTTAATTACTGTTATTTTCAAATAAATCATTAATCATTAGAAAAAATGTTTCACTTGTTTGATTCCTCTCGTCTTTTTTAAAAATAACAACAGAAGTGTAAATATTTTAAAAATAACTAAGTCGAAGCAACATCACATACATCACATAGATGACCACGTCCATGGTTGGTTTAGACCGACCGTAATACACCTGTCACCTGGCGGGGGCGCATCCTAGTAAATAGCCTAGAGCGGTCAGAACTCTTGATCAGTCCCTGTCCACGGCTCCGACAGCAGTGGCGTGTCTTCGATCAATTTATGTGCACACGCAAACGTCGTCGAAGACAAAATAGATCAGCTGGTGAGGGAACACTTCACTATTGAGTCTTTGGGGTTCAGCCGAAGAACCCTTCAACGGATATAGAACAGCGAGCACTAGACATATTGGAAAGAACCAGTCGACAGTTGGAAGATGGCTGATACGAGGTCGGACTGTTGTAGAAAAAGGAAGACATACAACTTCCAAACAATTACGCAGCAGTTTTCAACAGATTTCAAGGCATAGAAAGAAAGCTGCGTAAGGACGCTAAATTAAAAAATGAGTATAGCGCACAGATAGACAATCTGTTGAAAAGCAACTACGCTGAAGAAGCACCAGCCGACTGCACATCCAACAAAAAATGGTACCTGCCTCACTTCCCAGTAGTTCACCCTCTGAAAAAGAAGCTGAGAATTGTTTTCGAAGCTGCGGCCAAATACAACGGAGTCAGCCTCAACGACGTTCTGCTGTCCGGCCCGGACTTACTGCAGTCAATATTTGGAGTACTACTGCGATTTCGTCATGGCCCTGTAGCAATAGCGGCCAATTTAAAAGAAATTTTTCTGCAAGAGAAAATATGTGAAGAAGATAGAGACAGTCTCAGGTTTCTATGGCGAAAAGACAAGGAAGCGCCAGTGAAGGAATACAGAATGACATCAGTAATATTTGGAGCTGCGTCGTCGCCTTGCACCGCTATTTATATAAAAAACAAGAACGCAAAGATCCACTTACATAAATATCCAGAAGCGGCACAAGCAATAGAGCGCAATCACTATATGGATGACTATTTGCAAAGCTTCCACAGTGTTGACGATTGAAAACGAGTAATGCAGCAAGTCGACTTAATCCACCAGAGGGCGCACTTCGAGCCACGAGGATGGACGTCGAATAAGAAAGAGATCGTAGAAGCCGACGGCGAACAGGAAGTCCACCAAGGTGATAACGAAGAAAAGACCCTGAGACTGAGATGGCTGACATCAGAGGATTGTCTTGGATTTAGAAGCCAATTAAGGAAAATCCCTGACGAGTTAGCGCGAGGCATGCAGACTCCAACAAAACGAGAAGTCACGGGAGCTGTGATGTCTACTTTCGACCCACTCGGCCTGCTATCACCCATTCTCATCCAAGGAAAGAAGCTCATCTAAAAGATATGGCGCAGTGGTGTTGGATGGGATGACCAAATCACTGAAGACGACACCAATGCTTGGAAGAGCTACCTAGAGCATATCGGTAGAATAAAAGACATCCGGCTGCCGCGATGCATGTCACCATTCTGCACTGAGGGGGAGCTGCATACTTTCACTGACGCGAGTAAGACAGCGTATGCAGCCGCAGTATACTGGCGAACCAGAGATAAAGGAAAATACTTGATAAACCTCGTCGCCGCCAAGTCAAGAGTGACGCTATGTCGAGGCTTGAACTGCAGGCAGCACTATTAGTCTGCAAGTCTACTAAGACTTGCAGACTCAGTGGCAAAAGAACTCGACCCGCAAGTTACAAGAATAACGTGTTGGACGGATTCGAGTATGGTACTTTCCTGGATAAAGGCAGATCCGAGAACGTTTAAGACCTTTGTAGCTCATAGAATTGCGGAGATAGAGGATCTGACAAAACCGCAAGACTGGAGATGGGTGCCTACAGCGCAGAATCCTGCCGATGATGCGACCAGAAGTCCACCGGAAGAATCTAACGCGGAACATCGGTGGTTCAAGGGTCCAGATTTAACGGAAAAAGAAACAAATATGTACTTATTTAAAATAAAAAAAATATCAAGACATTTTGACCGTACTAACTTTAGTGTTGTCATATAAAAAGTTTGCAAAAAAATCCAGTATCTACTTTCGTTTGCCAGACTCTAGTATTTGTAATAAAACTTATTGTAAATATTTATTATTACTTTAATATGTCTGTATAATGAAGGTGTGTAATTGGTAGATAAAATTAAAAAGTAACAGATAATAAGTGTTTTAATAAAAGAAATCCTATTTTTCTTTTAGCATTATTTAGTACTGGCACCTTGTAGTTTTGGTAGATCGCCATTTTTTAAAACGGTCACACTGAACGCATCAGTTGTGGCGGGACTTCCTTTTTTGGCGGGAACTGGAAGGGCGCCTTTTTTAAACAATTTATTCAATCAATTCAAATAAGTCGTAATGGAGCCGGAGAGCGGCGGAGATTACGATGGGTGTATGGCGACACCGCGGACAACAAAGAAGCGAAAAATGAAGGAGCAGCTTCCAGCGGCGTCTTCGTCACCGGACGATAAGTACAAACGAATAACTAAAACAAAAATAACGAGGAATTCCCGATCTATGTTGAAGGAATTAATGAGAAAATTGGGAACAAAAACCCCTTATATCTCTCGAAATTTTTCAAAAATGTAAAGGGCATAGTTGAAAAGCGTAGATTAAATGCGAACAAAATAATGGTAGTCTTCAAACAGGCGGTAGCAGCAAATGACTTCCTAAGCCACAGTTGTCTTAAGGAAAACAATTTGAAGGCGTACATACCAACAGCGTCGGTGGAGAGACCCGGCACTATTAGATTCGTCGACAAGGAGTCGAGCAATGCAGAACTGTATGAAAAACTGATGGCGGATGCCGAAATTATAGCTGTGAGACGGTTCACCAAGAAAGTAGGTCAGGAAATAGTCCCTCTCACTACGGTGAGTGTAACGTTTGTAGGCACTTCCCTCCCACAATATGTTTTTCTGGACAAGTGGAGGTACAGGGTACCAAGTGGTAAGTGTATACACTTATGTGCCACCACTGATGCTTCAAGTGCATGAAGTTTAGGCACAATGCCAAAATATGTTGAAATGATGAGTTATGTTCAAGATGTTCAGGTACACATTCGTACAAGGAGTGCACATCAGACATCTTGAAGTGTTGCAACTGTGGTGGGGACCACCTAGCAATATCTAAGTTTTGTCCCATTAAAATAGAACAACGTAAAAGACATGAAACAAATTACTTGACCAGAATGTATTCAACAGTAGTATCAAACACAGATTTTCCTGCGTTGCCCAAAGCGAAAACAGACAAATCAGTGACATTGAAAACTAAGTCTATCCCGGTTAAGAAAATTGAAAATAGTCATGAGTCCCTATCACAGCACCGGTTTTAACCGTTCAAACACTAACTAGTAACTCCAAAACCTTGACCTATGACTACCTTGTAAAAGATGATATCTTTTTACAAAAAAATAATAAAAACCTTAGTTACGTTAGCTAATTCAAATAAAACAAACCCAACCACACACATTAAAGATATATTAATAGAAAAACTTACCAAATAATGGCTGTTTTAAAAATAATGCAACATAATATTCAGTGTCAATAATAAAAAGGCTTTACCTTAATCATCATTAATTCAAAATAACATAGATGTGTGTCTTTTCAATGAAACCTGGTTAAAAGATTCAAACCCCTATTTATCAATCTCTGGCTATAACTATATAGGAAAAAATGCTAAAAATGAACATGGCGGTGTAGGTATTTTAATCCGTAACTCCATTAAGTATAAACATCTGAAGACTAGTTTTTATAATCAATCCATAGCAGTTTCTTTGTCACAGCAAACGGTCCTCTTTAAATCCTTTGTGTATACTTCCCACCTAAAACAAAAAACACCAATAGTCTCATTAGGATTAATAAGCTAAGAAACATTGTTAAACAACTACCAATACCTTGTATAGTATGTGGTGACTTTAATGCACATCATGTTCATTACTTTCGGATGTAAAATTACTAACCCTAGAGGTAGGGAATTTTTAGACCTTTTCGGTGAGTGCAACTTATGTTTACTAAATACTGGTGCACCGACCACTGTCCGTAGACCTGGATGTAATGCATCAGCTATAGACGTGACTTGTGTCAGCCCAGACCTTGCTCCATTATGTGAGTGGCGCATGGGTGATGATGCTATGGGTAGCTATCACCTACAGACCTTTACAGACATTATTGTATCTACTAGAAACTATCAAGTAAATGATGACATTGAGAAATTTTTATTTAATAAAACAAACTGGGAAAGCTACCACAACTTATCGGAGGCTTTGTTTACAGATTTTATTTCTAATTCAGATAGTCTGTTACAAAAATATGATGAAATGTGTAAAATACTTAATACTTTAAGGAATGTGTGTTTACCTGTGTATAGGTGTCATGCTGGTAAAACATGTAGGGCTCCGGCTCCGTGGTGGAGCGAGGACTGTGCTGAAGCTGTAAATAAATCAAAAGATGCATTAGATAAGTATAGGAATGATATGACAATTGAAAATTATATTGAGTACAAAAGATTAAATGCTAGGAAGAAAATGACTATTAAAGAAGCTAAAAGCTCAAGTTGGAAAAAGTTTTGTTCATCTTTTAATAGATATAACACCAATTTCTAGAGTGTGGAACTATATACGGAGATTTAACAGAAAAATACAAATAGAAATATATCTAAGAATGACAAATGGATAGGTAATTTTATAGATAAATTAGCACAACCTGCAAATAATGCTACTAATATAGATTTAGAGTATATCTTTAACTCAGATAGTAATGATGATACAAATTTTTTTTTGTTACAACCATTATAGATGAGGAATTTAATATAGCATTGGCTTTAAGAAAGAACACTACTTCAGGATTAGACAGTTTTCCATATATTATGATACAAAAGTTACACATATCAGCTAAAAATAGTATATTACAGATCCTAAACTCACTATGGTCACAACAACTGATTCCAGAGTCATGGAAAACTCAGTGTGTTACTACATATACTGAAACCAGATAAACCGGATGATGATCCTAATTCATATAGACCTATTTCTTTAGCCTCTTGTATAGGAAAGTTATGTGAGCAAATGATAAAAATAAGACTAGATTATTATGTTGAAAATAAGAATATAATTTCTTCATGCCAGTTTGGGTTTAGGAAAGGAAAAAGTGCAGTCGAAAGTTTTACTACATACCGGGTTGAGTGCGATAATAGTGCGTTGGAATCTGATGATACTGATTATGCAGGAGTCTCGGGGACCTTGATTGGAACACCTCCAAGTGATTTTAGCTGCCTGCATTGCGTCAAAGTATTAAAAAAAAAATTAGTTTTGTGAAATGTATTGAAATTTATAAACAATCCGCCATTATCTATCTACTTTTCATTCAAATCTTTATTGCATTCCTTATGTACATAATTTATTACAATAATGAATAAGGACCTTGGCTAGGCACAGCTATGTTATGAGAGGGCATGCTTTAATTAGTTCATTAATACATTCCTATTCTTATAAGATACATTATTTATTTGGTATATTTACTTTGGTTTCACGTTGCGAAAAGGTACTTAACTTAATTTATAAACTTAACTTTTATAAAGAAATTAAAATCTATCTGTCAGATACTCTGTTATAGTGTAATAACACTTCCTGTTACCTGTATAATAATTCCTTTAGAAATTTGGTAAACCTCAGATTATTTGTTTCATTTTTCAATTTGTCTGGTAATTTGTTATATATTTTTATGGAGGAGGTCAATGGTCCTGTTTGGTGTAACTTTAGTCTGGATGTACCCTGTAGGTGGAATAAGTTGGTTTTTTCGAGAAGGTCTTAATGAGTAAAGGGTTTTTGTATCTTCCCTTTTTTTATACATATTAGTTTATTTGCGAATAAATTTACATGCCTCCAGTATATATATATGCCAGATAGAGTTAGGATATTGTTTCGAATGAAGTGGGGCTTGCATGAGTCAGTGTTTCCTACATTAACTAATTTCTAATTTCTATTGGTTTATGGTTATAAGAGATGTGACATTTTCGTTTTCTATTGGTTATAAGTGATGTGTCATTCTCGTTTTCTAATTGGTTATAAGTGATGTGACATTGTCGGTAAATTAATCGGATCGATTATTTTCTCATTTGTTATTTTTAAAGTTGAACCTAATCGAATCGATTATTTCCTCATTTGTTAATTTTATAGTTGAACCTAATTTAATCATTACTTGTCAAATGTACATACATTACATTAATTTCATGTTTCAATTAGTCTATTGTTCCGAAAATTTTAAAATTATTAAAAAAGTATCCAAAACCGAATCAGAGCACCCCACTATCCACGTGGTCTTGTCTGCCTTACCCCTAGAGTGTATATAAATAATCGGAGGCGCGGAGGAAGAGCAGCCCCCACCCGCTGTAACAAAGCACAGGTATTATGAAAGCTGTAGCGGCTGAGGCTGGTCAACCAAAATGCCGAGGTTGCGGAGGCTTGAATAAAATGCCTGTGCTTTGGTACGCAAGGGTGGAGGGGCTGCATTTCCCGTAGCGCCGGAGCTGTCCAAAAACACAAATATTATTTAGATCGGATCTGTCCAAAAACACAAATATTATTTAGATCGGTTAGGTTAGGTTAGTATATGAATATTAGGTCGCCGAAGGCGACCAAGAAGCCGATTTGGGGAGGCTTGACTAAACAATTATTATTTAGATCGGAGCTGTTTTAGTGGGTATGGGGTCATCGCATTTTACGACCTTGACCCCCACACTCCCCACGCCATTCACACACTTGCCCAGGCGTGGGGGCCCGTAAGTGGGTTTCCCCAGGTAAAAAGAAAATATATTTTTTTTTAATTTTTGTTTCCGGTGCGCAATATTTGTGGGGGGTGATTACTACACCCCCTACCCCCTCAACCCCCGCCCCCCGAAACCCCAAATTTGCGCGCATCGTTATCGAATCGTTACCTGAAATAATAATAGTTTCTGACTCTAAAGGGGCGTTCCCACGAGGAGTTAATCACGACAGTCAACCACGCTTTCGTGAAATACACTTCTTTGTGAACACATAGACGTTAAACTTGCTTTCGTGAGGAACGGCGCACGATACAAGCGTGAATAGATCAAACGTGTTTGATTTTCAGTCTTGATATACCGTTCGTGAAGCCAAGATGTCGTCACAACAACGTGGAATTAATTTTAACGACAGTGAAACTACGCGTTTTTTGGAGTTATATTCTATGGAAAAGGTGTTATATGATCCAAGTTTGGAGGAATACCGTGATAGTAATCCCCCAACCATGTTAACGTTTTATCAATTCACACTTTCGTGAGTGTCACGAACGACAGTTGACTAGCGTAGTTGACTGTCGTGATTAACGCTCCGTGGGAACGCCCCATTAAAGTGAACAACTACTGAAATTATGTCATTACATAATTTCAGTTTTAATTATAAGGTCAATTATATTGTGAATAAGATAAGAAATATTGTGTATAAGATTAGAAATACTGTATATAATCTCAATATCAATGTGACTTTTAAATGGGTACCGTCTCACAGAGGTATCAAAGGCAATGAAGTGGTTGACAAAGCAGTCAATTCTAATCACGATGACGATCATAGCGACGTATGCAAGATTCCTTTTACTGACCTATACATGAATTTAAAGAACAATAAAAGACAAATATGGAATAAATATTACAAGGATATTTCGAAAAGTACAGGAAGATGGTATGCAGAGATCCAAAAAGAACTTCCAATCAAACCATGGTAATATATTCTTTTACAAACCGACTTATTTCCAAAACAATATAATTCGAGTCTAGTCGCTTGTCTATAGCAAGCAGATTTATTTCCATTCCACACATTTCATAGATTAAGAAAAGGCACAGAATTATCTAAAATTCTTTGTCTATGTTAAAAAAGCCTATGAGCCAAGACCAAAGAACAAAAAAAAATTGTTTTTTTTTAAATCCTACTGACAATGTCAGTCTGACATTCTTTGACAAGTTGGTTTTGTTTTGATTGACACAATTTTCTGAACTGCTGTTAAGACGGAAGCATTGAGACAATTTCTAAATAAATTACCTACACTTGAGAGCCATTATAATCGTGAAAAGACCAAACAAATATATTTAAATTCTGAATTAAACGTGAGAAAGTTACTAAAACTTTATAATGAATCAGTCGCTGAGCACCTACAAGTAAAACGGGGATTGTTTTATACAATTTGGAACAAAGAATATAACATGGGGAAATAGGATCAAAATATAAAAGGACCAACAGAAGAAGCAAGAATTAATGGTACAGAAGAGAGTCCACAATCTACGTTTTCCACACAATCCACAAAGCATTTTATGATTTTATTAGGGAAAAGCCCCAGAACACAAGTCGTTATGTTTTGATATGCAACAGTTTCAAGCGTTGCCTAAAACGCCCATTCAAGATTCGTTTTCTGCCTGTCAGGTGTGCCTTTATAATTTAGGCATAGTGCCACTAGATTCTAAAGATCCTAAGTTTTATATATGGGATGAAACACACTCAGGCAGAGGATCAACAGAGATAAGCTCAGCACTCTATGATTATTTGATCAAATTGAACACCATAAGTGTGGATATCGCTAGCAGTTCTGTGATGGATGTGGAGGACAACATAAAAACAGCAACCAAAATAGAGTTTGTCACCACCTTAGTTTTTTCTGTATTCATGGTTAGTCCAGCTTTGATACTTTCATTTGTAAGCATTTCAATCATATCCTGCAATTTTTTTTGGTTTTTTTCTTCAAAAAGAATCAGATCATCGGCAAAGCGAAGGTGGCTAAGTAATCTTCCATTAATATTTATACCGACTTGATCCCAGCTGATATTTCGGAAAATGCCTTCCAAAGCAAGTAGGAATATTTTCGGGGAGATAGGATCACCCTGTCTAACACCTTTGCTGATTTGAAAGGTGCTTCCTAGTTTGATTCTTGCTTTGCTGTGGTTGTATATTTCCTTTAATAGATTTAAATACACATTATTTATTCCCATTTGTTGTAGGCATTTCCACATGTAGTTGTGGTTAGGGCTATCAAAGGCTTTATTGTAATCTATAAAGGCAGTGTATAGTGGTAGTTACTAGATAGTATTCTCTGTATTTTTCCATTATTTGTTTAACAGTATGAATATGGTCTAAAGTGGAGTAATTGGTTCTAAAGCCTGCTTGTTCTTCATCAATCTTTTTACATATCCTGTTGAGAAGTACCTTTGAAAATATTTTATATATATTAGACATAAGGCTGATGGGTCTGTAGTTATTGACATCCTTTTTAGAGCCTTTTTTATGGATCAATATTATATGCAATATTATGTTCCATTGTTGTAATAATTCCATTTTGTTGAAGATATCTGTTAATAGTGGGCTTATCTCTTCTATGGTACCTTTTAGTAGTTC
Source organism: Pieris melete (assembly GCA_963693345.1). NCBI lineage: Eukaryota > Metazoa > Arthropoda > Insecta > Lepidoptera > Pieridae > Pieris > Pieris melete. The sequence continues at coordinate 996,473 of CAVNZK010000038.1, read as the reverse complement.
ATTGTATATCATGTCTGGTCCAGGAGCTTTATCCAGTTTTTGACTTCTTATTGCTTTTTCCACTTCGCACTGTAGTATATCAGGTTCTTTGTCTTGTGTGCTATATTCTGAAGGGTTTATCACTTTGTTTTTGTTGTTTACTTTGATCGGAATAAAGTGTCTAATAAAAGTCTGTTGTTATCTCTAGAATGTCCTTCCTTTGAGTAAAACTCTTTTCTGCTTTCTTCAATTTTGGAATCCAGTAATTTTTCTCTTAATTTTTCATGAAGATTTTCGTGTTTAAAATCTTTTCCTGTAGTTTTGTGTATATGTTTTCTTTATTTTTAATGTTTTTTGGAAGTAGAGTTCCACGAACCATTCTGTGGTTAGTATTAAAGTTAAGATTTTGAATAATGTCTATGTCGACAAAGGCTTTGGGATTATTCGATAGGATGTAATCAATTTCATTTCTAGTTTATCCATCAGGGGAGACCCATGTCCATTTGCATTTTGTTTTCTTCTTAACCCTTAATTGGGCGCGCCTACAAAGTTGCATAAGCGGTCGCGTGGGGTGCTTAGCATCCTAGAATTAGGAAATAAAATACAATACGAAATACATGCAAAATCACACTTGTATTAATTAGAACATTTTTACTTACATATTAATCAACTTTTAACCCTAGATCACTAAACTTTTTTTTTTCAAACTCTGTCACTAAACATTAGTCCTACAAACTAACAAAATAAAACCGCAATATTTATCAAAACTAGAGTATTTATTTAGAAAAAGTCTACTTAAAATATGGAATGTCTTTTAAATTACCACATAATAAAACAAAAGGTTAAAAAAAATTATTCTTGGCAGTCGGCACACACTGGAACCGTATGTTCCCCGCAAATCGCCGTCTTGCAGCGGCTGCAAACATATTTAGTCATCCTGTGTTTTTTGTAAGGACAAAAAGAACATATTTTACGCTTATTTTGTTGCGCTTGAGAGGTACTAGGAGTAGCATCTTCAATTTTTAAAATATCTTTAATACTAGCTTTTATATCCCTCCTCAAAGTGACAGTGTTATACCGCTCTCGTAACCATGGCTCTATGAGCTTATCGGCTAAACTTTGGACGAAACTCCTACGTCTCATTGGTTTTTGCCGTTCTCTGACCATGTTCGACACATAGATGACATATGAATTAATTAGGCACAGGTTCAAGACATTATAAAACACGCATTGAGGCCATCTATTGGTTTTGCGATTGACACATATAGCTGAGCACATTTGGTCGACAGTGTCGACAGCACCTTTGGTACTATTATAAAAATGTATAATTTCAGGCTTTTTCGAAGTGGAGTTAATGTCTGGCTGACTGTGTACTGTCGAAAGAAGAAATACTGTCTTGTTAGATTTTGGTTTATACGAGACCAGAGTCTTCTCACCATCAAATGCAAACATCGAAGTATGAATCTTTCTTGATTTTTTGTTTTTCATCTCAGGTGGAATCTCTCGCTTATTACTACGTATTGTCCCAACAAGTGTGAGTTTATACGGGTCCTGAAGTAATTCTGAAGCAAGTGGCACTGAAGTGAACCAGTTGTCCATCGTAATATTTCTGTTTGTCCCATAGACAGGCTCACAGAGTTGTTTCACAAAATGTGTGGCAAGAGGCATATTATCGCAATTGGTTCCTTTACCCAAATAAGGCGTAGCATTGTATACGTACTTTGAATTAGAATCTGCAACCATTACAATTTTTATGCCGTACTTGTTAGGCTTATTGGGTATATAAATTCGAAATGGGCAGCGCCCTCTGAACCCAACTAATTGCTCATCGATTGTCAGATAGGAACTTGGCTTGTACCATTGTTTGCAATGACCAATGAATTTCTCCCAGAATTCTCTTATAGGTGCAAATTTATCGGATGCTCTTCTGTCTTGTCTGGTAGCTTTGTCATCAAATCGAAGGCATTTAAGCAAGAAATCAAATCTCTCAGCGCTCATGCAGGCTTTGAAAATGTTACCACTCCTTCTGTCATCAAACAATATTCTCGTGGGTAAATGATTACTTTTTATAGCAGCTGATTGCATAAGAAGACCCAGTAAAGCTTTTAGTTCAATAGCTGAAGTTGGAGAAATAGTATGAGTGAGTTCCTTGTACTTCACCTTTTTTATTTCAATCTCTGCATTTGTGTAAATAACAAGTTGGTCAATCATTTCATCAGATAAATACAAATGAAATATTGGAAGTGGTTCTACCAAATCTCTTGCATCACTGTTAGGTCCGGGTACAAAATGAATAATGTTTCGAGCCGATGCACGAGTGTTTGAAGAGCGTGGAGTAGTTGCCCACTTATGTTTGTTTTTTCCATAAATGTATGGTCTCTCAGGTTGTATTACCAGATCCTGGTGAGAAGCTATGGGTGGACAAGGCTGCAAACACTCCAAAGAATCATCATCAGAATCTAGGATTCTGTTTCTGTTACGGCTTCTCCGGGAAACATTTAGATCTTCATCAGAAGAACTCGACGAATCATCTTCAATTTCGTCGGTATCCTCGACTAAGTCCTCCTCTAAGTTGTCATCAGGTTCGGAGTCCGAAGGCACACCAGATGGTCCAAAAAATGGTGAATCGTCATCGTCATTATCTGACTCGTTCAAAATCTGCAATATTTTATCTTGATCTCGTATCAAATCCATCTGTAACAGAAAATACTGCTAAAACAAAATGTTCAAAATCTCATAAAAAATAAAAAATGATAATAAGTTCATAAAATAAATATTGCTCGTAGTATCACACATATTTATTATTCATTTACATTAATCAGTAATTAGTTATTATAGATAAAATCGTAAATAAAAAGAAATATTTCATAACTTACCTTTCTTCACTTTTGTGGCGCAATTACTAAACATTAGCCTGAGAGACTACTATTGCGTAATATCTCCGGAAGTAGGAAGCGTGCGTACGCAATGCGAGTTCACGGGTCACTGATTGGCCGAATTAGGAAGGTACTGAGCGGCTGAGGGGGGTGCGGTAACGGGAACATACATAAACAGCGAATGCGTCAGAGTCGTGTAGCCTGTGAGACTAATGTTTAGTGATCTAGGGTTAAACATATTTTTAATATAATCAACTTATTTTTTGAATATGAAAAATATTTTTTACAAATCCTAGTTTTAATTAGGGTTGTAACGGAGGCCTACTTAGCGGAGGCGGAGGCGGATGCGGAGGTGAAGAGGTTCGCCTCCGCGGATGCGAAGGTTAACGGAGGCGGAGGTTAAATTTGTTGGGAAAATATAAATAAATTTATGATTAATAGAGTCAGCAACATTTATTTATATTATATATAATGTGTACAATTGTACTGTATACATGTTCATGATTCATCTTAGTAATCAAAATTGACAAGAGCCAAATTATTTTTTAAGCTTTGCGGCTTTTTCGCCTTCTAAGCGGTTTCTCAAGGGTTCGTAAATTAAACCAGCAGCACTAAATAACTGTTCGCTTGGCACTGAACTTGGTGGCGCCGATAAGTAACTGCGAACTATGGGAGCAAAAACTTTATATTTAATGTTATATCTCCACCACAATAAGGGATCTTCATTTAGTTGGAGTCTATTTTCTTTATTGTATTCATTAATTAGTGTTTTCCATAACATGAGGTTGAGCTGTTGGTATCCATGCTGTCATTTTCCGATTCCTCTTCATCACTGCAATTCTTCAACATATCAGCCAGGTTGGAATGCACACTTTGTATTTGTGACAAAATCTCAAAACTTGTGCTTGGGTCAACATTACTTTCATTTGATGCTAATCTCGCTCTCTTGGCCACAGAAGGTTCATCATCGTCAACTCGGCTTGCAACATTCGAGTCATAAAGGGTTAGCAAACGTATTAGTTCGGACTGAACTTGCTCTTTAATTACGTCATTAAAAAACTTTAATTTGTACCTTGGGTCCAAATATGTAGCAAGCGAATACAGGGTATTGCTTTGTAGGTCACAAAATCTAGAATTGATATCTTCAATTAGTTTTTGAATGATATTCTTGAAATTTGGATTTGTGTCAATTTTTTCCTTTTCCATTTGCAGTGTATGTTTCAGTACATGTCTCAAAGGAATAACTGACGATATGCAAGTGTTTGTATAGCTCAGATTTCTCGTTATTTCTTCAAAGGGGGTGAGAATTGCCACTAATTTATTAAGGTACAACCACTCTTCTGGAGATATTTGTGGAATACTATGTTTGCTGGCATACAGGCAAATAGAATCTTTAACCTTCAATAGCCGTTCGACCATGTAGTATGTGCTATTCCATCTGAAATAAAGAATTATTATTATTATTATTAATAATAATAAAAATAATCTATCCTAATATTATAAAGAGGAAAGATTTGTTAGTTTGTTTGACGCGAATAGGCTTCGAAACTACTGGACGGATTTGAAAAATTCTTTCACTGTTGAGTAGCTACACTATTTGCGCGTAACATGGACTATATTTGACGCGGACCAAGTAGGGGGAAACCACCTAGTAATGAAATAAAGAAGACAAACTACTCTTCGTCATGTTTTTTTGAAAACTGTTCACCATTTTAAGCGCTAAATATATTGAACGAATTATTTGTATCATTGGAATGATATAATAAGTAAGTATATAAACAATAACATACCTGGTTACACAGTCCTGTATCACGCGAAGGGCAGGTTGATTAAGTTGCTCCGTTTGAATTTTTATCAGCTCATCTTGAGCAATTTGTGAATGATTAAAATGGCCTGATATCTTCCTGCATTTTGCGAATAAGTCCTTGACCTGGGTTTCGTCGATTGCAGAACGAACACACAGTTGAAGTTGATGGACTGTGCAATTTATGTCAGTATATGGTGAGAGAATTAATAACAATGATATTTTCGAAGTTAACTCCACAGGTAAGTATGTTAATGCAGCAGCGTTGTACCGAACTGTACGAACTTGATTAGGATAACAACGTTCGGTACACAACGGTCACAAACATGTGTACAAATTGTGTTAATAGCATTCTCGAATGCCTGCAGATTATTAGCTCTGCATTGCTGGGTACGCAATTGTTGTTTATTTAACCTCGTATCGCGATGTTCAGGCGTTTCTGAATCCAACTGCTGTCTTAGTCTTTCATGGCTTTGTTTTAATCTAACTTCATATTCTTCAGGCGTTTCTGACGCTACCATCTGTGTATATCGCTCCCGTTGTTTTGTTAACCTGGCTTCATATTCTTCAGGCGTTTCTGACGCCGTCATTTGTGTATATCGCTGACGTTGCTTTTTTAACCTGGCCTCATATTGCTCAGGTGTTTTTGACGCTAATTGTTCCCGTCGTATCTGTAATCGACTATTTCTATCACCTTCACTTTCTTTAGCTCGTTTTGCTTTATACGTTTTCGCTTCGCTTTTTGAAGCCTTCGTTTACGTTGTGTTGCAGTTTCTGTTTTATTTGTGTTTGTATTTTTTATATTTTTTTTTACCATTTTGTTCCCACGAGTAATGGACTTTTAAACGGTCGACCCCCGCAGAGGTCCAATAAAGGGGCAAGGCTATGTACAACAAGATGCACCTGAGTCTTGAGGGGAAAACGCTAACGACATATCATTTTTATCCACCCTAATGCCATACAGTTCTCGGCGCGTTTTAACCTTTCACCTTAACTTGGGTGGTGTACCGCTAACGACGTATCATTTTTAGCCACCTTAGCGCCACACAGTCCTCAACACGATACAAAATCTTGACTTGGGTGGTGGATTCAGGCTGGATTAATCAGATACCTAAATTACAGATTTAATTTCTAAATTTAAATCTTATTATTATACGCCATTTGGTGGCTGCGCCCATCTTAAATATTGAGGTTGTATAGTGGACTGTATTCTTCTTGTCAAGCCCTTTTATTTGATACCCATATTGGTGGGATTGATAAAAAATTGTTATCAGCCATTTGGTAGCGGCGGCCATCTTAGATTTCAATTTTGCATAGTAAATTGTATTCTACTTGTTGAGACCTTTCATTTGATACCCATGTTGATGGGATTGATAAAACCTAAGTTATCAGCCATTTTGTAGAGGCCGCCATCTTGGATTTTAATTTTATATAGTACATTGTATTATACTGGTTGAGCACTTTCATTTGATACCCATATTGATGGGATCGATAAAACCTACGTTATCCGCCATTTTGTAGCGGCCGCCATTTTGTATTTCATTTTTTTATAGTATATTGTATTCTGCTTGTTGAGCCCTTTCATTTGATACCCATATTGATGGGATTGATAAAACCTACGTTATCCGCCATTTTGTAGCGGCCGCCATCTTGGATTTCAATTTTTTATAGTATATTGTATTCTGCTTGTTGAGCCCTTTCATTTGATACCCATATTGATGGGATTAATAAAACATAAATTATCCGCCATTTTGTAGCGGCGGCCATCTTGAATTTATAATGATAATAAATAAACATATTTGTATTGTCACCAAAATCCAAAGTGTATACAAAATTTCAGATTAATCGGTTGACAGGAAGAGGGTGAAATTTGAATTACTAAATTTGACCCAAGAATAATAAATAAAACAAACGGGGTGAGCTAAATAAAACCGTTTGAAAATGGGTTGTTTTAGTGAAAATTTTGCTAAGCACTGTAATGCACAGGCGACATAGCAATTAAAATTTGCATTGGCATTAAAATCAGATTTTTGCCAAAAGAAAAGCAAATCTCTGGAGAAAGAAGAATCATAAAAAGCGCTAAATAGAGGAAGTACATTAAAGGAATGAGTTGGGGCTTGTAATTGTTTGAATTTCAGGAAGCTTTTTAATAGGCAAGGTAAAGGCTTATGTAAAGAGGGTAATTTTAGAGCCCAGAGCATGAGCAGCAAGAACCATGGTCTTCCTCGACATTACAAGTATCTCCAGTGTGGCCCTGACCACACTTATAACATCTGGGCTTTGACCTGCATTGGACCTTGGTGTGCCCAAAGCGGCAGCAATTAAAGCATTGAATAGTCGGATATATATATAATTTAACGGGAATAGAGCTGTAACACATAAATACACGTTTAGGCAAAACTGGTCCATCAAATGTAAACACAACTGTTTGCGAAGGTTTCCATGTAGGTGTGTTGTTTACCATGACTTTATAGTTAAGTCGCCTGAGTTTCAGAATTTCTCCACACCCAATGGGTACGTTAGTGTTCTCAATAATATCCTCAGGAGACCACTTGGTTGGGACTCCCTTATCTAAACCCATCCATGTAATATTAAAAGTTGGGATAAAAGTCTTCATGTTGTTAGTAGGTAAGCAGTTTGAAGTGATAAAGCTGTTAGCGTCTGTGTAATTATGAAAAGATAGTGTCATTTTATTTCTACCAATACGTTTTAAACTTCCATTTACAATATTTAAAAAAAATTTTTTTTTTTTAAATCTGCCAAACACAACTCGGTGTAAAGTTGTACTATCATTATCATCATGCTGTATTTTCTGCACATGTACCACAAACGGGCCATGGTCATTGGCGTCATAACTAGCCCTACCAATTTGTGTGGGGGTTTTAGGAGAAATGCTGGTGGGAGGAACAGGCATTGAAGTAGTATTAGTGCAAGGAATAGCAGGCAAATTAAGTGCTCTCAGTAAATTCATATTTACATTGACAGTCTGTGTGTTTACTACTTTCAGTGTTACTTTTTCGTTTTTTTTTGTTACAATGTTTACAAACTTTGTGGAGATAGCTGCGCTTCAGCTTCCTTTTAGAAACCAAAGAGCAGTCAGAATCCATACCAGATTCTTTGGAAATCGTGATAAATGCAACGGCGGGGCGCGCCGTGCCCCCGGGTCCGGAGGCTCGTTCATAAAAATCCGAAAAGCTTACCCCAACTCGAAGATAGTAGAAGAAAATATAAATTTATTTATCTATGCACCAACAAAGTAAACACTAATACAAGCAATGTAACACAAACAGAAACACAAGCCAAGTGCTACCCCAATTATAGGCGCATACAACATTCTAAATTTCTATAAGTACATTAAAAGAAGAAAAAATTAAGATAAAATAAAATAAAAACATTACAAAATTAATTGAATTAATTCAATAACCCCCATAAAGAATGAGTAATCAGCTGAACCGCTAACTTTTTGAAAATTGTTGGGGAGTTTGAAAACAGATCTATTTGGGGGAATTCACGACCCCCCCATTGCGATCCAATACCACCATCAATTTCAACGCTATGAATTAAATTATAACTCCTTAAAAATCTATTTAATGGAGCATTCTGACCCAGATTTGATTTTGCAAACTTAATTCTGAAAGGAGGCTTTGCAAATCGTTGCAGCTTTTTAGGAACAGAAATGTTTACTCTGGACAAGATATCAGGGGTATCCAAAATTCCATTTATTAGTTTATACAGAAACATGATATCAAGCAGCTCTCTACGATGACGAAGTGATTTAAGGTGAAAATGTAACAGACGATCGTTATCACTAGGAAGTTTCCTAGCCATGTTGCAACCATAGGATAGGTGCAATAAAAATCGCTTCTGTACATTCTCCAAGCGCTTGATATAGATACCGTAATGCGGATTCCACACAGGACTGCAATATTCGAGAATACTACGTACGAGACATGTGTAAATTGCAACATAAATAATAATACAAACAAATATTACAAATTTCCGAGCGCTTCAAAAGCGGTAAATTTTCTTTCTTCGGGTAGTATAGGTACTTGATGGTACGCGCTTTTCAAGTCCTATTAGGCTGAAAAATATATTCTTTGCCACTTTCGAAACTAAGTCTCCAATGTTTGGTAAAGGGTACGCATCGAGTTCTGTGTAACGATTAATTGTCTGGGAGTAATCAATCACAAGACGTTTTCTATGAGTTTCGGTTTTTGTTATTAGTAGTTGGGCCCTCCACGGTGATTTACTTTCTTCAATCACGCCTTCTTTTGTAAGGTTTCTGATTTCCTCTTTAATAAACTACTTCACTATCCTCTTCGCTGTGCGAGACTTAATAGCAATAGGTTTGCAGTTGGGAGATACATTTGCAAAAAGCGGTACAGCTGGTGGTACTGATGCTTCGGCTACGTTACATACTTGAAGTGGATGTTTTGGTCCACCAAAAGAGAACTCTAGTGATGAATGTTCTTCGAGGACGTCATGGCCGATAATTATAAATAATAATAATAATAAAAAGCCTTTTATTTCTTACAGCTTATAAAACAAGATGTTAGATTAGATTAGGTTAGTTACTTACTAATTGTTCGTTTTGTTAGTAATTAAGATTGTATCCTAAATTTACTTGTGTTAATTTTTCCTTAACCCGATACTATTAAACTATTATTCTGTAAGAACTCCTCTGTAGGTGAAGGCCTCCTCCAATATTCTGATAGTATGATGCATTTGTTTTATATGTGTTTGCTTTAGGGTTGTGGTCGTTTTCCCCCACGGTGACCAGCCGGCTTGGGGGAGAGTGTTTCTTTTATATTGTATCTTATATAATGTTTTTTATACTTTAGTTTCCGATCGCCGGTATACATTTGCTATTGCTGAGTTTTTGTTGGCAGTGTTGAAGGCTCGTGAGATCGGTGATTCTATTGTTTCTAGACGAATTTAGTGAGTATTCAACTACGGCTTCGGATCTTGGCGGAATTAAATAGTCAGGCTCATTGAAGAATAGTCTGGTCGTAATTTTACCTATGTGAAGTAAGTCTGTAGTGTAATCTATCTTACAACCAAGGGCGTTAAGCATGTCGGAACCTATAATACCTTCATAGGGTAAATTGATATTGTTTACAATATGAAATTTATGAATTAATGTGGAATTTAGAATTTTTAATTTTAATTTCAAATGACCGATTGTATTAATCGTTTGAGCTCGTCTGAGGAATCAATTCCTTTTATTTGAATAGACTCTTTAATGATTCGAAGACGTTTAAGAAATGATATGTTTTTAAAAGGCTTATCGATGATCCCGAGTCTACTAAAAGGGATAATGGAATATCAGATATTGATGAGTCGATCAAGACATGAGGTAAGAGTGTTTTTAAAGGGTCAATGAGTATTTCATAGGATCTGGTAGGCTTTGACAGGTTAGTTATGCACTCCAGCGCGGATACAGAGGATTTAGAAGTTAGCAGGACAGAGGATTTACTCTGCTGCACGGATACAGAGGATTTAGTAATTGGCAGGTCAGAGGATTTACTCTGCTGCACGAATACAGAGGATTTAGTAATTGAAATTGAGGGTGTCGATTTTTGAATTGAATGTCCCGCACGACACTGGGACGAGACGGTTACCCGTTTTTTTGAATCTGAATAATCGTAATCGACAGTGTCGTAACCCTCGTTTATGTCGGAGTTCGAGTTGTCCTGTTGAATAAGATGATGGACACGCTGAGGTGTCCTAGAATTTTGAGATTTGAGTTTATTGCTCTGAGTTTATACAGTATCTGTAGAAGAGACTTGATTTAGTATTCGAAGAAGTAGGAGGATCGGATTTATGAGTTGAGACATTTGTAAATTTTTCTTTATGAGGATTTGTTTTGAATAGGAATTGTTGAATTTTTTCTTCGGAAATAGCGATTTTAATAGCTTCGTTGAGCGACTTCGGAGATTTACATCTAACGATGTTGGAGATTCTAGGGGATAACCCCAATTGGAAGTGATGGAGGGCTAATTCCTCCATAGCCGCGGTTCTGCCATACATTTCCCTATTCTTGTGCCCATGGTTAATCGATATTTCGGTTAATAATTGTGAAAGGTAAGTTTCTATTCTAAGTGCATATTGGCTGACGGGTTCATTGGTTTAACTGTTTACACTCTTGCAAGTCTGTGAGTAAATGTGTATAGTGTTTTCTTTCGCTAAATTGAGTTTTAAGAAATTCTTTAAATTGGGGCCAGGTTGAAAATTCTTTAATGGAACATGCTGTTTCTGCTTTTCCCTCTAATTGACATAAGATGAATTTAAATAAAATTTCCTTTTGATTTCCTGAAGCTAATTCGTAAGCATTATTGCAGTTTGTTAGGAATGAATTTAATTTGTTTCTGGAACCATTGAATGGTTTAATGAATTTAAGTAGTATTGATAACTCTATTTCGGTTTTATTTTGTAAAGTTGTAGGTGAAGGTTTCTTTTTTGATCTGGTGATAGGCCCAGAAGGGGGAAGAAGAGCGTTTTCGTCTTCTGTGTCAGTGATGCAGACTTCGGATTTGGTACCACCCGGGATTAGTGTTCGGCTTTCCATTTTATACGTTTTGTATTACAGGTATACACAAAATATAATAAACACAGAACTTACAACAACAAAATAGAAAAAATAATAATTTAAAATAAATGTGACCAAAGACTTACAGAATATTAAATATCTTGAGAATGGATAATGTAAACATCCCGTCGAGCTGTAGCTGATTGTCGGCTCTCGATGTTGATGATCGATTAATGGTTGTTGTAGCTTTTAAGGGCACTTGAATATGGTTGAGTTGTTTGCAGATATATTAATATATTCCTTTTCTTAAGAAATTATTTTTCCGATACAGAGTATGTGTATATAATACCTCCTCTTGCGTGTATGAAGTGGTGTTGCTTTTATATTAATGGGCACTTGCACTTTTCCCACGCGTAACTTTATAGACGAACCGAGGATTATTTAAAATCCCTTTGCGCTGCCAATTGTTATAAGTGAATTTGAATATAGGTTTTAAGAAAAACTAATTTTGAATTTGGAGCAACCGTCTTGGGTAAGGAGTAGGAAACAACTAACTAGGTTTGACCAAAATGTTTATTATATAGGAACCAAAGTGTTTATGTTGTCGAAAAGAGAGAATGAAGTCGGCTCTAAGGCTAACAGAATAAGGCTGTAACAGTACGGTAATTTGGTTTCAAACTTTTGCATGCAGAATTCTATTTAAATGAGCACCTTTGCACATGTCTTAACTCGCGAATAATCTGTACGTATTCTCCGTATTGTTAAATAGATCCGGTATGAGTTATTGGCTTCTTTGTTCGAATAATGAATCACTTGTTGACGGCACTTTTTTTTTTAACTTTGTGGCAACGGCTTCAACTTTATGCCAGTTTCAAGTAAAAGGTTGGGAAACTACACACGAAAAAAAATAAACAAAGACATCAAAAGGAAATAAAGGGATATGCTGGTTAAAAACAAAGTATGTACATAAACATATTACATCTTAATAATATTATAGATTATGAAAGAAGATAATACATTATATTACAATAAAGGATAAAGCAAAAGGCACGAGATTTTAGTCGGAAACGGAACATGAAGTGAATGTAAAGAATTCAGAAAAGAGGTACGGTCATATTGGGAACAAGAAAAGAAAAAATGGTCGAGGTCACCAATATCTTCTCCACTCTCACAAATATTACTATCAACAATACGAAGCCTTGCTAAATGATGAGGTGTACAAACATGTCCTAAACGCATTCTGGAAATGATAGAAGTGACAGTTTTAGAACTTTTAACCTCAAAGAACCATGGTCTACTGGGGATCCTAGGTTGAATTTCAACATAATGTTTGCCTTTGAACTTGCTGCTTCTCAAACAAACATCATTCCATGACTCCCAAAGATGGGTTTTCGGAAGAGCAGCTAAATCATGACAATAATTAATGTATGGGACTATGTCTCCATCCTTTATAGCTTCTTTAGCAAGCTCATCGGCTTTCTCGTTTCCTTTAATCCCACTGTGACTTGGAATCGATGCAAAGATAACGGTGTAATTTCTTTGAGAACATATTAAAAGCTTATCACGTATTTCGCAAATAATAGGATAACAAAATTTCATTTAGAAAGGAGATTTTTCAAAGTCAAAGTCAAAGTCAAATCGTTTATTTCAATTAGACCATCTAAAATGGCACTTTTGAACGTCAAAAAAAAAATATATAAAGATGATTCTAGTTGCCCCTTCCAAAAGGTAGTTTCGTGTGGAGAAGAATGGGCAAGAAACTCCACACTTACTCTTTTAAAATAGGTTTACAATATTTTGTTACATTTGTTAAATAATCATATGTGAAGACAATGTACTCTTAGAATAAACTACTATACTAAAAAAGTTAGTAAGTATACATGTTCCTCACATATTTACAAATATCGAAACCGTAGAATATTAACATTAAAGAGTAATAAAAATATTAAAAAAAAACACAACAAAACAGTGTGTGAGATGCAAAAAAAATAAAAATGAAATAATAATTACATTTGTAGCATTATATAGATTAAAAAATAATAATAATAATAAGCAAAAAATCAGCAACCAATTTGATTTTGTCCAGGCTATAGAGCCAATCATAGGATTGTCCTATGGAGCAGGACCAGCATGTTTCCAAGCATTCTTATCTTGAATATAATCATCTAATTTGTAATATGCTTGTTTACAAAGTGTACTTTTAATAAAACATTTAAATTTTCGTTCATTTAGTTTTAAAATGTCACAAGGTATTTTATTGTAACATTTCACACAGTACCCCATAAATGAATTTTGAACTTTGGCTAATCTGAAAGATGGTTGAGCTATTTTATCTTTATTTCTAGTACTAAAATTATGTCTTTCATTTATTTTACTAAAAAGATGTAGATTCTTTCTTACATACATAATATTTTCATAAATGAATTGGCAAGGTACTGTCATAATATTAATCTTTTTAAATAGTTCCCTGAGAGATTCGCAACGACGTAGATTATAAATGGCTCTGACCGCTCTCTTTTGCAAAATAAAAATGGATTCTATGTCAGCAGCCCGACCCCACAGTAAAATGCCGTAAGACATTATGCTGTGAAAGTAGCTAAAATAGACCAAACGCGCAGTTTCTACATTGGTTAAATATCTTATCTTTCTAACCGCATAAACGGCTGAGCTCAGCCGCCCCGCCAGAGATGTGATATGAGGTCCCCATTGTAACTTCTCGTCTAGCGTGATGCCTAGGAAAACCGTTTGATTAATAAATTCCAGTTTTCCTTCATTCAACATTATGTCACATTCCTTACTTTTAACATTTGGCAACGTAAATCTTATACATTTAGTTTTTTTATCATTCAGTGCCAAATTGTTTACCGTAAACCAATTTTGGACCCGAAGAATAGAGTTATTCACGTCGTCACGATTTTGTGACCGTCGATCTACTTTAAAAATCAATGATGTGTCATCTGCAAATAACACCATCTTCGGTTTATTCTGTACTAATTGGGGTAAATCATTTATGTATACTAAAAAGAGGAATGGACCCAATATTGAACCTTGAGGAACGCCCATTGTAATTTCAGACCCTAACGAGTTTATGCCGTTAACCTGAACTTTAACCTGTCTGTTTTTCAAGTAAGATCTTAGTAAGTCCAGAGCTTTGTTCTTAATCCCGTAGTGATTAAGTTTCAGCAGAAGAGTCTCATGGTTTACGCAATCGAACGCCTTCGAAAGGTCGCAAAAGATTCCAATGGCATCTTGTGCTTCCTCCCAAGCGTTAAAAATGTTCTTGATTAGGGAGACACCGGCGTCAGTTGTACAACGCCCTTTGGTGAAACCGTACTGTTGTTCATGAAAGATGGAGTTTTTATTAAAGTGACATAACATTTGATTGAGCATTAACTTTTCAAACACCTTACTGAGAGCTGGCAGAATTGACACAGGTCTATAATTATTGGGTTCTTTACTATCACCGGATTTGAACAACGGAACTACTTTACTGTGTTTCATGAGATCCGGAAAGACTCCTTGGTCTATGCTGGTGTTAAATATGAAAGCTAAATAAGGCGCAATAGTTTCGATGATAGAACTACAGACTTTTACAGACAATCCCCAAAGATCTTCTGTAGATTTAATTTTAAGATCTTTAAAAGCTTTCATAACAGCCTGGGGGTTTGTATATTGAAATCGAAACTCCGTAGGGCATGCCCTTACATTCTTCGTAAGTAACGCAAAAGAAAGTGTGGATGATGAACTTAAAGCTTCGGTAGTTTTAAAGGGAATATTGATAAAAAAGTTTTCAAATTCCTGAGCTATTTCTGCATTTGAGTTTATTGGGCCATGTGCAGTCTCTAAGTTAAATTCAGTATTACGCTGTTTTTTTCTACCAGTTTCATTATTTATTATTTGCCAGGTAGTTTTTATTTTGTCATCCGCTGATTTTATTTTATTACTAATATAAAGTGCTTTAGCAATTTTGCACACACTTTTAAAAGTTTTTGAATATTTCGCAACATGATGATGAAAGTTTGTATTTTTTACATGTTGCCTTAGGCCATACAGTTCAAAAAGTTTATCCCTGCTCTTACGAATACCTGGAGTCGCCCAATCACTAAATAAGAACTTGGTGTAAATACTTTTTGTCTTTTGTGGAACAATGTCATTAAATTGCGATTTTAACAAGGTAAAAAACTCCGCATAGAACTCATTAGGGTCCCAAATATTATTAAAGTTTTGAACACACAATTTACTGGTCAAGGTATTATTTAATTTCTCTAAATTTTTACATGTAATTGGCCTATACCTTATTTGAATTTTTTGTACAGGTATGTAGGCACAAAACGTTATTGAGTTTATACGTATTAAACGTTATCAAGAGATTGTAGTGCACTTTTTGAGTCTGAAAATATGATTGTTCTTTTAGATTTTTATGAAATAACTAGTTCTAAAGCTTTTAAAAGAGCAAAACACTCTCCAGTAAAAACTGAGGATTCAGGAGGAAGTTTAATCTTTTGAATTATTTTATGTTGCCAATGAATTAGACCAACTCCTACACAATCATCAACAGAGATTTTAGAGGCATCTGTAAAAATATAATCCCAACCTTCCCAATTTTGTTCCTCAACGCTACTCATGAAATAATATTGTTCAATTCATGCAGTTTTCTATGTAGAGGGTGGTTAGAAAACTGCATAGATTTGAACAAGAATCGATCACTTAAAAATTGCCTTCTTAATTTTAAAGGAGGATCGCAGCATTCTACTTGTCAAGCATTGGATGGGCTTGATTTCATTAGTCCTGTCACAATTCTCAAAGCTTTTGACTGAATGACATCAAGTTTTTGACTTCCCAAGACACTTCCTCCATCTAAGAGTTATGTGCCATAATCTAAAACAGATCTTATAAGAGCGTTATACACAAGTTTCATAGAAAACGCATGAGCACCCCACCATACACCTGAAAGGCATTTCATGATGTTAAGCAGCTGTGCACATTTCATAACAACATGTTCATAATGGGCAAGTCCAGACAATTTTGAATCCAATATAACTCCTAAAAATTTAATTTTTGTTTGGAGTGGCAAAGATTGACCATTGAAGGTCACATTTATTATAGGAGTTGTGCGTTTTTTGGAAAATACGACTATAGAACTTGTGGTAACTGATAGATCTAGGTCATTTTTAACTAACCAGATATTAAGACAATTAAGTGAACTAGACAAGGAATTGCATGCCTTAACCACAGATTTATCAACGGAATAAAAAAGAAGATCATCTGCATATTGTAGCACATTTATATGGGAATTTATAGATAATTCTAAATCATACATGTAAATATTATATAAAAGTGGGCTTAGTACCGAACCTTGGGGAAGGCCTTTAAAAACTGTACGCCTTAACGCAAAATGTATTAATAACGTAGGAACCTGTAGCTCTAATAATTTGCGTTGTAGAATAGAAATGTTCACATTATCATAGGCGGCAGAGATGTCCAAAAAGGCAGATACAATATCTTCATCACGCGAAAAAGCTATGCGAATATCTGTGGTTAATATAGCTAAATTGTCTATTGTAGATTTTGACTTCCGAAAACCGTATTGACTATTAGCTATTAAATTATTGTTTTCTATAAACCATTCCAAACGATTCTTCACAAGACGTTCAGCAATTTTAGTTAAAACGGAGGACAACGCAATAGGCCTATATGAGGCAACATCATTGGTAGGTTTTTTAATCGCTATAACTTCTTGAGACTTCCATGTTTCAGGAATATTACCTGTGAGCATGACGCAGTTTATTGAATTTAAAAAATACATTAAGGCAGTATCACCAAGATGAGATAAAAATGAGTACATAATACCATCCTGTCCAGGAGATGAATCCTTAACATGTGAAAGCACACCTTTCAATTCATGTAATGAAAAAGGAGAGTTTAAAGAGGAAGAGTCATCAGTCAAAGATGATTCCAAAGGAAAGTAGATCGATTCAGCAGCTGATGGAGGAGCTAATCTGTCTAAAAAGGCATTGGTTAAAAAAGGGGGAAGTGAAGACGATGATAAAGATTCTTTGAAAGCAGATCGAAAACGTTTAATACTTGTCCAAACTTCTGAAGGGCACGTAGAAGGAGATAAAGAAGTACAAAAAATTTTCCAGCCTGCCTGCTTTTTATCTCTGAGAAATTTACGTGTGGTACTAATAACTTCATTGAGAATATCTAAATTTTCATTGGACATGTCCTCAGCATAGACTCTCTCAGCTTCCTTTCTTCTGCTTACAGCAACCATACATTCTCTATCCCACCATGGAGGAAAAGGAATCTTATTAGATGGATTTCGTTTGACAGAAAAAATCTGATCGGCAGATTCTATTAAACATGTAGCCAAAGCTTTAGAGGAATTGGTCTCACCACCGCTAACTAATTCAGGCAAATCATTTATTCGACAAGGATTTTAAATGCAAGCCAATCAGCATTATTTAATTTATACTTCACACGAGGTTGTCGTTTTTGATAAGGAGAGCGTCTAATAGGTGAGGATATGATAATCGAGAAATGATCACTGCCAAAAGTAGATGATGAAGTGTACCAAGAACGAGAAGAAACAAGATCTGGAGTACAAATTGATAAGTCAACTGCGCTAAGCTTTTCATTAGGCTTTGTACGTCTGGTTGGTGAGCTAGTATTAAGTAAACACAAATTATGTTAATCTAATATTTCAACTAAACGTACACCATTGGAGTCAGTAGTGCCACAACCAAACATTTGGTGATGAGAGTTAAAGTCACCCAATAGAAGGAATGGACGACTAAGTGAAGAAAGTAAATTATTAACGCTATTGAGAATAACAGAAGAGGAACGAGCTAGGTAAATGGAAACTATAGAAATATTATCAATTTTTATGCCGACAATATTAATGGCATCATTAGAGATTAATGAAGAAAACGCTATTTCAGAAAAATTAGTGAGTTCCTGACAAGTAACGCTACGCCACCATGGCCATCATGAAGGCTTAATTAACAGAAGAAAAATATTTACTGGCTTCGGCATAAGACATGCAGCTCTGAGCCATTTTAACTTTGATTTCTGTCTGTCTCACAAATTCTGGACATGACTTATCTATCGCTGAATGGGACCCTTCGACTTCACACATTACACAGTACAGACGATCTTTATCTGACCTGTCACATGATACACCTGCATGTTGACCTCCACAGTTATAACATATTGGAGTGTTAGAACGACATTAAACTTTGGTATGACCATAACGGCAGCATTTATAGCATTGTATGGTAGGATAAATATATATTTCTACTGGAAGAGCATTATAGCTCATGAAAATCCTTTTTGGTAAAACTTGCCCATCAAATGATTCAGAGGGTTATTACAACTGATTCAGAGGGTTTCCAAGAAACCGAGTCATTAATTTTTACCTTGCTATTCAAACGTCTTATTTTAAGTATTTTGCCGCAGCCTATAGGTACGGATACATTTTGTTGAACTTCCTCTACACTCCAATCTACAGGGACCCCGCGAACTAGACCCATTCTTGTTACGCTGAAAGTGGGAATGAAGGCTTTGAACTTTTTCATTTCCAAGATTGCAGTTAAGAAAATTATTGGCGTCTTTATAATCGGAAAAGCTAACTACGCACCTGTTTCTTCCTATACGCTTTACACTTCCGGGAATAATATTATTAAATTTGTTCTGCTTTAAAAAATTGCCAAATGTTATTGGATGGAGAATGGTCCCGTGGTCAGGTGAACTTTGAATACGTTGAACATGTATTAAATAAGGGGAAACATCAGTAAAACATTTTCAGTACGGCCAATCGAACGGGGGTCCGTATTGGTTACTGAAGCTGTGGTGTTGAGAGATATTTGAATTTTCCGTGTAAGATGTTGATGGTCGAGAGGATGTGCTATGTGAATGATTATCATTTTGCAAGTGTGACGTGGATTGAGATATAGGTTTTGAAGTAACCTTTTTAATTCATCTTTTTAACTCATCTTCTACATTGCATAAGCTTTCGCACTGACAGTAATCACCGCTAGAACCACTACCTTTCTTTTTCTTAATTTTCGTACATTGCCGACATAGGCGCAAATAACGTGTTCGTTTACAACTTCCTTCACCTGTTTGAGATGATACCGAACAATCGGTATCCATTTTGTCAAATTCATCTTGTGAACCAACAGATACATTTGATCCCACAGGGAGATTCAAGCCAACAAGGCCATCATCCCCCCGACCTAGATCGGAGGGCTTGTTCATACAATATTTACAGAAATTACAAAAACTTACCGACTACACGATGACACTATACACAAATATGATATATAGATTACATATAATACAAAAATTAAAACTACCAGCTTATCCTCTGCGTTTTAACTAGTAAAATTAAATTAAATATTCACCACCGTGAAAAAAACGTCTACCATGAACGAAGTTTCCCGCGCTTTTTCTTGACGGCACTTTCACTTTTAAACTATGACGGATATTTGACTGATACGGATATGATTATAGACAGTCAATTTATCACTTTATTACCGATCCGATATTTGAACTATTTAAAGCATTTTTTTTCAGGATTACACTATTTAATCGTTTTAATGCTATTTACAAGTTTTAGGATTTAGTTCACTTTTGAAAAGTTTGTATGTTTTACTTGACTTTTTAGAAAATTGTACTAATAAATCCTTCACAAGCACTTGCACTGATAGTTCAAGCACTACTAAATAGTTTATTGTACTCCGAACTCGAAAATATTCGTTTATTATATTTTTAATGATTTGTTATTGCGGAGCACGACGTGACTGTGACGCACGCGGCTGACTCGGCCGATAATTTTGTCAGCACAAAGATTTTTCACGATAAGAAGATTCACATTATCATATTTATGATTTCCAATTTTCAGGCTTTGCTAAGTTTGACCTACTTGTGAAGTATGATTAAGAGAGGCCATAGAAATAATCTGATTGCAGGATTTTCTTTTTAACCCGCATAGTCTTGCAAAACTGTCATTTAAAAAACTGATGGAGCTGCCGGTGTCGATAAGTGCCTCTGCTCTTATTCCTCGAATATACGCGGGGGGTACAGTAGCTTTGTGTAATTAATAAGGTCACGCTGCTGTGATACAAGAAAGATTTTCAGTACCTACTACCATAAAATTTGTAGGTTTAGAAGAGCTTCTACCAACAGTGGCAAAGTGCCCCTTCTTGTTGCAGAGCTGACAAGACTTTTCAAATGCAGGGCAGTTCTTACGAGGATGTATTTGTCCCCCACCAAAGAAACATTTTCGTCGTCGAGGATTATTAACAGAAGAGCAGGTCTTGTCGTGCACAGTTTGTGATTTGGGAGAGACTAATTTAGGTTATTCTTCAACGGCATTTAAAGACACAGTATGAAATCTTTGAGAGTTGATCTCTGCAGTTTCTAGAGAGAGTGCTTGGGTACAACCAAGCTTGGTCAAGTGTTAGATTTAAGTTTTCTAAAAGCCTTTGTCTGATTTTATGCTACGATATACCGGATATGAAAGCATCACGCACGCTATCGTTTTAGTTTGATTCTGCATCAATAGCCGCAAAGTCACAATCTTTAGAAAGTAGTTTCAAAGCTTGTAAATATATGTCGATACTTTCTTCTGGTCGTTGTTTCCTTGTTGCTAACATGTGTCTAGCAAAAATCCGATTTTTTGGTTTACATACAGTTTTTGCAGTATTGTGATCGCTTCTTCGTAGTTCGTGGCTTCGCTTATATATGTGTAGATATTTGGTGATATATGATTCATCAAAAGCTGAAACTTTATGCTGTCCCATTTTTCTGCCGGAGGAACCGACTGTGCATCTGTTTCTGGAGCGGTCGATTTCTCCACGGAAATGAAGCTTTCGAAAGTCTTATGCCAGTGTATCCAAGCTTTCGTACCAGAGCTATTTGACGGGTCGATATCAAATCTTTCAGGGCGAAGATTTTTTTTTTTAAACGTTTCCAGATTATTCCCCGACGTCGTCGGAGGTGTTAAAAACTTACATAAATGTATTGGTAACCCGAATGTTTACTTTCTATTACTATATTACTACTCTACTACTACCTATTTCTTTTGACAACCCCCTGCATGACCCTCACAGCAAATCCCAAAACGATGCCCCTCAACCTAACATTGAGCATTATTCTCTTGAAACTCGTCTCCGTTACCTTCATGCCCATAGCTTGCTCAGCGTTATACCTGTCGTATCCATACAAGGGACAGTCCGTTAGAACATGCAACACTGTTTCTTCAGCTGCATCGCCACAAGGACAGGCAGCACTTTGTCTAACCCTGAACCTGTAAAGATACGACAAGAAGACTCAGTGACCTGTCAACATCTGAGTAATCAATCTCGTTAGTTTCATTTGTTTAATTATCGAAAAGGCCGAAGCAACATTTGGAAGGAATAACTTGTTTATTGAAGCTGTTTCGCCGTCTCGATTTTTCTATCGTGTTTCCTCGTAGACAGTTCTAATGACACCGCCAGCACCACCCCTCCTTGCGCGAGTGTCTCCTCGCAAACGTCTCTTAGCCTTGCAACGGCGTCGATGATAGACGGGGCGCGCCGGAAACCGAATTGAGTATCGGCCAAATCCGGCCCGTCCGTTGCAAGGTGTTTTACTATGCGGGCTGTTAGCACTCGCTCGAATAGCTTGCCTGCTTCATTTAATAAAACAATCGGCCTATAGGCCGATGGGGATTCAGGTGATTTACCCTCTTTCTTTAATAATACAAGTTTTCCCGTCTTCCAGCTACTCGGACAGTGGCCGTTCTGTAAAATGTGGGTTAGCAACTCTCGAAACCTCTCTTCCAGCCCGTTATTGAGTACATGGACCCAGACCTTCCCGTGAACACCATCTGGTCCGGGGGCTGTCTTTTTTCTCTGAAGCTTTAGTCATAGCGTCACTTTTTGGACTTCCTCATTATAGAAGAGGTCGTCGCGAGATGTTGGTTGCGAACTGTTAGCCGGGAATAGCGCGGAAACTACCGTATCCAGGAACATCGGTTCTAGAGTGGTAGTGAGTGGCGGAAGCCAGGGGCGCAGCTTGGTCATCACTAGCCTATATGGCCGCCCCCATGGGTCTAACTCCAAAGTTTGTAAAAGATCTACCCAAGGTTTCTCTTTGGCCTCTCCGATTGCAATGCGCAGAGTTAATTTTGCTGCTTGGTATTCGCCGTAGCACCTTCTTCCTCTTCCGGATCGTGTGAAGCAAGGCGTCTTCGACGTAATCGGGTGTAGCGGCGTCGGGCAACTACACAAGCCGTCCGTAGCTGGGTGAGTTCAGGCGACCACCAGTACACCTGTCGGCGGGGCGGAATAGGGCGGATCCTTGGCATTGCAGCGTCGCTAATACGTCGCTAAGCCTCTCCGAACCATTGCACCTCTCTATCTGTTAAGATAGTATTTGGCTTAGGGCACCACGCCTCTGGCAAAGATGCTAAAGACAGGGAGTCAAAGTCCAGTTTCTTACGGTACCATTTTGGCCCTATTTCCGGTGGAGGCTGATTTGATCTACCAGTTGCGGGTGGTAGCTGTTGATGGGGACTCACCAGGCACCGAGTGTACCTATGGTCCGAAAGCGTTTCAACCTCTGTAAGTACACGCCAGTTGGAGACGCGATGTGCTAGTTCCGGGGATGCAAAAGTTACATAAACGGTAAAACTGCCCTGCATTCCGCACGCATGTGCGTTCCTATCCTCGATTCAATATCACCAAGTTATGAGTGGCGATCCAATCAACCACCGCATCGCCACGGGCTTCGGTTACCGGAGAGTTCCACATAGACGACTTCGCGTTGAGATCCCCTGCAACAATAACATTTAATGGTCGAGCCCATTTCTGCCAGAAAGGCCTCGAACTGTGTAATACTCCAGTTCGGCTAAAAATAAGCTCCAATTACAACGACTTTTTCTAGTTTAACAGCGATACAGCCGTTTCCTTTTAGCGAGGCTCGAGGCAAGCCTTCGGGCAACGAAACGGCAATCGCAACTAAACCGTTGCGGTCGCCAAACCAGTTTTCCCTCTGGGGGATCGCGTACGGCTCCGATACTATTGTGATATTGATTAACCACTGCGCCATGCTCTGGAGTAAAAGATTCTGAGCTTTAGCGCAGTGGTTAATGTTCGCCTGTAGAATTTGGAGGGCCATCTATAAACCAGGTGTTATGTTTCTTTAGAGTTAAGGTTTTAGATTTTTTGCATTTAATTAGTGGACATAAATGGAATTTAGACAACCAATGCAGAGAACAAATCACTAAGAGTTACATGGAATACATTTCACATTATTTTTACTAAAGAAAAAAAATTATAATGTAAGAATGATATTATCTTCTCTTATCCATTTTTAATAACAAGACTACATGTGTTAATTAAATTAGCCAATACTTCCCAGCACTACATTCTCTCGTAGCAAGTGGTGCTATATTTTTGGGTATATAGGTATGTAGGTATATAATTGTGAGGGGTAGCTAGAGTTATTGGTGAATCAGGTGCCCGCCACAATGCTAGTTTGGATACCCGAGACCCTGTTACTAAAAATTCATCTAGCCAACACATGTCAAAGATCTGTAAAAATGTTGAAGCTCAGTTAGTGGACATTAGTCAACTTAAATTTTTGTAAAATATAAACTATAGGAATAATTGTTATATTAGATAACTGCTCGCTTTTTACCTCTACATTCTATATAGGCTTTGTAAAGACGGCTATAGTTACTTACAAGGATAAAAATAAATAAAAATTCAGTTACCCAGTCTGTATGAGCCTCTCCGACACACACAGGATCCATAGACCCCTAGCCCGCATGAGTTAAGCGCAGTTGCTAACCGTGTCCAAAATGGATTAATTTTAAGTGTGTATATGCCGGATTGAGAAGTGCCGGGCAAAGGCGTGCGGGGAGGGAGCGAGTGCATACATCATACGTGAGCAATTTATTGCACTTGGTCCTAAATATGATTTGTCTCCGGGATAGCCACTCCGAGCAGAACACTTTGTTCACCGTGTGCCCGCGCGCCGGTTCTGCTCCCCCTCCTTGCGCACCGGGCAAGTCGAGTGGCATGCGGGGTGAGACCCCCGCAGTTGGCGCAGGTCGCCGGCACATCCCTCGGCCTGGTGCAGTCAGCCGCGCGATGCTCCCCCGCGCAGCGAACGCACGCCATTCGCCTTTGGCAATTTACCGACGAATGCCTGACTGGCAGCGGTGACACTGCGCGGGACCCTGTTTCCCGCGCCAGGCTTCGATCGTGCCCCCTATCATGTACAACAGCTCGGTAATGTTGTATATGGCAGGGGTGATGTCCGGGTGCGCCGCATGACGACTAGAAAAATGGAGCCGGGTCGGCCCTTCCTGGCCCGAATTGGGCGGATATACTCGGGCTCGTACCCGAGGTCTCGAAGCGCCTGGGCCAGCTCCTCGGGGTCGGTGGTGACTGGTATAACACGAATCGCCACCTTGAGGTCCTGTTCCGCAGGCAAGGAATAGGAGAACCAGGAGACCCGGCGGTTCTCCTTCTCCAGGTCCGAGAGGTACCGCTGGACCACCCGGTATTCTTCGCCAGATTCGGGGGTAGTTGTTAGACGTTATCGTACAGATACAATATGTTCTGAAAAGAACAGTTTATTAGCGTTATCGTAAGGCTACGATATCGAAGTGTTCTGAGAAGAACACGTTCGTACGCTTCGACGGCTGAACGCAGAAAAGGATGAACTTTTTGCCGCGCCGTGTTTTTATACATTACGCACCCTGCGCATTTTGGCACCACATGTTAATACTAGTAGTAAGTGTAGGATAATTTTTGAGTATAAATGTACATAGTTTTGAAAATAAAAGGCATTCCATCTTCACCTCCGCTCTACAAACAATTAGGGAGTTTTATTTTAACACAACCAAATAATCTGAACTAAACAACCCTTAAATTGTATTCTACAATTACGTGCGTGAACACGAGGGACACAATTTTGAAGATATGGCAAATCTTCTACTATTTGAAAATCATTAAAGTACGTCAGTTCGAAACGCTCAAGCGAACAGCGTAAGATCTATGTTCAGATTTCATCATTTGAAAATCAACTAGCTACTGACATGGATCACGTGTGTTCTAAATCTTAGCAGCTGAAGAGCAATTTTAATTATACTTTATTGTAATATTGATCATCTACTGTTCCAAATCTTAACAGCTGAAGATGCGCGATACACCAACAGCTCACTAGAATAATATCGTTGAATAATAAATCATATTTGAACATTGAAAAAAAAAACTACTACTTTTAGTCACTTACTTTTTTATCAAACGATGGATCTGTCCCATGGTAAAACTAATATATTTAAAACGAAGAAAAACATGTTAAAAAGTTTATTATTATATACTAATAATAAAAGGTACGGATCATTTACTATCATAATTTCCTTCCAAGCCGCTTAAGTGGCGACGCGATTTGTATAAAGTTCCATAGTTTTATCCCATAAAATAGGCATTTGTTCCACTAAAGAAATTATTAATTCACTATCTATTGAAGATATAGATGCGCGAGAGGCGAGCACTAGTTTCTAGGCTAGGCAGTGGCCACAGTGGGTAGAAACAGAAAACTTCTTCACGTCAAAAGTATATAATAATGATTACAACATATACAGAAGGAACAAAGTTGAATGATAAGAGTTGTAGCACAATTAGAGAAAAGAAAGCGTTATTACAAGAATAGATAAATTATAAGTCACTAAGGGATAATTCGTAAATCGCGCACGGGTTTCCCCTTTGACAGTTCTAAACGCACTGCTCGCTGGTCGCGCTGCCACTGCCTGCAGGCTCCACCCACCGCGCCCGTGTCGTCACACATAGCGGTAAAATCACCGACGCGGTGGAAAAGAGGAGTGATAATATTGTTCGCCACAAAGATAACAAACAATACGCGCGACCTCTCCAAAAGACGCTCAGGGGGCCTACCATGAACTCTTATTGCGAGCCTATTGACAACCTACAACTGAGATGCATCGCTAATTCGTACCATGACATCGAAAAAACGAGACAGTTTATGTTCCCACGTGACCTTAGCGGTTATCAGATTTCGTTCGTTCAATTTGTATGAAAATCCGTACCATGACCGCTCGGCTGAACCGAAATTTGACTGTTGCGCCTTCCAACTATGACAGAATAAGCGATTCTAAAAAAGTTACTTTTTGTTCACCTTTTATGTATCGAAATGTCCAAATAATAGTTAAGAACCTATAAAATTCAATATTTGTATTAAAACTTGTTAATAAAGTTGAAATAATAAAATTTATCTACTATGGCTAATATAGGAAAAAAATAAAAATAATTTTTATATTTACGATATTTTGGGGTATTTTGAGTTTAGAGTGTGATTATAAATAAATTATAAAAATATAGACGGAGATGAGAAACAAGACGGCAATGCCCTGAGTTTATAATTTACTATAGATTATTGACTTTGATTCATTGAAGATTTCAGTGTACCTACAAATAATTGCACATTATTCAATAATATTCAATTCATTATTTATGCATATCTAACAAAAACATAAACCCCCAATATAATATCATATTTTACAATAAATAAGAATGCCATATTACTAGTAGATATTTATTATGATAAAATTTTTCCTCACTATGTTCATGAATTGTATTATTCTCCTCTGCTTTTTGTTGTTTAAAAAAACATAGGTATTTTTAAATTTATAATGTGTAAATAATAAGCCATTTAAAAATATTATAATAATAGTATTTATTAGAGCTAGTTCAGACATGGCGGAATCCGTGCGGATGCAAATCGCGCGGTTCTAAACGCAAGTGTTCAGACAGACGCGGATGTAAATGCGGAGTGCCGTAATCCGCATAGAGTGACAGCGTTCTAGTCCAATCATGGAAGTCGAAGAAGCAATATGTGTGTACTTGTTGCTCCGTAAAAAAGAAAGAAAGAAGAAACGGCAGTATTGGGTGCATCCAATATTACGTGATCGGCTCACCCATGGTCAGTTTCTGACTTTATATCCAAAATTAAGAAGTTTTGAACCAAAATTCTTTAATTATTTGAGAATGTCGATAAATTCATTTGATGAATTATTAGAAATGATCAGTGAACAAATTGCATCTAATGATACCCATATGAGGTCAAGCGTGGCCCCAGAAGAAAAACTCGTGATTACATTAAGGTAAGATATTTATTTTATACATCAGAATATATGTTTTGTACTATAGAAGACTGTGAGTCGTCAGTGCTATTGCATGATAAAGGCGATGGAGACTCTCCTGGTACGATTGTAGAATATCCTGTAAAATATCCTTGTGGGTTTGAATATTGTTGGTTTTGCCAAAATACTTCATTAGGCGTGTTCTGCTGGCTCGTGATATGAATAGGCGCTGGTAATTTCTGCCATTTCTGTATTACCTGGAGTAATTCAATTTTAGTAGCCAAACGCTTATTTTCTGGAACTTTTTTTAACTCTTTATACAATGACATACAAAAAAGCTTATCATCATCATCTTGCTTTGACATACTTTCTTGTAATTGTCTCTGTATTTTATCCCTTGATTCAATGCTATTTTCTAATATGTCAGCCAATCGCTCTTCTGAAGTAATTTTAGTCTTCTTCCTTTTATTGGGTACTGGTTGTATTTCACGTGCATTAACAAAATTATCTTGGTTTTGGTCAATGTTTTGAATTCCTTCATTTTTGGCTTCATGTATGTTTGATGTCGTTTCTTTGTTTTCTACTGTCTTCTGAAGAAAAGAAAGCCGGTCAAAATACATGTATTTTGAACCTTTACATGCACCAGAACCAGAAGGAATTGATTTGCCTTTCTTGAATTCCTTATTATAAGCATCCCGTATATTCTTCCACTTTTTTTGTAAAGTTACACCTGGAACAGAAATCAGTATTTTTAACAAAATTGTAGACTTATAAATACAGGAGCGGTCAAATATTTGAAGACACTCAAAAATTTGAAAAATTTAAAATAAAATAATTGACACTCATTATTTTAAACTAGCTGGTGCCC
The DNA here is from genome assembly GCA_963693345.1 of Pieris melete. Lineage (NCBI taxonomy): Eukaryota > Metazoa > Arthropoda > Insecta > Lepidoptera > Pieridae > Pieris > Pieris melete. The sequence continues at coordinate 968,258 of CAVNZK010000038.1, read as the reverse complement.
GCGACTTATAATTAATAAATGAAAAGTTTGCAACTTTGTTAACAAAACGATACAGATCAAGATTATATTGTTTCAGATATCTGGGTACTGGTTGTTCCTTTGGAGAACTGCATTACAACTTTCGTCTTGGCAAATCTACAATTACAGGAATTGTCCGTGAAGTATGTGAAGCTCTGTGGGAAAAAGTCGCAAAAAATGTCATGCCTGAACCCAGCGAAGATATATGGAAGAAAATAGCTACAGATTTTGAAAAATATGCAAATTTCCCCAATTGCATTGGCGCCATAGATGGCAAGCATATAAGGATTACAAAACCCAATGATTCTGGATCTTTGTATTATAATTACAAAACTTTTTTTTCCATAGTGCTGTTGGCACTTTGTGATAGTAACTATTGTTTTTCTTTCATAGATATTGGATCATATGGAAAAAGTAGTGATTCTGCAATTTTTAAAAATTCGGTATTTTATAAAAGATTAATAGAAAAGTCATTACACATACCAAAACCTAAACCAATATCTAACACAGAACCTACGCCATTGCCATACGTCATAGTTGGCGATGAAGCGTTTGGTTTATCCGAAACTGTAATGCGACCCTATGCAGGTAGAGGGCTATCATACGAAAAAAATATATTTAATTACAGGTTATCAAGAGCTCGACGTTATATTGAATGCACTTTTGGAATTCTGGCAAACAAGTGGCGCATTTTTCATAGGCCTATAAACGTTAATATAGACTTTGCCGAAGACATAATAAAGGCCTGTTGTGTGCTACACAATTTTGTTAGAACTAGAGATGGTATACAGTTTGAAGATACTTTATATACTGGGCCAATGAGTAATCTTAATACATTACATGCAGGAAGGGGTACACCGTCATCATTAAATATTAGAGACAAATATGCTAATTACTTTGTAAATGAGGGTCGTGTAGAATGGCAAGACACAAAAATATAAAAACTTGAGAGGTGTCAAGGGACACCCGGATAGAACGAAGTTGACCTCACTGGAGGCGAGTACTAGAGGCGAGTAGCGAGGCGTGGTGTTTGCGTGCGTGAGAATCGTGAGATTTTTCCCGCGCCCGATACTTACCTCCAATCACAATAACAACATTTTTATATAGTTTAGTTATTTGGGGTGGACTGTCAATTACAAAATATGTAAACTACCCTGATAAATGTAAAATTAAATACATACTGACCAAAAAGAACCTTTTTTTCCAAAGAATCCTCATTTTCTCCAAAAATATCCACCAGCTCCTGCCAAGCTCCGTTTCTAATAATTTTATTGGAATATTCTGCACATTGGATGTCCCACAAAGCAGGTCTCTTTTCCACCTCATCGATGAATAGCTCGGTGTCGAAGCGATCCATTGTCACCGTCCGATACGCGCGGCTTCCGCAGAGCAACTGAACGCGCTCCTAGTACGTCAAGTAAATAGATCCGAGCGGCAACCGCGCGAATTCATTTTCTAGCGGTTGAGTGGCGGTAGCCGCGCGGTTTGTCAATCCGCGCGGACAGGTATGAACGAATTTATAGGCGCTAATGTAAATAAGATCCGCGCGGTCTAACCGCGCGATTTGCATCCGCACGGATTCCGCCATGTCTGAACTAGCTCTTAAGTTAGGATGACTCCATCAAGATAGAAAAAGATGTCTTCAGGCAATGTTCAATTGGTTATAAACATTAATTATTCATTTAGTCTCAATTTAGCAATTTTGTCAGGTTAAGCTGTAAAAAAAATTATTATTATTATTATAGCCTCTTTATTTCCATAACATATTAAACAAGTATATCATATGATTAATTATTACATTATATGTGCATGCATTAAAAAATACAATATTATTATTTATAATCTTTAAATTATATTCCAATCATAATTAATAATTTCAATGTATATAAGTTTGAAATGATAAATAAATTAATAAGAATCAAAAACAAAATTCATTTTTATAATTCATTATAAAGTATCATTAAATCGGTTTGGACCCCTCTACGGGTAAAGGCCTCCTCCATTTTGCTCCACATCTGTCTGTCTTTTGCGTTGGTGGTCCAGTTTTCACCAGCTTTTCTTTTTATTTCATCAATCCAGTTTTACTTTGGTCTACCTCTTAATCTTTTTGTTGGTTTTCGCCAGGTGTCCCCTTGGTGTCCATTTTTTCTTGTCCCGCCCAATTACATTTATGTCTAAAGCGTCAATTATTTTTGTTGTTTTCCTTATTTCTATATTTCTCTTCCGATGTTGTCTTTGTATGTTTAGTAGACTCCTTTCCATCGTTCTCTGGCACACTTGTATTTTGTTTTTGGTGTAGTTATTGTAAATCCATGTCTGGAAGCCATATGTAAGACAAGGTATTAAATATGAGTCCATTTTTTTTTCTTAAGTTTTAAAATTCTGATTTAAGGGTTTCTTAAAGTTTCTTTATTGCTCCAGGATTTATTTCAGGTTATGTTAACTCGTCTTTTAACCTAATCGTCGTGTCTTGTCTTTGAGAAAGATACTTGTTGACCCAGGTAAACATAGTTTTAAACATTGTAATGTACTGTTATTAACCTTTATTGGAATAGTTTGGTGGTTCGTCATAATAATAATCTTTCATATTTTGATAGAAAAGATTTTGCATTGTGCATACATCGAAGTTTTGTAGTGGAGATGGAAGGTTGTAGTCACTACCACTACTTACTTTCCTGTAAAGAAAGTATATTTATTTATATTATGTTAATTAGTTAACGTATAAATTGAGTTTGTAGAATTTGAAGGAATTAATTTTTATTATAGTTACTTATGATTTTAGACTAATAAGTTGATTTGTAATATCTTTTGCAAAGCGTTTTATATCAGTAATTCACTTCGTTATAGGGATTTATTTTTAATAAACAAATTTGTGAACAATACTTACCCCATACCATTATTTTATAAGTTAAACAAAATATTATAATTGACCTATTCTTTTCTTGATAATTGTATTTTAATTTATTATAATTGACAGTGAAAATAAAATGGCAGAGTGACAGCACACTTGTTCTTTATTTGTTACGTCTTCCAAAAAGTAGGTTTTAATATGGCTAGCTTTGGTTTATATAGGCTCATCCCCTCCAAGTGGCTGGCATTTGCGGTTGGCAGGCATGGCGGTTGCCTGGAAGGTCGGTCAACATGGCATGGCTTGGCTTTGGCTTTGGCTTTGGCATTGGCTATGGCATTGGCTATGGCTTTGGCTATGGCTTTGGCTTGGCTTGGCAGGATGTGACTGGCGACGTCACGTCCGTTACAATATTGAAAACGTTTAAAAATAATAAGTGTCAACTGTCATAGCACCAGAGAACTTTCCGTTTAAAATATGTCAAAAGAATAGTTTTATATAAAATAAATATATATATTAAGACATAATAGCTTATTGTTATTGATGAATTATTTAAAATAATTTTATATTTTATTTATTTTCATAGAAACATCTGTCGAAGTAAGTTTGAAAGTTAAATTTCTAAACGTACTCAGAAACCACAAACAAAATTATCGTTCTTTCATTCGGTCTTGCGCCGTAATATAATATTTTAATAAAACTTTCCGCTTGTATTTATTTGTTCAGCTATTTCTTCCCATGCATTATTTCTCACAATATGGTCGGTGTATTGAGCTAATCTCATGTCATATAGAACAGAATATTGTTTTACCAACTCAGTTAATTGTTAGTCGTTCATTTCGCCAAATAAAAAATTCAAAAATATGTAAGTATATAAATTGACATTTGTGCTAAAAACTCGAACGTTTGACGCTTGGCGTCAACAACACGACAGCACGTTGATCCAAATCGATTGGATGTTACCGCGTGTGATCATATGGCGTGTTGTATATGAGCACCTGACCTATATATTAAATTATAATTGACCTATTCCTTTATCGATAATTGTATTTTAATTTATTATAATTGACAGTGAAAATAAAATGGCAGAGTGACAGCACACTTGTTCTTTATTTGTTACGTCTTCCAAAAAGTAGGTTTTAATATGGCTGGCTTTGGCTTATATAGGCTCATCCCCTCCAAGTGGCTGCCATTTGCGGTTGGCAGGCATGGCGGTTGGCTGGAGGGTTGGTCAACATGGCATGGCTTGGCTTTGGCATTGGCTATGCCATTGGCTATGGCTTTGGCTTTGGCTTTGGCTTTGGCTTTGGCTTTGGCTTGGCTTTGGCTTGGCTTTGGCTTGGCTTGGCAGGATGTGACTGGCGACGTCACGTCCGTTACACTCGGCCATCCTGAAACAGTTGTTCCCGTGGGAACAACAACCACGATTAGCTCTCTAATAAATGGCACTGAACTGCTGGCACTATCAGATACAGTAATAATGCTTTTATAGGGTCTTAACGAATCGGCAGATACTAATCCAGTAAAACTCTTATATCCACGTAAACCATTTAGGTGTACCTACTTCTTATTTGGTACCTATCATTGCCCACTACTTTAGTTACGACATAAGGACCGGAATACAAGTCGTCAAGTTTAGTGTTAAATTTGGATGCGCTACAAGTCGGTGTTTGTCGCCATAGGACAAAATCACCCTGCTTATAGATGTGAGCAGATTTTCGTTTTTTGTGAAAGTAACGTTTCATTGTAGCACTCGCTTTTAGTATCCTATCAGATGCTTTCTTTCGACACGACTCTACTGGTTCAGAAACACGCCCGGGAACCGCAACATCACATACTGACCTACCAGCCCGAGCTAACATCAAGTCGTAAGGTTTGTAAGTGGTGGTGTTATTAACTGAGTTGTTAATTCCCCAAATTATGTCGGGCAAAGAGTTAGCCCAATTGCTAGAGGCTTCACTGGGGTCTGTGGCTCGTAATGCATCCAGTATTGTCCTATTTGTACGTTCCACTTGACCGTTAGAACGCGGACAAGCAATAGCATTGAGAGTATGTCTTAACTGTTTATCATTCGAAAACTTCTTAAAGTTCCTACTCGTGAACGCCTTTCCGTGATAGGTGACTATGTGATCAGGGAAGGAAAATAAACTAAATATCCTTCGTAGTACCCGAATAGTTTCGATCGAGTTGACAGTACGCGTTGGCTCAGCTATTACAAACTTAGAAAAACCGTCTGTCATAACGAGCATATATTGATACCCCTTATTTGTCTTAGTAAAAGGGCCAATGTGATCAATATGAACCATTCTCATAGGCTCAGAGGGCTTAGGAATTGAATGGAGTTTACCTTCTTTTTTGCCGTAGCCCCCTTTGCCGTATGCACAATGAAGACATGCAGTCACATATTTCTTTATAAATCTTGTCATTTTAGGAAACCAAAATTCGTTTTTGATTAATTCGCTACAGCGATTAAATCCTACATGACCAATGTCGTCATGGTGCATTTGCATTATTTTCCATCTGGCCGAATTTGGAACCACCAACCTATTCCCGTTTAAGGTTTTACGATAAAGCCTATTATCAATAATTTCGAAATTATTTTTTTATTTCCGATCCGCCGGTATTATCTTTTAATTGACTAACGATTGCGCTCAACTTATCGTCCTGACATTGCACCGTATAAAACCAATCCGTCACTTCTAGACGATTCACGTTCATAACGTCAACCGGATGTCTACTAAGCGCATCTACATGTTTCATGTGTTCTCCCGGCCTATATTCGACACTTATATCGTAATCTTGTATAGAAAGCCACCACCTCGCGATACGTGGTATAATGTCGCGTTTAGTAAGCGTAGCGCGGACTGCTGTACAGGCAGTAACAATCTTAACTTTTTTTTTCCGACGATGTATACGCGGAAACGACGCAAAGAGTCCACGACCGCCAGAGTTTCAAGCTCATAACTATGATACATGCTTTCTTCTTTACTTGTCACTCCACTAAAGTATATAACGGGTTGCAACGTACCGTCAGTCTGCTTTTGTAGAAGTATACCGGCAATTCCCAATTTACACGCGTCAGTATGGATTTCCGTAGAAAGCGCGGAATCATACAAAGCTAAAACAGGCTTGGAACATAAACACTTTTTAAGTTGTTCAAAACTATTGTTTTGATCACTTCTCCATATCCACGAAGTTTCTTTTTTTGTTAAATCAGTTAAAGGGCGACAAGTATGACAGCGAAATTGTGAATGAACTTTCGAAAATAACTACACAACCCGATAAATTGACGCACACTATGAACATTGGTCGGTGTCGGAAAATGAGAAACTGCCAATAATTTTGACTCGCCTGGCTGAATACCATTTGCCGATATGTCATGACCTAAGAACGTAATTTCTTTTTGCAAGAACGAACACTCACGCATGTTTAATTTTAAGTTTTCAACTTCAAGTTTGACAAGAACTGCTTGCAGAATTTCTAAGCCCGATTGCACGTCATTCGATGGTAGAAGCAAATCATCAAGAAATGCCAGAATTTTACATTTACCTTGAATCTTAGAATTTTCAGTTCTTCCTACAGATTCAACTATTTTATTTATTAGTGGCATAAAACAGACGGAACGTTCGCTAAACCAAATGGAATTCGAGTGTACTCAAAATGACCCTGAGGTGTTATGAATGCAGTTTTGTGTGTATCTTCATGGCCCACGCGTAGCTGATGGTATCCTTGAGTCATATCTAAACTTGTAAAATATGTTTTGCCCGCCAATTTCGAAACCTGATGATCTATGTTTGGCAATGGAAATCTTTCTTTTACGGTAATAGCTTTTAGGTCACGATAATCAACGCACATCCTACTGTCACCGTTTTTCTTTTTCACTAGGATGACTGGGGAGGCATAACTGGATTCGGACTCTTTTATAATGCCGGCATCTAATAATTCACTGACTAGACTGGACTATCGCTTGTTCACCATGTGATAATCGATAAGGCTGGCGAAAAACTGGCTGATCACTAGTAAGCTTAATTTTCATCTGCACTAAATCTGTGCATCCTAAATCTTTTGTACCAATAGCAAAACAATGTTTATATTGTATTAATAAACCGATAAGATCCGAATGTTGTTTATTATTTAACGGTCCTATCTGTATGTCGTCTAATTTTACACCTCCTATACATAAATTATTAGTTAAGGGTTGACCTAAATTATTGGCATTATAATTGGCAAAAGTATGGCAAGCAGCAAGGGATAGTACCTGGCTATACGGCTGTAACGGGAATTCTTGGCAGCTTTCAGCCCTGGCTAGGACCTCTCCCGGCGACTACACGATAACCTCGCACCCGGTGTTGACGACTTTGATGTAACCATCTTCGCCACGGAGCAGGGTAGAGGGACAAGAGTAGACCACCACCCTCGTAGTGCCGAGGTGGCGTTACCACATCGTTGCCGACCTTATCCTCCAGAACGCGCACTTGAATGATGAAAGAGCCAGATGGACTTTTGTTGTTTTGTTCTTCTTTGTTGACTTCGCTGTTGATAGGTTGACCGAACAAAAGATTAACGTCGGCCATCTTGATGCTAAAAAATGCTTTTTCCATTGCTCCCACGTATAATCGTAGTCCTACAGGCGATTATACCTCTTCTTCGCTTGACCTCGTAGTTTAACGTATATTCCTCACTGTCAGGGTCGAATTACGGAGTCAAAAATGCAGCACGATGTACTTGTAACTTATTTAGAGCTTCATCAACACAGTCATGTTGAAAATCGCGTAGAGCCTTTATTACTTCTTTTTATTAACAGATTCTTGAGCAGCTACAGTGCCGGCGGCGAAGGAGTATACTCATCTTCCTCCGACATTGATTCATCAGAAGGTCGAAAAACTTGTGGTCGAGGTCGTTTTATCCCACTTCTGAGTATAATTGACCTATTCCTTTATCGATAATTGTATTTTAATTTATTATAATTGACAGTGAAAATAAAATGGCAGAGTGACAGCACACTTGTTCTTTATTTGTTACGTCTTCCAAAAAAGTAGGTTTTAATATGGCTGGCTTTGGCTTATATAGGCTCATCCCCTCCAAGTGGCTGCCATTTGCGGTTGGCAGGCATGGCGGTTGGCTGGAAGGTTGGTCAACATGGCATGGCTTGGCTTTGGCTTTGGCTTTGGCTTTGGCTTTGGCTTTGGCTTTGGCTTTGGCTTTGGCTTTGGCTTTGGCTTTGGCTTTGGCTTTGGCTTTGGCTTTGGCTTGGCTTTGGCTTGGCTTGGCAGGATGTGACTGGCGACGTCACGTCCGTTACAAAATATATGGGATTGATAAGTACTGACATGCGTCGGATGGCGTGGTGTAGCGTCGCGTTTTAGTAGTATGTTTCCACCTTAATACGTTTCAGCTTATAGGCGGTCATGGTACGAAAAAATGCTATTGACTTTAGGTACCTAAACTCCGCTGCATCTCGACAGGATTGTTTTAAGAAAGTTCATGGTAAGCCCCCAGGTACCTACTAAACGCTTCTTCAATCTTCATCATCGTGCCGTGTGAAACAGACAGAGCTATATTATGTGCCACTGCAAACCGAATACGTTTAAGTTCATTCGACTTACAAACGCCGTGTGAATGGGTCTATGTACAATACATGTGCCACTATTTATTACAAACACACACACACTACCCTGCCTTACTTGGCCCAGTGGGAAGAAAAAAGAGAGGATTCCCACCAAAAGCTTGGGAAGATGAAATAAAAGGTATAGCTGGGAAAAATTTGAAAATTGCCGCAAGGAATAGGGACAAGTGGAAGAATTTGGAGGAGGTCTTCACTCCGTTGGAGGTCGAGTACTAGTGTAAAACTTAAATGACGTGGATTTGGTGTTGTTAGGCTGAATTTAGTCTCACGCTCACCGTCAGCGCTCATAGATCAGCGCGTAGTTCGTCAGCTCTGACGCTCAGCGTGGTTCGTTTTTGTATCGTATTGACCGCCTTACTCGACCTGTATCCACTTCGCGATTTGCCATGTCTGCACACGCTGACGACGTCCGTTCGACACTACAAAGCTCACTGAAAGCAGAGGCGCTCTAGCGATCGTCAGCGCTGACAGCTACGCGGCGCCGACGCGCGACGCGTACGGCCGCGCAGCCATCGGCGCTGACCACCGTGCGCGCTGATAGCTACGCGTCATTCATAAACGCTTCCTAGAATTTCATATATCTCGACCATCAGCGCCGACGGTGCGCGTGCGGTCGGCGTGACACTAAGTGTGGTTTTACAGTGACGCTTCTGTCCGCGCGGGTGGTAAGCGCGCGGATGACCCGCTCGAAACTATAAAACTAGTTTTAAAGCTAGTCGCGCGGTTAGCCGCCTCGTACAGTCGTGATCGGTTTGCCGGCTCATACAGTCGTGATGAGACTTCTCGTATTTATTATACTATATTACTTATGGAAAAAAAGGCAACGACGACGACGTATACAAGTACATCCTTACAATGCCACTAGATTGCTGAGAGGCGCGTTCTCTACATCGTTTGCGGATTTAAGAGAACATAGTGACAAGTTCTTTAAACATTTTCGTCTGTCTATAACAACATTTGATGAATTACTCTGCAAGATAGAACATAATTTAAAAAGATCAAGTTTACGTCGAGCACCTATAGAACCAGTTGAAAAGTTGGCGATTACCTTAAGGTAAGTGGCATGAAAAATACTATTTAATTTTTAGTAATTACTTTATTTACAAATTTAAACAATCAAAAAAACAAAACTCGTTGAAATGTAATTAATAGAAATTGTCGTTTTCTGATGCAATATTTGGAAAGTGCTGTATTTCTTCACAGCTTTGCTGAACAGAATTATTGACTGTTGAATGAGGATCATATTGATTTGCTGTTTGATAGCCTTGCTGAGTGGTGGTACTAGACATTGATTCGTTGACTGGTAGCGTTTGGTTTGAAAAATATGATGAATTGGTTGCACACATTACAGAAGAATTAGAATCATTTTCTGGTGACATGACGGTGTAATATTGACTTGCTGATTGATAACCTCGTTGCGTAGTAGTATCATTAGAATGATTGGTTGTTGATGTTGTAGTAGAATTTGAGTTATGTTCTGGTGACAAGATGTTGGACGTCGACGTAGTGCCACTTGAAGTTGGCGCGGAGAGATCCATGGCGATTTGCAATACTTTGGCACGAAATAATAGTTTTTTATAACTGTTAAAAGATTTTAGTATTGGACCTAGAGAATTAAAAAATGACAAATCGTCAGAGCTTATGTCTGGCATATTTTTGTCTAACAAATCTACCAACTTTTTCTCAAACGCGGAGTTCTCTTGTACCCGTTCATGTTTCCTCTTCCGAGTCCATGTTGGTTTATCTTGGTCAGCCACCGGAGTAGAACTGTTTTGAGAAGAGCCAGAAATTTCGTCGTTATTTACTACGTGAGCTATTGTTTCAGATGAACTTGATTGTTCATTAATGTTGTACATAGATTCTGAAACTTCGTTTTCAGTGATACGATCAAGAAAGTTTAATTCTTTGAAATAAATGTATTTTGTAACGGTTTTTGCCCCGCTACCAGATGGTGCTTTTTTCATATTAGCTTTGGTTTTGAAATATCCATCTCTTGCAGATTTCCATCTTTGACGTAAAAGCTTATCTGAAACAAAAAAAAATTGGCAAAAATAATATTTTGTGTATCACGCCTTCTCACTTGTACTTTTTATGAATCCTTTCCTACTTGGAACTTTCTACTAGTTCTAATAATTATATATATTTTTTTCAGATTCTTAGCTACTGGGAACACTTACTCCGATCTACATGTCACATACAGAATGGGCGTTACTACTATAAGCAAAATCGTCAAGGAAGTTTGCTGTGAGATATGGGAAAAACTACGCGAAGAATGCATTCCTCAACCGACAACGCAAATGTGGCAACGTATTAGTGCAGAGTTTGAGATGTATGCAAACTTTCCTAACTGTTGTGGGGCAATAGATGGTAAACATATACGCATAGTTAATCCCGCAGGTGGAGGGTCAATGTTTTACAATTACAAACATTTTTATTCTATTGTCCTTCTGGCAATGTGCGATGCCAACTATTGCTTTACTTATGTCAACATTGGTTCTTGTGGGAAAAACTCTGATTCCACCATATTCCAAAACACTGTACTATTTCAACAGTTAGAAAGAAATAATTTAAGGTTACCGGCTCCAAAGTACCTGCAAGGATCTAATATTGTGGCACCTCATATAATAATTGGTGATGGTGCATTTGGCATATCGAACTATGTGATGAAACCTTATCTTCGAAATGATATGAGCCACAAACAGAAGATATTCAATTACCGTCTAAGTCGTGCCAGAAGGTACATAGAATGTACATTTGGAATATTATCAAACAAGTTTAGAGTGTTTCACACTCCAATGAACGTGAGCTTCTCCAACGCAAAAACTATAGTTAAAGCTTGTTGCGTATTACACAATTTTATCAGAGTGCGAGACGGCTACAATGGAAATGACTTATTAAGCATTAGTGGTTTGATTGACATGAATCTTCAGCCAGTTTCTAGAACAGGAAACACACTACGCGAAGTGTTTGCCGATTACTTTATATCGCCTGCTGGCAGTGTTTCGTGGCAAGACAGACAAATATTCTAGAGGTACCTACCTAGTACCTATTTGAAAGAACTTATTAGTGGAATTGAATTCATTGTCGTCCTTTCAAGTATAGACTATAGTGATGATTCATAGTCATTTATGACTAATCTAATGTGTTTTTTCTGCAAGTAAACCGTTGAAGAGTGTTCAAATCATCAAAAATCCACAATCTTATTTTTAAATCCATAAAGATAGTGCTCCAACAAGTAAAATTGATCAATTTACCTTATCTTACCCTACATATCGATTGAAATCTTACCCTACATATGTTTAACGACGACTTTTATACCAACATAATATAAATTTTATATTATAAATGTAATTGATAAAAATACAAATTTTATAAACATACCTTTGTCTTTCTTTATGTAATTTTCTCCAAAGATTGCTTCTCCAACTTCTTCCCAAGCCTTATTTTTTGCGTCTTTGTTTTTGTATAATTCGTTCGATGGATCCCACAGCAACGGTCGAAAGCGAACTTCTTCAATCAATCGACCCGTATCGATATAATTCGCATTCATTTTGGCGACGACGGTACGCATGCGCGCGTCCGACCGGCGAGACTGTGCAACGCACACTGAACACAATGACTCCTCGCCCGCACGCGGTTGAAAAGCGCGGCTGAATTGCCGTCAACGCGGGCCATCCGCGTGACTATGTAATGATCCATGAGACGCAAAGCTCGTGGCCCGCGACGCTTACCAACTGCGCTGGCGAAAGCGTCACTGTAAAACCACACTAAATTCAGCCTTATAGCGTAGTACTCGAATAATAATAATACCTAATTTATTTTCTCCCATATAACATTTGCAACAAACAATAAGATTACAGTTGAGAAGGTATTGGGAGACTGGTTTCCAAGCCAGAAAGAACCTGTGATATGGATAACCAGGCTTCAATTCCACAGCAAAGTCATATTGAGTGGTAACAAAAAGTACATACATGTATGGGTAGGCAAACAAATTTAACGTTAAATAAGGAAAGAAAAACATAACAGTCAACTAGTTAGAATTTACAAGAAATAAAGTTCTATTGGTGTATGGGAGGGTGTTTGTGTATGTATTTGTGTGTGTGTGTGTGTGTGATAGAGAGAGAGGATGTGTACGTGTGTGTGAGTGAATAAAGGCTATTTTTATTTTATATGTCTCGTATCTGAATACCCATAAAACTACGGGTCATTGCAGCGCGTGGAGCGTCTTGCAGCTTAATGCTACACGCTGACTGAACCTACAATTCAAATCTGACGATGCTCTTGAGCTGGTGGCAATTAAATAAAACATCTTCCCTCTCTATAAATTTATTCGATCAGATATCGGTATCGACGGTACACTGGCTGCAATGCGGGCATCGACGCGTGGGACGGCGTCCGCGGCGATTGTTCGTGTCACGTAGCGGATAGGCACGCGCTTTAGAACGCGAACGAGATCTGAAATTTAATAAACAGCTCAGTAACTTCGTATGACGATAGGAACAGAGATTTTTGAAGTGAAACTTCTTTATCGGCGTTGGAAAAAAAATTTAGTCACGTGACGTCGACACATTTTTCCGTTACGCGCCATCTTTTTTGTCCTGCGATTTCGGATCCAGTTTATTGATTAGTTGCAAGATTTGTTGTTTGTGAAGTTTGCGTACCTCTGAAAAATAACTTCAGGCTTACCGCAACGTACTGTTATTTATATTGGATAATTTTTAGCACGTTAAATTTAATTAATATTACAGTATTAGGTTTAGTTATAAATAGAAATTATGCTTTTAAATCATTATTATTTATGTCAAAAACCGTGTAGTGCGTTCATAAAATGTATAAAATTTATTAAAAACAAAAATATATAATAACGATAACAATGATAGTAATAATTATATTACAATTAATGAAATTCTGTAATAATCTTAGTCGTAATAAGGTAGAATGAAATAATTGTATTATTTGTAATCTATTTATTTATTCTATTCTATCTATGTCTATGACAATAAAAGCCGTTTTTTAAACTTTATCTAAGTTAACTTTATTTAACCAATTTCTGTAAAGTTGCATATAGTCGATCATTTTTCGTAAAATAAAGTCATAAAGAAGTTTCACTTCTTACGTTCGTACACTAGTACACGCATACATTTTTTTGTATACAATTTTCGATGTAATTCACTCAATATCCGTAGCGGTAAAAGGTAACAGCTTGTAGTTTATTGTTTATCAGATTGCCAAATCATAAAATGACTGCTTCACGACTGATATGAGAGCGACCGCCGATGCGAAAACCGCTGTGAGTTTGAAAAGTGAGTTACAGAATCGCAGGGCTGTTATCGCCTAATCGCGTTGTACAAAGATGACATTTGAAGAAGGATAGCAAGCAATCATTTTTATTTTATTTACTATATACTTTTACACAAAACTATTACTTACACTGCTAACTTTTACAAATGTTTTTTTTTTGTAATAAGTATTAGTATTATTACATTCTTTTATTTTTTTGCGACTGAGGCTGCTCCTCAGCATAATGCTGAGCCAGGGACACAGCACACACTCATATTACACACTTAAAACGTACCTTCTTCTTTGAAAGAAAAAAATTGTTATCTCTAATTTTTATTTCATATTTTTTCTTTAATTATCGTATTTTGTGTGTTTCTGTGTGTGTGTTTTGTTAGTAATTAATGTCTATGTCAATATCACTATTGAAAGTACGAGTACTATTCGTTGTTCAAAATTCAACTCTAAGATATGCCAGTTTCCTAACAACATCTTCCTTCACCGTACGAGCTTTTAGCCTCATAGCGGATAAAAGTCTATCTATTATAATTGCCAGAAAATAAATACCTTGAGCGAGACCTGGACAGGGATCTGGACCTTCGTGAGGTATTCTGCCAGTTTGGCTCATCTCTCATTTTAAACAGCACATCTTTATATTGGTACAAGAGGTATATTAGAGTCAGCACCGCAGCCAACTGAAACATATAATGTTTAAAGAACTTTATTTCTCATTACAAAAAGTATATTTTTGTTGGACCAATGTATTCTGCCCCACAGCGACCATGTAAGATATCTTGGCTTACACATTGATCGTGGATTAACGTGGAGGCACCACATCAAATGTAAAAAGCAGGAGCTACAGCTAAAGTACAACAGCCTTTACTGGATGCTAGGAAGAAACTCAAGACTATCTCTAGATAACAAACTTCTTATATATAAAGTCATCCTTAAGCCCATTTGGACATATGGCCTCCAACTATGGGGCAGCGCAAGTGATACCAACATAAACATACTCCAGCGACAACAGAACAAGATCCTAAGAGCAGTTGCAGAAGTACCCTGGTAACAATGAAGTTCACAAGCACCTTAACATGAGAACAATCAAAGAGGAAATCCGGAGACTGGCAGCTAAATACAAAGAGCGGTTAAGCTGTCACCCGAATAAACTTGCTCGCCAACTCACCATTACACAGTATGTGAGTCGACTAAAACGTCACCATGTTCTAGAGCTAGAAGACCGGCAGTAGCTCTAGACAGAAGATGAGTAGATGCTTCCAATGGGAAGTCACTCCACATGACAGCACCACAGAAAAAATTTGCTCATAGCCTTGGGGCTGATTGCAAATAAACGCAGAGAAAAAAAAACATGAGAAACTTAATATACACGAACGAGATACACGTCGCCATCAGCCGTCCCATTTATGGTCTAGGCTCATTCTAATATATACCTTTAAAGCCTTTTTAAATTGATTAAACGCGCTACTATTACGAATTTTAAACGGTAATTGATTAAATGCACACTCTCATACTTAATAGGCTACTTCATAACCTACACATCAAATTGTTATGGTCCGAGGTCTCTAAACTTTATGGGAACCTAATAAAAGCATCAATAAATTATTTATCAAGAATTTATAATAATAGAAGGACTTCATAATAGCCAAATCTAAATGCAAAGTACGCAGACTAACGTGTACAAATCACACGATTTTTTTTAAGACAATTCACAGCAATTGACCTAGTCCCATGCTAAGCTGGTGAAGCTTGTGTTATGGGTCCTAGACAACAGATATACATACATTTTATAGATACATAAATAAATACATATTTAAACACCCAAGACCTAAGCACAACACCAACTGCTCATCACATCGATGTTCGTCTCAGCCGGGGATCGAGCCCGGGACCCATTGATTCGCAGTCAGGGGGCACCACTAGACCAATGAGTCGTCATATCACATACATGAAGCAAGTACCAATGGTGTGGTGTTTCTAGTTAAACGTTTCGAAACGTTTGGCACCATCGAGCTCTTCAAATTCTGCAGCGCTCAAAATATTTCATTATTAGCGTCCAATTTAGTATTTATCTCTATAGAAAATGGACATGTCAACTAGTTCTAAACGAAATCCAGCGCTCTTGGGTTGTGTGGGGTCAAATTCCCAATAAAGATTTGTTGACAATGTAACAATCACAACCGTAAGAAAACACGTTGAGAAATGTAACAGTAACTAGGGTTGAAACGGATGTGGTCCGGATGATAATGTTGTCGAAGTTTATAATGAACTGGTTCAGAAGCCACCACAAGAACAATCATGACGTCATAAAAGTGACGACATGATGATGGCAGTGCCGGATTGGACCTGGAACCCGAGCTGTGTGGAGCGGCCTGGAGGCTTATGTCAAAAATAGTAAACGTCGTTTTAAAGTATTGTAAATAGTACTTGTAAATAAATATATATATAGACATACCGCAATGTTTAGCTGTCGAACTCTTATAAAATCGTAAATCCCGTTTATTAAGTAATCCATCATCATCAATAAAATATATACGAAATTTCGATGAGACCGCGCTGCATAGTGTTACAAAGAATTTTTTGCTTTATAGAAAGGTTGAATTTTATAAAAAATACTAAACTAGCAGCTACATTATGAAAATTGACGGTGTCAAACAAACTTTACTTTTTCTGTTAACAGCCAGGGGGCATAGTCAAGATCCCTTAAAAGTAGTGTAAGTGAAAATCGAAAACTAAATTTGTATGAAAATTTGTCGACACTAACTGTTGTTTTCATACAAATTTAGTTTTCAACTTTCCACAAAAGTTATATATATAGACTAAACATATTTTTTTAGAATAGATTAGCAATTGTCAAAGAATTAACTTTTTCTGTAGACAGCCAGTTTTTGTAGACTATACTTATGGTGCGCTTACACGAGGGCAATAATTGCTCGGCGATACGAATGGACCGATCTGGAGCAATTTTAATAAATTATTTCGGCGATATTGCTTGTAATTGCTCCAGATATTTCATATCGCTCGATGTCGCAGATACGAATTGACAAATATCCAATGGACTTGGAAACCCTAGCAATTTTTGTATATGTCTCATTCGCACTTGTTTGTTTTGCGGCTTGCCGTCTTGCTTCCGCGGGGACAGCTAGAGGTCTAAATAATAATAATTTCTAATTACTTTATTCAAAAGTAATTCAAAGTATGTTCGTGACATTCTAGTAAAGTTTTTGAATAATATATTATCTAATTCTTGAAAAAAAAACAATTAAATCAAAGAATTAAAGAAAAATTCAAAATATAATAAATTAAAAATTTAATGAATTAATTATTTTTTTCTTTAATTGTTTAATTTTATTTTCACAATGAAAATTGCGGCCTCTTTTTTTAGAACAGCCAGTTTTATAGACTATACACAATTTTATTTAGAAAAATATCTTTGACGCTTATCCTTATTTAGTTACAAGTAACAAATATAAAGTATCGTAGCATATTAAAATTTACTCGAAAGGGAAAAGTCAAGTAATACTTGACTTATTATTGTAAGACTCAGAGCGAAACGTATTTTTTCAATATATTGGAATCGCAAGACAACGAAGGAACGATGCTTTTGTTTTTCTAGTTTTTAAATTTAAACTTCAAATTGCTTCGGCACATGATTTTACAATAATACATTGAATCCTAAAAATTTTAATGATTTATCAATTACAATACGTGATAGTTCAAACTTTGCTTTTAAACGTTTTCAAATTCCGAGAAATGATTATATATTTTATTTGTTACATAGAATTTATATATACTAGCGGACCCGACAGACGTTGTCCTGTCTTAACTATGAATATTGATTTCAAATTGGTATAATTAATTAAAAACTATTTCAGAAACAAAGTGTTTATTATTCTAATGCTTTATGTTATACAACATTCTTTGTTTGTTTTTCTGGCTCGCATATTATTATATTATCAATATAATAACTTCGATCGAAGCATTTATTTTAAACGATATTCATTTTTCTTACATCCTCTTTGACGATATTTGCTGCACGCATTCTGTCAATGTTATGTCAAACGCCATAAGGTTACATCAAAAAGTTCGAATTGTATGGTGGTTAAGTATTCTTAAATTTTCTAATTTTCCGCGCAATGTTTTTCTTTTTTTCTTTTATAAGAACCTTCTCCTGACAATTATAAACACAACAAAAAAAAACAGACAAATCGGTCAATCCGTTTTCATGTTATGTCGTGACAACGGAAAACGGGTTTCATTTTTATATATATAGACTAGCAGACACGGCCAAGCGTTGCTGTGGCTAAGGTTTTTGTTACAGAATAGTATACTATTCAAAGGAATCGGTAGGAGAACACCAGTCATGGGGACCACCATGCTTTTTTGGTGGTTATGCCATTAAATTGTAGCTTATATGAGAAAGGTTGGTACTTTCAACACAGAACCATTTTCTGTTAGAATTATGACTGTCAAATAATAACAAATAAGTTGCAATAAAATAACAATGCGGGTATAAATTAAGATGTAAGCTATCCTATCTATTAAGTTAGATCATCTGCACACGGTATGCAAATTTGATTGAAATCGGTTAAGTAGTTTAGCAGTCCATAGCGGACAAACAACGTGACACGTAATTTATATATATTAAGATGTGCTGTGCCTTAATAAATAAAAGTAAATGTCTATTCAGAACAATTTAATCCCTATTATCGATGTTAGTGGCTGCAGTACCGATGAGCTGGTCGGAGTCCGTGATAACAATTTTTATCACATGGATAGGTGCGTCTGCAGCAGGAACGGGATCTGAAATTTCACCCAAGGATTTAGGTTTAAAGAACTTTATTACTCATAAGAACTTAATACTAGTTCGCTTACAATGAGATACAGTAGGTACTTAATTCTAAAATTATATAATATTAGTCTCTCTAGGGCGTTGGAAACATTACTGATTGCAAAAAATCTTTTAGACCTCCTTTGAAAACATTTATATTTTCGCACAGTTTCAATTCTTCTGGTAAGTTGTTGAACAACTGTGCTCCTTCGAATAATATTGTTGTTTTTCCGTAATTAGTCCGCGGTGTTATAAGTTGAAGTTTATTTTTTTTCCTCAAGTGGTTTGTATTTGTTTTTTTATGTAATTTTATATTCGATTGGATGGAATTTGTTATAATTTTCTTTACTAGGATGCATGTGTAGTATATATATAGTTGTCTAATATTTAGTATTTTTGTTTTTTCATATAATATTTAAGCGTGTAAAACAATGTTTATTTCGGAGGAATGAAATACTCCTATTTTATTTTTTTTAACAACAGGGGCCCTGATCCCCTGATGTTAAGTGATATCTCTGGCATATCTTCTGGTATATCTGGTGTATTATCTGGTATTATTATTCTGGTATTATTATTATTATCTGGTCTATCTATCTTCTGGCAATAGACCATGGCCACTCATATTGCCAGAAGGCTCGCAAGTGCGCAGCCGGTCTTATAAGAATAGGTACTATCTTTTCTTGAAAGACCGTAAGTCGAATTAGCTAATTAACATTTATAGGTTAAAAATTCCTTCATTTGTAATTTTTTGTTAAGTTAGGTTTAGGCTAATTTGCTAGATGAAGGTTATTTAAGCCAAGAACTGTATTTTCTATATATACTACATTGTTTTATTAATAATAATTATAAATTATTAAGCCTGCATAACTTCAAATTATTCCCCTTATAATGGTTAATTTTTATTTACTGGCAATACTAAAATACATGACGAAGATGCTCTCACCGGCACGAAAAGTATGTAACATACCAGTAACATGGTGTAATGGTTGCAGCTCCTTACAAACATTTTGTAAAACAAAATACGCAAGTAGAAATGGATACATTCAAAAGAGATGCAAATTATATTGACGACTCATTGGTCTAGTGGTTAGAACCCCTGACTGCGAATCCATGGGTCCCAGGTTCGATCCCCGGCTGAGTCGAACATCGATGTGATGAGCATTTGGTGTTGTGCTTAGGTCTTGGGTGTTTAAATATGTATTTATATGTCTGTATATCTATATCTAAGCTATTAAGCAGTGTAAAATTATACCTTGAGCGAGACCTGGATGGACGAGATCTAGACCTTTGTAAGGAGTTCTTACAAGTTGGCTGGTCTATCATTGAAACCAGCTCATCTTTGTATTGGTACACGAGATAGAGAAAAGTCAGCACTACAGCCACCTGAAAATTAACAAAAATAGATTTAAAAATATTATTACAATTAAAGAAGATTTATTTCCAACACACAAATATACCTACAGTAAATTAAATATTCTTACATAGTAATAATAATAAAAAAATATAAATAGAAAATTTAAACAGTTTCGTCTCTGTGGTGGCGACTTTAATGCTGGCATTGGTCTAGTGGTTAGTACCCCTGACTGCGAATCCATGGGTCCCGGGTTCGATCCCCGGCTGAGACAAACATCGATGTGATGAGCATTTGGTGTTGTGCTTAGGTCTTGGGTGTTTAAATATGTATTTATATGTCTATCTATCTATAATATGTATGTATATCCGTTGCCTAGTACCCATAACACAAGCTTCACCAGCTTAGCATGGGACTAGGTCAATTGGTGTGAATTGTCCAATAAAATAAAAAAAGACGTGTCTAATATCAATGTAGGCTGATCACCTGCTGCTGAATAACCCCGATTTGCCATCGAATCAAGCGACGCAATTGGAAATGGATAGATCATACACTCCGAAGGGATCCCAATCATATTCCCAAGCGCCTGCTTGCACCGTACAGTTACAGTACACCGAACGCGATGGAGTGACTGTGAACACCCTCTGCCTCATCCAGGGGTCATAGAAGTAGTCAAGTAAGTCTGATGACCTACTTGCCTATTAATAATAATCACGAAAATTCAGTCTTTTTCTTTTTATTTAGTATTCTTCGGTTATTATGTAATGCTTATTGCCGTTGCGTGCTCGTAATAATACACGACATTTAACAATCAACTGATAACATCTTTCAGTTAAAACTGTAATTGATCTCCATTAAACGCGAACCAAATATATTATACAGGGCGTCGTAAATATTAAGACTTATTTAACATACACAAACATAAAAGATAAAAGTATAAAAGTGCTTAAACCAAACCAGTTTATTATATACAGAAATGCCTAACGAAATGTAATGTACCAATTTTGATGCCCTGAACTAAACTCGTATTATAGAACGTTATATATATAAAAAACATTACCGCGATAATTTTTTACAAACATTTTCATTCATGCATTCAGCCTAGATAAAGCAAAATATGTTTTTTTAGGTCTGGGCCTCAGATTTTAGTATCTGTTTCACGATCACTTGTCAATCTAACAAACAAGTATATAGTAGCCTTCTGTGCTTCACACACGCCGTCGACTTTTTGGGTCTAAGACATGTCGGTTTCCTCACGATGTTTTCCTTCACCGTTCGAGCAAATGTTAAATGCGCACAAACCGATAGACAGAAAGAAAGCATTGGTACGCAGCCGGGTATCGAATTACTAAAATTTATGTTAAAAAAAATCTCACTTCGGAAAAAAATGTTTTAAATTCCGACTAGGCAACAACTTTTCTTTTGATATATTTTTTTTGCTCTTTACTTTACCTTTGTACAAACATGATTATATTGTTCTTCAATATTAACAGAAATCATTGATCTGTATTTATCTAATATATAAAATTCTCGTGTCACAGTCTTCGTTGCCATACTCCTCCGAAACGGCTCGACCGATTATCATGAAATTTTTTGTGCATATTGGGTATGTCTGAGAATCGGCCAACATCTATTTTTCATCCCCCTAAATGGGAGTCCAACCTTCAATTTATTTTTTTATTTTTTAGACAAAATTTTTAATTTCTATTTTTTGTATGATATAACATACAAAAATACATACAACCCCTAATTTTCACCCCTCTACGATCAACCCCTATTTTTATTATAAATGATATGCATGGCAAAACGACGTTTGCCCGGTCAGCTAGTATTTTTGTTTGTTTGTTAAATACTAAAGGAATCTACTTGGTTTCACAATAAATAATTATTGATTGAAAAACTCGACTGAAAAAATTTGTTCATTTTATTTGGGGCCACAACTCCTGCCTACACTCCATGGCCCTGACTTCGGTATCATACCTAAACTCTCAATGATACCTAAAAGTTCATCAGTTACTAATAAACGTAAATTAAAACACTCCATATATACATTTTAGGAAAAGTGTTTGTACGGATGTGAAAGATAATTCGTGTTCCAAACATTATGGCTCACTTTATCAATAGCTTCAATAAAGTCTAAATGTATATTATATAGAGATTACAGCTACAACGGCCCATGTATTTCTAACACAAGGTTTCAGAAAATTATTGCTTACGCTTTAAACAATTTATTAACCGCATTTACCATGTGAGAGTGTTCAGATGAGTTCGGATTAATACCTGCAGCTGAGTTTCATCATCGGACGTCGAGGCACAATAGGAAATTCCACCCATATTACCTCGACGTCCGTCGTTCCACAACTGAGCGTTACTTAAGGCAGTTTTTTGCCGAGCACCACCACTATGTGGAACCAGCTACTTCAGTAGTATTTCCGAACCCATTCGACATCTATTAAAGAACTGCTTTTATACTTTTCAAGTTAGGCCTAACGCTTTTTACACGCTTTATATTAGCTTCACCTGTATGTATGTATGTATGTAACCGACTCCTTCGGACTCGATTTTGACCCACTTTAAACGGACAGATTTAATTCAAACTTAGTACACTTATAAAGAATCAGCGACAATATAATAATTTCATAGGTTTATCTCGAAAAAACAATGAAATTACAAAAATTTTAAGTCCACAAAGCAATACGATTAAATTGAGACAACAAGTATTGCTGCTAAACTAAAAAGTGGAAAATAAATATATTATTATATTATTGTGAAAAAGCGTGGGGCGCTCTATGCCATATTTTTCGTCTATCGAGCAACCCACGCTTTTTCACACTAAAACCAGTATTTTTGTTCATTACCATTTTCAGTCATAAATTAGGAATTATTTTTCACTTTTTAGTTTGATGTGCTTTAAAAGCGTGTTTTATAGTTTTTTTAAACTATATTTATTTGAAGTAATATACATTACAGATAGCAAATGGCACGTACCACAATGTTCACTTGGCGAGCTCTTATGAAATCAATGATGGAAGTTATCAAGGAATCCATCTTGTTCATTAGCTCTTTATACACGAAATTTTGCGAGGAAACTACATTACACGGATTAAAGCATACTGTTACGAAGAATTTTAATATTATAGAAAGGTAACTTAAGAAAAAAACGTACAAACTTGAAGGGAACTGTCACATTTGAACGTAGTTTATAGATAATGATGTAGATAAATAAGTTTTACTATAAATAACAAACGCGGCATTCAGTGTATTTTTTTTTGAAGTTATACTTCTTTAGGCGCGTTATGAAAAATTGATGTGAGTGACATTTTACGATGCGCGCGAACCGTGACACAAAATTAACAGAATGAAGTTGCCCACGGAAGATGCTACGGCATTGGACATAATTTAAAAACAACATTCGAATAATAATAGAATTTATGTTACACTAAATGTAAGAGAATAATAATAAATATTTATTTTTTTAATTTTTCAAATGTAAACTGAACTTTATTTACTATAATGACTCCTTTTCCAG
The DNA here is from genome assembly GCA_963693345.1 of Pieris melete. NCBI lineage: Eukaryota > Metazoa > Arthropoda > Insecta > Lepidoptera > Pieridae > Pieris > Pieris melete. Next base: position 944,763 of record CAVNZK010000038.1, on the reverse strand, counting down.
TCTTTGATTATTTAATTGTAATTAAATATTTGCATGCAATCAAAAACTATTTTAATAATGCCAAAGAAGTATAGCTTCTTACACGCACCCTTTTTTCTGTTTCTTCCTATAGAACATGTAAAGGTTTACCATAAATAGAGTTCAGAGGAGTTGTGGTGCACCACCACTATATGGAACCCGCTACCCTAAGAAAACAGTACCAATTCTTTAAAGGCCGGCAATATACTTCGAGCTCTTTAGTCCATGGGCGACGGTATCAAGTAACATCAGATGAGCCTCCTGCACGTTTGTCCCCTGTGGAAGTCATATATACCTATAATCAGTGTGATGACGTCACACTCTGAAACGCGCTAACGATGTATTTCCAGGTGAGAATATACATGGATTTATATCTTTAGATAGGCCCCGACACCAAAAACTGTGGCATTGTTTTTGAATGTGCAATTTGTATAGAAGGTGCGGTCGAAACTAGTGTCATCTCTTTTTCTCCTACATTAGTTGCAAACACTACTTTCTCTTTCGTGCATCCTAGGTTGGCGACCGGACTCACTTCGACTGTGCGACAACACGGCGCGGTCTCACTGCGGTAAGGGCATATCTAACGATATAAATCCATGAGAATATACAACTTCTGGACGTAAGGGCCAGTCAGTGTTTCGACTGGTCGGGGATCTTTAGGTTGGAGAACAACACTGTTTTGCTAGCTCCAAGTATGTCTCGCGTATGTCAAAATCTATTATATTTAAAGTATTTATTTCAGATTACTTTGGTTCATATTAATTTGTATGGCATTCACTGGCGCCATCTATTGCGCAATCAGCCAACTAGTGAGGTACAACTCGGAACCAGTTGTGGTCTCACTGCAGCGGGACTACCGAAGCTGGACTTTTACATTCCCAGCCGTGACGGCTTGCTTCATGGAGCGAAGGGACCAGGAGAAAATGAAGGCAGTAATACAACGGTAACTTTATTAATAAATAGTCTGTCATTGTCATGGGAACTGTCAAGCTGTCAAATTAGTATGCCATATGTCAAAATACTAGCTTTATCAATGGCCAACAGGCCAATATTGCACATGTTGGCCTTTTTTGTATAACACATTTATTTATATACTTTTGTACATGTATAAACCTCAAAAATTGTCTCTGAATTTTACAATCTGTATGCATTCATTAATATACAAAATACACAAAAATACGAGATTTACGATTAAAGCAATAAATAATAGAAGTAAAAACATATATATATATCTGTGACTAATATCTTAACATATTTAAAAAAAGATATATGGGGGCCTCATAGCCTAGCGGTCTTATTAAATGGCAGCTAGGTGAGGGGTACCGGGTTCGATTCCCGGTTCGAGGGCAAGTTTAAATTTGTTCTCGGCCTTTGGGGTTGTGCGGTACCGGGCGAGTTCTTAAACCGTACATGAAGGACACGGTCGACATTCTAAAGACAAGCACGAATTATAAAAAATCCTATACTTGACGCTGGCTAATGCACAAATCGTGCCAGAGCCATAAAAAAAAAGAGGAAAAGAAAAGTAAAATCTAAAAAGTTAGGTCCAATGTGGCAATGTACCTTCAATGCTGACATTTCCTAGCTTTTTTTGCGATATTTATTCGTTGAACGATAAAAGCACCAGCTTTGGGATAAGTTTCCTGCTAATCAACTTTTTATTATTATATGATGAATATTTTATTTGACGACTCATTGGTCTAGTGGTTAGTACCCCTGACTGCGAATCCATGGGTCCCGGGTTCGATCCCCGGCTGAGACGAACATCGATGTGATGAGCATTTGGTGTTGTGCTTAGGTCTTGGGTGTTTAAATATGTATTTATTTATCTATCTATAATATGTATGTATATCCGTTGCCTAGTACCCATAAAACAAGCTTCTGACTAGGTCAAGTGGTGTGAATTGTCTTTAAAAAATATATATATTGTAAATACTCTAGATGTAACTTTTAGCTGTTGAAAATAATAGATAATAATAATTATAATAATAATAATTAAGCCTCATTTATTCCTTGAAAAATGTACAAAATAAAATTTACAAAAAGTTACAAAATATACACACACACATAAAATACATACATATATATATATTCTGTTTTTTCAAGGACCTCTTATTGAGTATAGGCCTCCTCCAATTGACTCCATATCTCTCTCTGTTTTGAGCATTTTTCTCCCAATCCTCTCCACCAACTTTCTTAAGCTCGTCGGCCCACCGTGCAAGAGGGCGACCACGCTTTCTTTTTCCTGGTGGCCCTTTCCATTTTGTTACCCTTTTTGTCCATCTGCCATTATTCATTCGAGCGTTATGGCCCGCCCATTTCCACTTCAGTATTTTGCAATAGGACAGTGCATCAATAACCTTTGTTTTGTTTCTTATTTGTGTACTTCTGATCTTGTCCTTCAGTTTTAAATTGAGTATACTGCGTTCCATTCCTCGTTGACAAGTTGTTATTTTTCTATTTGTCTTCAAGTCATATATCCATGATTGGCAACCGTAAGAAAGACATGGCAATATACACGTGTATAAGACTTTCTTTTTTAGGTATATTGGTATCTCTGCCTTCAGTACTTCTTTGTATCCCCAGAATTTGTTCCATGACATCCTAGTTCTCCTATCAACTTCGTCATGATGCCGTGAATTTTGAAAATAATAGATATTTAAATAATAATAAAAAATCTCTTTATTCATAAAAGAAAGAGTATACCTCAAGAGCACGCAGCGCCCACTATAGCGGGTGACTATCGTCTGCAATGACTGCTCTTTCATTTAACTTATGTATTTAAAGTAACAAATTGTACATAACCCTAGACACAATATATTTATTTATTTATTTATGCTTTATTACCTTACAAACATACACATAACAAAAATACAAAAAAAAAACATGTTACAAAAGTTATAAGGCAACGGGCGGCCTTATCGCTAACAAGCGATTTCTTCCAGGCAACCCTAATGTGGAACAATAAAAAAGAAACACCTACAGAGGGTAGAGTACAAGAATTGCAAAAATTATTTACAAAAAAATAAAAACTCAAAATAACCCGTTACTATAACTAAAATAAAGTAAAGTCTAAAGGAAAAATAACAATAATAATAACTAGAACTATGTATAGACAAACATTTAAAATACGATATAATACAAAAGGTTAACAGTTTTCAACCAAATTAAAGTTAAAACTTATTCTTTCTTCAGATTCTGGAACGTAACTGAAAATAACCAAGAAAAATTCCAATATTACCAGGAGTTCATGGAACTGATAACCGATATATCATTCCGCGAGAACTTGCAGAACTTCTGGAAGTACCAGAACGACGCCAGCTTGAAGGGAATCGATCTTCTGCAGTTGGCGATTGATGTTCATCCAGATTTCGCCCTGAATGTCACTGTATCTCATCACGTTGAGGTTGGGAACGAAATATAAACTTTTTTTTGTTAATAGAATTTGGAAAATAAATAAATCAGAGGCGCTACAACCTCTTTAGGTCTTGGCCTCAGATTTCTGAAACTGTTCCATGATCATTTTTAAATCTTATAGGCAAGTAGGTGATGAACCTTCAGTGCCTGACACACGCCGTCGACTTTTTGGGTCTAAGGTAGGTTAAATGCGCACAAAGAAAGAAAGTCCATTGGTGCACAGCCGGGGATCGAACCTACGACCTCAGGTATGAGAGTCGCACTCATTTATTAATAATTATTTGGGAAACAAATTTATTTATTTATTTATTTATTTATTTATACGTCCTAAAACAATGTGTAGGCCTTAATAATACAAGAAAATATGACATCACAAATTTAACACACACACACACACATTGATTATATTAGAACATAATTATGTAATGTAAAAATAAAAAATATATTTAAACTAAAAATTAAAAATTAATAATAACTTAAACTAAAAAGATAAAAAATAAAATAACAATAACAATAATAACCTAAACTAAATGAAAACTTAAACCTCATAATAACGGGATTAACAAGGTTACAGTAACTATATAATATATTTTATTTTCTCAAGGATAAAATAAAATATGTTTATTGTGGAACATAAGATACAGGTATCACTCATCGGCAAAGAAGACAGAGGGTGTCCGAGAGAAAAAGCCAGCGTAAAAAACTCTCGGTACTCTTTTAAAATAGCAAATCATCAAACAACACTTATTTTAAAACAAATATCGCAAATTAATTAGAAGTAGCCTGTCTAGCACTAGTCCCAGGCCCTTTTATTAACTAGATAATCGTTAACTTTATAGTAAGCCTTTTTACACAGCTTTTCTTTAATACATTTCTTAAATTTATTTAAAGGCAGAGAAAAGAGCCTCTGGGATTTTATTAAAGAAGAGTATCCCTTTTCCCAAAAAAGAATTACTAACTTTAGATAGTTTAGTACGGGCAAATTGCAGCCTGCGTTTGTTCCGAGTATTAACATTGTGCCTATGTTCTATTCTAGTAAACTTATCACTATTTTTGTATACATACATGATATTTTCATAAATATATCGCGAGGGAAAGGTATTAATTATAATAAGGCACGAATAGCCTTATTATAATTAATAATATTGTATTATCAATAAGGCATTGTAATGGTAGAAGTATTTGTAACTCCGTCATAATTTCTCGAGGAGCTCATAGGCAGCTTCGAGAGAAGTGCTTTATGGTTCTCTTATCTTGATAAATACTATTTATAGGTACAATGGATTCCAGTTATGACGGAAGAGGGTCTGTGCATGACATTTAATTCGGAGTACGCCCAGTTCCAACAGACCTCTGATGTCAGGAGACGCCATAAGCTGATGATGTGCCATTATCATAGCGAATTCTGCTTCGTTCGGATCGATGCTTCGACCCAGGGTGTCAGGGTAAAGCTTTTTTTATTCACAATAAACACATATACTAAACCAATACGATATTGTCAAAAAATAAACATACCCTTAGGTACAACGAATCCGAGTTAAGCTTTGGTCTGGTGATCACGACGCACAACGCTGCGGTATGCGGTATGCGTTGCCGGACACTCAATCATATGAAAAACGTTGAGAATGTTCTCTTGTTCCGTCGTTTGCGTCCGCGGCGAGCGGCAAGCGCGGTGAAGTGGGGAGGTGAACTGCCGCACAGCGCGGCGTCATTCTAGGTTCAACGCTGCAGTGTGCGGTGTGCGTCACTGAGTCAATATGGAATTTTTGTTCATGTTCACGTCTACCTTGTTAGCTGCGGCAAAATCAACTGACCACTTCTCCGTAGGGACGCTAAATGCTGCGTCGTGACGCTGCGTTGCGGCGCATACCGCAGCGTTGTGCGTCGTGATCACCAGACCAAAGCTTTAGGTTGCCCGAAGAGTCCTGCTGCCAGACGTGTTTCGGCCGACAAGCTGCGAGTGAGGAGGAAGGGAGGAACGGGACGTCAATACTCGCAGTTCACTCGCAGAAAAATAGAACACGTTTTTAATCACTACGCAGCCAACTAATCACCTGCACTAATCAGTCGCAGTTCACACTTGTTTTCTCATAATCAGCTGCACTTATCACTAATCACTTGGATCTATTAATCCATTTTCGAACCCATACTTTTCTTGGTCTTACAAGTTCAGCTTCCAGCATCCAGCTTCTTCGGTTTCAGATACGCGTTGAATACTTCTTTCAGTACCCCTTCCAACTGCAAGCGCGCTTCTCGATGTTCGTTCAAACTTGATGATCGACGTTTACTTAACAGAGCCACTAAACAGGACTTGGACACTACTTGCACTACAGGAAAGTCCAACTATATGTCCCGTCTTGATTCTAATTTAAAAAACAAAGGTTCGTAGTTCGAAGCTGTGAACTTTTTTGCGCATTGAACGCTATGACGTTGAAAGACAACATCCTAAGGAAACCAGTCATAGAACAAAACAGATACAAAAATCTACGATCTAAAGAAACTTATGTATTTCCACCCTCAAAGGCCGGCTACGCACCCGCTAAAATGAGTGTCTACTGGCTGCGATTACTGGGAGTCCTGTAGGCTTGTTGACCCTATCCTATTAAAAATTTTTTTCCAAAATTCAAATATTTAAACACAATGAATAATAAAAAAAAAGTATAAGTATGTATATATATGTTTTTTAGTATTTCATTCATTCACCATACGAGATCGCGACAGCTATCTCCAACCCGACAGGGGGAATATATCCAGGGGATGAACTGAACACGGATTTCAAGGTATTTATTTATTAGTACATATAAAATGCATTTTCTACTGTATATTCATTCAAACGCTTTTCAAAAGCCACAGACAGCGTAGTAGCCTAAAAGCTCAAGTATTTTTTAAGCTTATCTTCAGGGTCTGTTATTTGCAAAGTCTAGCTTTTACTGGAAGCTAAAAATTCAAAAATCAAAAATCATTCAATCATATAGGTAACACATTGTACTTACGACTCGTCAGTAAAGAAATACATCTTAATGCTTCTAATTTTACATTTACTAGTTCTCAAATCAAGGGCGTAGAACGGAAGAGAAGAACTGGCAATAAAGTCTCCGCCACTCTTTTTAATCGCCATGTTTTTTTTTACACAACGTTTGTAAGGAGCTGCAACCATTACACCATGACTTCTTAAGTAATTAATAATAATAACATAAATTAAAAACAAAGACTTGTCCTCTATCAGCAGAAAGCACATAGGTAATAGTGATGATCGTTTCTTGTATTTAGTATTAAGTTATATGTCTAGTATTAATGTATCAGCCCCCTCCGACTCGTTAACACGTTGAACGCCATGGGGGTCACCGGTGACCTCATCATTCCTCTATCATAGCGCCATGGGGGTCACCGGTGACCTCAAGTTAAAGACATATTCAAACCGTTTATCCTCGTCGTCAGCCATGTGCACTGTTGATTTTAAAGTACTATGTGACCGGCACGGCGCCGTAGAACAATACTTCGCATTGGGACAAATGTACCTAGATAGCACATTGAAAAAATCAAAAGATTTTAAAAAAGAAGCAAAACTATAACTTCGTTCCAAAAATGTTGGATATTTAACTCAATTCAGTCTTTATTTTTTAAACAAAACTTAGCAGAAAGTATGGTGTGTTGTGTTGTGTACCAACATTTCTGAAAAATAAAATTTATCTTTAGTAAAACTAGGAAATTGCAAAGTGTAAAAAAATTCGGAAAATCCACAAGTGCACGCCTTACAACAGCCCAACCCTTAGAAATATTAATATTTAGCCTTAATTTTGTCAAATAATACAGTAAAACTTGATGAGAAAAGATGTCAGAAAGAAAAACAAGAACAAAACATGCATACAGGGTTCACAATTATGTCAACCTAAGCCCAAACCGTTTTACAGTCATTTTACGATGATTACGATTTTTTTTAAACCGCCCATTTTACGGTTCTCTGCAATGCCGAAGAATAGACACCTATTTGGTCACTCATATCTACAGACCCTTCGGATTTATTATGATCCAATATGATCTTCGGCTTCCGAATCTGTTTGCCTTTTTACTCTACCACAGCAAATTTGTCGAAAGCAATAGCAAGTAAAATATACGCGAATCATCCTAGTGTATTGTTAAGTACTAAATATTCTAAAATATCTTTTTTGCGAACGTGACGTAACACTAAACTAAATTTTTAAAAAGCTGACTATGTGTCTATTATAGGGGATCTGAAAACCATTGATTGGAATGATAGCCTACGCGCTCATAATAATATTAATGATATGGTATCTGAGTTCTACAAAATCCTTAACACCTTGTATATTATGTTTTAATTGTATTTTTTAAATTTTAAATTTCTATTTTTTGTTCGTGAAACTTGTGTTTACGTTAATTGTTACACATTTTAGATGTAAGTTTTTGTAAAATAATTAGTAGATTAAGTATTGTGTGTGATGTCGTAAGCTTAATGAAAAATGTGCGTGTACTAGTGTACACACGTTAGAAGTGAAACTTCTTTATGACCTTATTTTTCGAAAAATGATGTACTATATGCAACTTAACGAAATTGGTTAAATAAAGTTTAACAAAAGGCTTTTATTATCATAGACATGAATACAAATACAATTATTTCATTTTACCTTATTACCACTAAGATTATTACAGAATTTCATAAATTGTAATAGAATTTTTAGTATCGTTGTTATCGTTATTATACATTTTTGTTATTAATGGTTTAGAATCTCTTTGAATCAACCCTGGTAGGGACAAGTCAAATGTGACGCGTAACCGAAACATGTGACGCGTAACCGATAAATGTTACACTAAATTTTTTTCCAACCCCGATAAAGAAGTTTCACTTCAATCAATAAGGCACGGTTATATTGAGTTAATCACTTCAGATGGTGGAGATTGTAGCTGCCGACCGAATAAAGAGTTTGCGGCCTGAACAAAGGCGATGCAAGTATCCGGACGAGTGGCTCGCTGATTCTATTAAGGTAAACAAAACATCTTTAACGTGTAATGTGTTAAGTCCTTTTTAGCAGTGTGTAAATCGTTACGAACTTTACGACTAGCTCTCCAGCCCTGCGATTCTGTAACTCACTTTTCGAACTCACACAGCGGTTTTCGCATCGGCGGTCGCTCTGAAATCAGTCGTGAAGCAGTAATTATATTATTTGGCATTCTGATAAACAATAAACTACAACCTTTTCAGAATGCTAAATCATAAAATGACTGCTTCACGACTGATTTGAACGCGGCCGCCTAAGGTAATACCTGAGGGGGCTAGCGGAATGAAGAGCGGGCGCGCGTAGCGTCGATTGGCTCTCCAGTCGCATTCCGTCCCCCGTTCATGCGCAGCAATCCCCTCCACGTATCGGCCAGCGCTAGACTTACGTGCCGCTGCCTATATCTAAATTTTAATTTAGTTATCTACTGCATTGTTTTTTATAACACCATGTGCCCATTTTATTTTAGTATATTAGTTTTTAATTCTAGGTACATGGTCTTCACATATAATTATGAAATCAATGTATACAACATATTGTAAAAACTATTTTAAAAGATATGGAGTTGCATTCATCTCCATATGAAACTACCTTTTGAAAGGGGCAACTAGAGTCATTTTTTACCATATTTTAACTTGTAATTTTGACTTTCAAAAGTGCCTCTTTAAAGTATTTCCGAACCAATTCGATTTCGATTTCGATTCCAAACGGCACGAACGACTTCCATACTCTATACTTTATAAGCTGTGATGTTTCCCAGGCTTATAGTTTCGGCTTGTGCCAAATGCACTGCAGAACAAAGATGGCGATAATGTTCTGTGGCTGTCGACCATATTTTCATACTAAAGGTGGTAAGAATATATGTTTTTATAATACATATAAATGTTTGTAGTAGTAATAAAATGTACCTACATCATCTATACACAAAAAGGATTTTTTTCTGTGACCAAAGTTACCTTTATAGTAAGAGAAGAATAAGAATGAACAATCTTTTTAGTTTTAATTTCACTGACCATTACTATTGACAAAACTCTATGGCACGCTAGACAATCTACTTTTATTTTTTACACCTGCTGTCAACACTGACAATGTTGTAACGTAGCTGTCAAAACGTGAATTCAAAATAGAAAAGTGATAATGTTTTGAAATTCAAATGCGTTGAAAATATATAAAAGATGGCGAAGTCTGTGATTCGGATGGCATGGCGTGTATCGGGCGAAACGTGGAGATACTTGTCAATCTCCCAAAGAACCTCGCCAAATGCACCTGTATACCTCAGTGTGCCGAGCTCAACTACTACTCTCATACAAAGAAGATCCTTGTTCGGTAAGTCACCATAATAATAAGCCAGTACATCCATACATCAAGCTGCAGGCCAGGACCTCGCACAACCTGGGCAGGTTCTTCATTTATCACAATAATTTCTATCTGATCACGGAACAAAGGCGGTCGTAGTCGCGGAATGAGTGCTCACGCTTGGTCACTGTCCAATGGCACTACTACCTTTTAGGCCTTCAAATTTCTGTATCAGTTCCGTGATCATTTCTATACTTGCCTATAAGAAATAATAAATCTTTTGTCCCTGACACACGCTGTCGACTTTTTGGGGCTATGTCGGTTTCCTGCGAGCAAGTGTTGAATGCGCACATAGAGTCAATCGTGGAACGATCCGTGCATGAGAGTCGCATTGAAGCCAACATTGGTCATGCTTGGTCATGACTACGAATGACTCGATTCATGTCCCATAACTTTGGGACGCCCTGCATACGTAAGGGCCGATTTACATTATCTTAGTGTTTAGCAGAGTGCTTTAGGATAGTACTTTAGTTGAAAAATGTAAACGCTACTTGCTTTAGTACGGTTCTACTTGACTTTCAAGTAGAATCAAAATAGAATCGCTTTTTATTTTTGTTTCAAGTGATACCCCTCCCGCGCCCGCGCAACCCCCGAGATCTTCCCTCGTTGTGTGTAAATACGTAATTTAGTAAAATCTTTAGGAGAGTGCACAAGTGCCGTGAAACGCGTGCGTGATTTTGATTTTTAAAGATGGCTAAATGGTTGGAAGATACAACTATCTAATTTGTGTCTGAATATGTTGTTTACGAATGTTTGTGGAACGTTAAAAACAATTTATACAAAAACAAACAGGCTAGGCATTCGGCATACACTGCCTTTAAAGAAGCTATTTTATTTATTATTTATATTTAGTTTATTTATTTCGAATAAAATTTCGTCTTCTATTTGTTCCATAACTACAGTTAGTATTTTGCGTAGAATAGAGCGTATTTGCCGACGTCGTTGCGCGTTCATTGTGGCGCTGTAATGATACTCTACTGGAAGAAATGTAAACGTTCACTCGCAACGCACTAAAGCACTAAAGAACTTGCCTTTCAAGTTGTACTAAAATACTCTCCTAAACACTAAGATAATGTAAATCGGCCTTATGTCTTAGTTCACGCTAAGTCGGAACTGAACACTAGACGGGAGTCATTCAAGTTTGACTTACGTACGTCAAAAACATATTGTATTTAGGAGACACATCTACTTAGCGCCAGATCTTGACTCTGAATCTTACTTAAGATTAATAAGATTTTTTCTAATAAAACATGAACGAGACGGACGGAGAGCCAGGTGCTGTTGTAAAGTTTACGCTGATGCCGCCAAAATTTCGTCTTCACAGAGATGTCATCTTTAGCCTGGATGATCTGTTTGGTGCGTTTTTCACGCTTTGAGTGTTGTGCACACGCCTTATTAACGTAAAAAGCTTACAATTGCTAGTCTGTGTTGTCTTAAGTGGAAGTCGTTACCGTTATCTCTATTGAACTTCGTACCGTCTAACAGTCGATGAATTGACACCTTTTAGGACACTGCCTCACCGGGACGCCATGGCCACGTCGCCAGACTGAGTCGCCACATCGCGTCGCCAATGCAATCAGTTTTGTCTCGACTCAAAAATCAAAATCAAAAAGAAATTTTAATTAATTGATCAATAAAATAATAATTATTATATTATTTAATCATTTTAAATCAAATGTTAAAATCATTTTTAAGTAAAATATTAATAATTAGCAGAGCAGGAGCCTTACTAACAATTTCTTTCAGGATACCTAAGTAAAAAGCATAATTAAGAGACTATGATAAAGCAAAAAAAGTGCTATAGTGTGTTAATTCGGCAGATAGCCAGCGTCGCCAGTCGCCGCATGCGGAGAGGTCAACTCTGCTACGCTGGCTACTTGGGGACGTCGCCAGTCGGTAGCCAAGTGAGTTAGCCGGCATACATCTTAATATGAACTAGTTGGCTACGTCGCTGGCGACGTGGCCATGGCGTCCCGGTGAGGCAAAGGCCTTAAACTCAAATAATTTATTATAAAGCAATGTCTTAAAGTTATTGGCGTCTATGACGTTGGGAAAATATCGAAGTTGTTGTCTTTGGTTTTCTATATTATTATTGTTTACGTATCAATTCGGGTTTTTTTAAATGAATCTTTCCAATATTTTCAGTAGATTCAGTTATTCAATCTGTCGCAATATTTACAATATATTAGTTATTCTGCTATTCAGACACAAACAATAATAAAAAAAAAATTACGAGTTATCAAAGGTGCAACCGGAATTTGTTTTATTTAATTGACAATAGTTATAAAGATAATAAACCGCCTTATAGTTGCTAACAATAATCCCGTGCTTAACCTTGCATTTTTAATTAACTGTCATAAAATAAATCGTTAGTAATCTGTGAGGATAGATTACTGTGCGTCGTGGGCACTGGGCGGTGAATTTTGCCGTCGCAGCAGTGTCTTTGTATATTGTTATGTAACGTGATTTCAAATCGTCAGTAATCACAATCACCTTGATTATATTTATTCTGAATAAACAAAACTTATGGGAATTACTGAAATGATGCGTATGCGAATTCTGCCAATAGAAATGACTTTAACATCATATGTCTCGTAAACATATATATAACATTAACGTTTTCATTTATAATCTCTTTTAAAGCATACAGTTTTTCAAGCTTATGTAATATGCACGTTAATATTAAAGAAATTGAAACCCGGTTTGGCGTAATAATCAAATGCGATTACTGGCTCTCGTACGTCAATAATGACATTTTTGACTGACAGGCTAAATGTCAAAAGAAACATTCTAGTTTGTATTCAATCCCAATTACATGAATTTTCTACAGGTCAAAATAAAAAAATCCGGGGTCCAAAAGCTAAAAGGCTTTACGTTTATCCAACAACCTACCGAAAAAATATTTGAACGAAAGTTTCAAGAAATTTTCTGCTCTACAAAATTTGAGAATTTTAGAAAAATTAAAATAGGCCAAATTACCATCGTAAATCATTCACCGTTGACTTGTAGTGGTTGTATTACCAACCATTTCCATCAAAGAGCTATTTATCGTGATTACCACTCTGGACAACGTCAGACCGTCTTTTTCCCCAAAACATATTGCTAATTTTTGGGTGTTATTTGATTGACTTGCCAGTTATTGCTTATTATACATTAAGTATTGCTCATTTTTGCTCAAATTTCCTTTTAGCATCCCTCGGAGGAACCACAGCTCTCTTCGTTGGTGCCAGTGTTTTGACAGTTGTTGAAACCATTCTTTTTATCATTCGATATACAATATCGTACATTATTGATAAACGTCATCAGAAGACTATAGTTTTTAAACATTAACACATATTAGACATGAAATAAATATTGCACATTGTTTGTTAGCTTATATTATATAAATTAGTTGTCAAAATATGTTTATAAAAAGCTCTAAACGTTAAAGCAATTAGGCTTGGAAAGCAGATATTATAAATTAACTTATTTCACCATAATAATACGAGGTGAGTGATACTTATATAAAATAATAATATTTTAAGGTTATACACGAAATCCAGTAGTTAAAAGTGTGCAATAAATTCTGTAGACATGTAAATGGTAATATCATATCGTTCACATTTTGACAATTGACAGCTGTTATTTCTTATGTCAATAGACCCCGCCTTTGATTCGATTTATTTATTTTCGATTTTCGATACTATTACGAAAGTAGTATTACTTACGAAATTAATTTATAATAAATAACTGAACTTTCGAACGAAAATATGATTTTAACGACGTTAACTATTTTTTATAACAGCATATATTACGCAATAACATTCTTATTAACATTTTTCATATATTTACATTCAGTTTTGCCGTTTGGTTTGGATGTTGGAATATTAGGTGTTGCGGCGTATTTTTATACAAAATTACCGAAGCCTGAATCTAATAATGTTAGTAGTATATTTGGGCCCGAATCTGGGTCGAAGGAGAGTGAGAAACATCCTGACCGAGTTGTTAAATGCATAGCTCACAGAGGAGCTGGATTGGACGCTCCAGAGAATACAATGCAGGCTTTTAAATACGTAAGTAACATCATTCAGTTAAAACTATAAAAACAGTGAGTTTATTTTTCCTATATTAATTTTAGATTATACTAAGGTTTCTTTAATGACTATAAAAATAAGAGTATGTCATTGCATTACAATGTATTATTATTTATTATATCTTCAAAAAGTATGAAGGTTCCAAATGCTTATTAGCGTAGTCACATACATAATCTTGCCTATTTTTAATTAAAAAACTTAGAATATCTCTAATAAAGCAATTGGCCATATTAGAGCAGTATATAAACTTAAAAGTACAAGCCCAATATAGTATGTATGTACATCAGAATAAATATAGTAGAAGTATAATTATGTATATGATTTTGTACCCTATGATGAAATTAAGTATTTGCTATATATATAAAACAGTACATAGGTCTTACTTCTTTGTTCATTAAACATAATTACCATATTTCTAGTGCTGTTGATATTTTTTGATAAGTTTTTATTGTATCCTCCTCTATTAATTACTATGAATACAATAGATAATTTTAATTTACAAGGTTAAATTCTAAAGTTAGTGGGTATTTACATTTAATATAAGTAATATTGGTTATTTCTTTGAAAGGTTATTTTATATTAATTCTTATAATAATCATCAAGGATACTAGAAATATGATAATTATGTTTAATGAAATATGAAACCTTTATGTAAACCAGTGTATCATATATTTATATTAAAATCAGAATAACTTAGTAAATATGTGTATATTCTATACTTATTACAGTCAAAGTGTGTTATAACAACATTGAAGGGACTACTCGTATTTCAGTTGTTATTAAGTAATACAATAGAATTCAGCCGGGACCTCTGATTTTGGACAATATAACCGGTATGTTGTTCTAAACAATGTTATCATAAACGGTTTTGACTGTATTTCTTTAAAAAAAAAATTTAAATAACTGGTAATATAATAAATTCTTTATTTAAAACATTCCCCTGACCCAGGCATAGTTATACAGTTTATTTAACATAGTGTTATAATACTTATTTTGGGTTTCAGTGTGTTGCAATGGAGTGCAATTTTGTAGAGATGGATGTGAGAGCATCACGTGATGGCCAGCTGGTGCTCCTTCATGATCAGGGTCTGGAACGGCTCACTGGAACTGACATTGCTGATGTAAGGATCATGGACTGGGATAGCATTAAGGATATTAATGTTGGTGTAACACATCCTAATAGGTACTTTTTATATTTTAAGTTTCAAAAAACTAGTACGCTCGTAAAAGTTGGTGTCTATGGGCTGCGCAGACTGCCGTTTTTGGTCGTCCCGCAAGCTCGTTTGCCCCCCCTATTATAAAAAAAAAGTTACACTTCTTTGGCACTATTAAAAATAGTTTTTGATTGCATGCAAATAATTAATTACAATTAAATAATCAAAGACTGGAAAAGGAGTCATTGTAGTCAATAAAGTTCAGTTTACATTTGAAAAATTAAATAAATAAATATTTATTATTATTCTCTTACATTAACTATTATTATCTTACAATAATTAATAATATAAATTCTATTATTATTCGAATGTTGTTTTTAAATTGTCCAATGCCAAAGGTAGCATCTTCCGTAGGCAACTTTATTCTGTTAATTTTGTGTCACGGTGCGCGCGCATCGTAAAATTTCACTCTCATCAATTTTTCATAACGCGAAGTATGATTTCAAAAAGTTTTTTTTTCAGGCAACACTACAAAGATGTCACTCTTTGTTTGCTAGATGATGCCATAGATTATCTCTTAGCCAATAAAGTAAAGATGATAATTGACGTCAAGGGTGAAGACAAGCAGGTGAGACTTCATTTAGCATTTATCACACGGGTTATTTAATATGAGATCAATTATCTATACCACATGTTTTAAAAAAAAATCGGATTAACAATTATTATATGACACTTTTTTTATGTAATTTAACAGTTTATTTTATTTTATTATTGCTTGAATGACAATAGAAAATATTTTTAATTTTATTAAACAAAAAACTTTAAATTATTAATACCCGCGCACCACCACTATGTGGAATCTGGAAATATATTGGCTACTGAATTAATTTAACTTAAGGTCCTTCAAGAAAAGAGCCTACCAATTCTTAATAGTCCGACAACGCACCCGCGAGCTCTCTGAGTCCATGGGTCAGGTTTGCCTCCTGTTCTATAAAAAAAAATTTGGTCGAATTTCCGAGCCTTACTAATTAAAAAAAATATTACTTTTTTTTATATCGCGATTACATTAATATTGTTTATAGGTAATAAATGGTATTCTTCGTGTGTTCTCGTCCAATCCAGTTTTGCATGAATACGCGGTTGTGACCACATTCAACCCATTCATATTATATCAGGTGAGTGTTTTTTTTTACATTATTTTTCAATTTTTTTTATGAATAATCTTTAGGTAGAAAAAATATACCAATAATAATGGATGTATGTTTTTTAACTAGTAAAATTATTGAAATATTCGGTTATTAGAATAATAACAGCGACGCTACTTTTTTATATCTGGGCCGCAGATTTCTGTATCTGATATGTCAATGTAATAGGCAAGTTGGTGGATCAGCCTGATGTGCCTGACACACAAACCGCAAACTGCAAACAGGGATCAACACACATTTTTCATTTTAACATTTATTGACTTCAAAATGGCGGGTCACAGTTTAGTCTATTTTGGTGATTGTCCAGAAATTTCTCGTAAATCGAGATTTTGTAGTACTTAGAAAACAGTTCAAGTTTCATCAAAGGGAGCGTTCAAGTATTACGTAACGAATTTGGGGGGGGGTCCTTTTGCGGGGCGGGGATTGAATTACGCATACGCTAATTATTAACATAATTAATGCAAAAAAACATCATTTTCGCTCGTCCAAGTCACGTATCCACTCTTTGTATTAATTAAATATGCGCACCGCCACACGCGAAAAACGTTGAACTCATGTTTAACACCGCTATGACGGCCGTCATGCCAATGACAACACCGCTATTTGACGTTACGCTGACACATAGACAACGTATGGGTGACGTCACATTACGGCCGTTAGATAACGGCACCGCTTTTCTAGGAAAACTAAGATTTAGATGCGGGGCGGGGATTGAATTACGCATTATTTTTAATATTATTTTCGACTTTCCAGTACTTTACACCACATAATGGTAACTTTTAGGTATAAAGAGTCACTAGGTGGTCACGAAACGTTTTACTATTGGGCACAGAAAAACGTTACGACGCATTTGTGATGGTAAATTGAATCATATTTACTATGAAGGTTCAAAAATAGGCGATTTAATTTCAGATACGAAAAAAAGATCCCAATATTGTTGGCGCCATTAGCTACCGTCCATATTGCTTTAGTGCTTTGAACTATGATGCCGAGAACGGACCTACCAACCCAAGGTAAGTGAATTTTTTAAGTGAAACACGGAACGTCACGAAGATGTGCAGCGTTTTTGTCGAAGAAAAGGGAGAGAGCGATTGAGACGGATTGAGAGGTGAGAAGGGCGAACTACCTTATAGAATGTCTATTTTTAAAATTCAAAGTTTCGTAAAGAGAATTAATGAAATATTAGTATTTTATATTTTATGCAAAATAATTTATTGAAATCTCAAATGACGAATTGTGAATTAAAATGCCACGTGTTTTTAATATCGAAGAAATAAATTTAAAAAAAAATACAATTTGTTTTAATTTTCGACACAATATTTTTATGACAGTTAAATTAATTAAATTCCTAACATATCTTCCTTTTTCCCTCCCTCTAAGTCTCGGGAATCTAAAGTTTTAGATTTTGTAAATATGAACAAGACTTAAAAATTAGTTTGCCAAAGAAGTTTCACATCTTCTTTTCAAAATACTATCTAATATTTCATAAATTCTCTTAACGAAACTTTTCTTTGACAAAAACGCTGCACATCTTCGTGACGCTAATATTATTATTATTGCGTTTTATCCGTAAAAATTTTACCCTCATGCGCCTATTAGTGTAGCCTGAATTCTCGATGTTATACTCTTAAGGACCTGGATCTCTTCTTGAAGAAGATGGATTTTTTTTTAGATTCGCTGGTCGTTTGGCAATGCAAACATTCGTTCGGTTCTTGGACGTGATCCACTCAGCATTGTGGCGTTGGACAGCTCGGTGGTGTTCAGTTAGCGCAGTTCTACTACACAAGGATATCGTCAGTCCGTGAGTTAACTGTCTCTTCTTTCTATTTCATTTATTGTATTTAGTAAAAGGTATATGTACTAATAAACCTATTGTCGCTTTTACAATTGTATGTTAGGGTTTCATGGACAGACAGATAGTCCAATGGTATATTATAAGGTATTATCATGAGCGGAAGGATGACTTTTCGATGATGGAATTGATGAGAGTTAAATTTTACGATGCGCGCACCGTGACACAAAATTATCAGTATGGGCGCCGAGCGTGCGCGAGCGAGATGAGTATAAGACAATCTACAAGTAAAAAGAAATAGAATATGTGTGAAGTTAGCAGCTATGCCAAGAATTTTGAATGACCATAATGGCATTTGTAGTACGTTTTAAACTAATAAAGGAGTTTTAATTGTTTTTTCAAAGAAATTTAGCAATGCTTTTTCGCAAAGACCTATTGTTACTGTTAGTTAAAAGGTTATAAAACATACCAAGTTAATTAATTGAATGAATAATATAATAAAATAATAATGTCAAAGAAGTATAACTTCTTACGCGCGTACATAAGTACACGCACCCTTTTTTTGTAAATTATAACTAATAAGGGGCCGTTAAAATATATTACTTAACCAGATTTACTGAAATTTATTTATTATTTTGACTTACTAGCGGCTTTAATGACAATTATATTCATTAAATTCCTAAGGGTGCGTACAGACTATGTAACATATTATATAACTTGTGTTTTATAACACGTCCACATTATGTAACCTTGTTATTCAACATTATAACATAAAACAATACTGTACACATTAGAATAACAATGCAATATGACAATGTTATATAACCATTTCAAATAACAAAAGAAAAACAAAAAAACGTAGATGCTGGGTTAACATGTTATTATAACATGTTTTATAACATTCAGTGTCCACATTATCTGAAACATGTTGTATAGCAATGTTGTATAATATGTTATGTTATATAGTCTGTACGCACCGTAATATATCTTCTTTTTTCCCTCCCTCTAAGTCTCGGAAATCTAAAGTTTTAGAATTGTATAAATATGAACAAGACTTAAAAATTAGTTTGCCAAAGAAGTTTCACTTCTGACATGTGTACTTTGTACGCACGCACATTTATTTATCATACAGCATACAAAAATACATACAACCCTTAATTTTCACCCCTCTACGACCCAAGCCTATTCTTCAGTATAGTAGACAGTTATTTTTATTGAACTTAATAATGTTCCCTAGAAATATATATATATAATAAACTATGCTTTCCGGGTCAGCTAGTTATTATAATATATGATGAGTGAATTTTGAAGACGTTTTTTAGACGTGAAGTGGAATACTGGCGCGGTCTGGGCATTCGAGTGGCTGGTTGGTGCGTGAATAGGCCAGTCGAGAAGTTGTACTGGCGGGCTGTTTTACGGGCGCCGTATTTGGCTAACACGCTGATGGGGGAGCCAGAGGTAATTTGCTGCTTAAAAGGTGGTTATCAGTTTGTACTTGTATGTTCACAAATTTCTCGGAAACTCAGTCATGGAATTTAGGGAACAGTTTAAGTTTCATCAAAATCAGTCGAGTAGTTTTTGAGTTATGGGTTAACGCACGACACTGAAGTCCCCTTAGTGTATAATGTTGACAGATATTTGAAGTCGGTTTTATTTTTATTTATATACATGTATAAAATAACAAAAACTCACAAATATAAATAATACAAAAAAATATATATTTTAATATATTGTTTTTTGTTAACAGCAACACTGACATTCAGTGACAGATGACAGTTGACAGTGACCGCTTGATTTTACAGATTGAAAAGAAAGTGATGCACCAAGATGAGGATTCTGAGCCGGAGCGTCCAATCCGTTGTATGGAGCTGGAGAAAAAATTATCTTCCGGTCAGAATTAATATTCGTTTAATAAAATAATAATTATTACATAACTTCGAGTTTCAGATGTGCTTCGGAGACTCATTTATGTATCTATATGAGTGCTCTTTCGTCTACTTCTCTCCGGTTTTTGTTGTAAAGAGTTAAACGGTGAAGTTTGAATTTAGTTAATTAAGTTTAATTGAATGTCTGGAATGTTTTAAAGAGACGAGTGTGTAAGCAACCTGCTCCAGTGAGTCTCAAATTTTATGTGTCAAGTGTCAATTGTCACTGACTGTTGACACTTTTTAAATGACGCATGTCATGTGGTGTCTGACATTTTTTTAATACTATTACTTATTTTAACTTAAACTTTACCACATTCTCTTAATTAGTGTTTGTCATAGACACGCCTGGTCACGTGATCGCAAGCAATTTAAAGCTATTTACGATGTACCCAAAGCTATACTTAAAAAGTATTATTTACCAAATATTTTTTTGTTTCTCCAGAGTGACGAAAGAAATTTTGAAGAAACTGAATTGTGGGTTAGATATTTTAATTGTATAGTTTTAGAAATGTAGTTACCATAGATATTTGTATTAATTTGATACATGTAGTGGATAGATTTGACATTGTCTATGAACAAAAGCTAGAACAATCTGGGGCGTGAGACAAAACCGCTTTGTGATATGGGTGACCCAAATCTAACTATTCATTTTTCACAATACGCAAAAGCTATTTTTTTCAAAAAAAAAAAACAAAAAAAAGTGTTTATCTCGCGCCCCTTTAGTACTAATTTGATTGTCAAGTTTTTGGCAGCTCGAAAGCATTTACCATAAAATTAAAGTGAATTCTATTTGAATGATGCATTCTTGAACACCTAAAAGTTGTTAATATTAACGAAATGAAATGTGTAACATGTAAGGCTATGTTCAGATGGCAAAAACTTGATGCGCGTTTTCAAATCGCGCGACTAGACATTGTGGTATTTTCAAACGATTGTTCACATGAGCGCAGAGAAAAAGTCTAGACGCAGGTGATCGCGCGTTGACGCGCGCTTTGCTATTAATGTAATGTCCGTATGCTGTTCAGTTGAGCGCGCGCTTTCATCGCGATCGCATGTAATTTTGTTAATTTTCGTATTTATATTTATAACAAACTGGGTCTATTTTTCAAAATTGGATGAACCCAATGTGTACGTTTTCTTTTTCTTTATAATATAACCACAAAATAATAGCCTCTTCCACGTCCATTTTCTACGTTCTACCGAACTAGACTGACGAGTACTCTCGCAACGCGCGTTAGGGCTCATCATCAGAACGCTCTTCAAATTTGATCGCGCGTTACATGTGAACATAGCCTAAGGGTTCTAAAATCCGTAGTGATTCGAAAGAATAATAATAGTAAAAAGTGGGTAGTATTCAGACTATCCACATTTTCATGTGCAATTTATTATTATTATTTAGTAATTAATTTATTTTTACAATCCAGTATTTTAGTTTATTTATTTAAAAGAGATTTTTTTATACTATGTTTTTTTTTCTTTCAGTATTCTACGTCGTGTTGTTATAAGTGTTATTCGATTTATTGTAATTTATTTGAAATATATTGATTTCCAAAATGATTATTTTTATTATTTTTAATCAGATAATAATTTATCTGATGTCGCTGACCATGTACTAATTTTGAAAAATCTGTCACTAGTTGAGTTAGCTGGGCCTCATTCTCCCCCAAAGGCCGGCAACGCAACCACTAAAATGGTTGTCATGGCGATGACTTGCCTTTTTGGGCGACCCTAAGGCTCGTTTGCCTTACAATTATTTATTTACCATATAATTATTCTATCTTAACAGTGATTACTAATACGACAGAAGTACACAATAACTAGGCTACTATTTAAAAAAAAAAGGGTGCGTGTACTTATGTACGCGCGTAAGAAGTTATACTTCTTTGGCATTATTAAATAGTTTTTGATTGCATGCAAATAATTAATTACAATTAAATAATCAAAGACTGGAAAAGGAGTCATTATAGTCAATAAAGTTCAGTTTACATTTGAAAAATTAAATACATAAATATTTATTATTATTCTCTTACATTAAGTCTAACATAAATTCTATTATAATTCGAATGTTGTTTTTAAATTATGTCCAATGCCGTAGCATCTTCCGTGGGCAACTTCATTCTGTTAATTTTGTGTCACGGTGCGCGCACATCGTAAAATTTCACTCTCATCAATTTTTCATAACGCGCCTAAAGAAGTATAACTTCAAAAATATAGGTTTATAGAGCATCAGCATAAGGGCATCTGTCTCAAGTTGTTTGCTAACCTTATAGTGACCATATTAATAATAAAATTATTTTTGGTTTAAAATATGAATTGGCCATCGCATGATGACAATGTAATAAATAAATTAAATCAGATTATTTAGTAAATGAAATGTAATAATCATATATCCATCAAAAAACAAAAACAAATTTAAAAAAAAATTTATTACATACACAAAAAATATACAATAATTAAACGGCAAAATTACATGATCTTTCTGGATTAAAATTATTAAAAAAAAAATTATTGTAACTTTTCTAACAAATCATATTTTATCTGGAAAATGGCAAATTAATGTACTACTTATACAGGATGGCCAAAAAGTCGTGGATCAAACGCAAATAGGGGATAGATGAGGTCATCAGCGTCAAAAAATTGTTCTACGGGAGGTCTCTAAGGTCAACAGAGTTATGATTTATTAGAGGGAACGAGATATATTCATAATATATTTATGTTTTTATATGAAAATTGACTTTTTGTTACTAATTCTTATTAAAATCCGAAAAAATATACATCTGTATCTTTTTCATAATATCCACTAGATTGGTACTGATGAGTTCTTGCGTTAAACATACTATTTATAGTTGTTTATTGAGTGTATTGAAGATAATATTAAGTTATACGATATAATATTTTTTCAAATCATAACTTTTTGTTTATTTCGGACCCCACTGTGAAAAAAAATTACTCTACCGAAAGGTGACCCTGTATTACAAGTTTTGGCGCATTTATTAGGGATTCTGAAAAGGTATTACACGTGGCCACGAGTCGCTCTAATATCTTTTGATCCACGACTTTTTGGCCACCCTGTATAAACAAGACTTATTGAACAATAATTATAATTCCATTTCTATTATAGAAGTGTGATTTGCAATCGTTATCCACTGGTCAATTCTAGATACTAATATACTTAAAATGGTGTTAAAATTCTAATCGTTCCATAATTATGGCCGCTTCACAACTGAAAATAAGAAAAAGATGTGAATTAAATATTGAAAAGATACAAGAATACATATCTTAATAAATATAAATTACGTGTCACGTTGTTTGTCCGCTATGGACTCCTAAACTACTGAACCGATTTCAATCAAATGCACACCGTGTGCAGTTTGATCCAACTTAAAAGATAGGATATCAATTTATATCCGCAATATTATGTTATTGCAAAACATTTGTTTATTGAAGTGAAACTTCTTTATCGGCGTTAGAATCAATTTTTTATCGACGTATGGGAGAAATTTTGTAGCAGGTTACGCGCCATGTTGCCTTTTGAAGTCAAACTTCTTTATCGGCGTTGGAAAAAAATTTACACACATTTGTCACATTTTTCGGTTACGCGCCATCTTTTTCTTGTCCCAACCACGGTTGATCCGAAGAGATTCAAAGCCATTACCAGGCAAATTTTTAGTAACAAAAATATATAATAACGATAACAATGATAGTAATACTAATAATTCTATTACAATTAATGAAATTCTGTAATAATCTTAGTAGGTTAATATGTTAAAATAAGTTAAAATGAAATAATTGTATTTGTATTCATGTCTATGATATTAAAAGCCTTTTGTTAAACTTTATCTAACCAATTTCTGTAAAGTTGCATATAGTAGATCATTTTTCGAAAAATAAGGTCATAAAGAAGTTTCACTTCTTACGCGACTTATTAATGATTTTTCAAAGAAATTAATACTTCGTTACACGTTATTTTACTCCGTAATGCATTTTAAAGCTATGTTTTACAAAGACTTAATTTTCACTTAGGGAGCGTTCAAGTATTACGTAACGAATTTGGGGAGGGGGGGTTACTTTTGTAAAACGTTACGATACGGAGCGGGGATTGAATTACGCGTTATTGTTAATATTATTTACGACTTTCCTGTACTTTACACCACATAATGGTAACTTTAAGGTATAAAGAGTCACTACAGAGTGGGTACAGATAAACGTTACGTTACTTGGGGGGGGGGGGGGCAATAATCTCTAAAAATTGCGTGACGTAGTACTTGAACGCTCCCTAAGTCAATTGTCAGTTTTAATGTCAAAAAATTCTTTGGATTGAAATGGTAAACAAAACTTACTTGGTATATTTGTTGGTTTCGACTTTGCTAGAAGACTCGACGGTTTAATTTTACCTGTAATAATAAAATATATACTAAGTTTAGGCGTTGGTGTCCACAATATAAGCGAAATCTGATTGCAGGTAGTGCAAATAGTTTTTCTATATATTTAATTGTGATTAATAAAAAAGGGTCTGTCATTTACCCAAAAAAAAAGGGTGCGTGTACTTATGTACGCGCGTAAGAAGTTATACTTCTTTGGGTTTCTTTATTTTTTTTTAAATATTAAATAATAAATAATCAATATTAGGCGTTAATAATTTAACAATATTTAATATTTAGTATATTATTCAATTATTAATTAATATTAATAATAACTATTATTATATTATATTATTAATTCAATTTAATAACTAGGTATGTTTCATAACCTTTTAACTAAGTATAAATAGGTCTTTGTGAAAAAGCATTGCTAAATTTCTTTGACAAAATAATTAAAACTGCTTTATTTGTTTAATACGCGCACGCTCGGCGCCCATACTGAATTTTGTGTCACGGTGCGCGCGCATCCTAAAATTTCACTCTCATAAATTTTTCATAACGCGCCTAAAGAAGTGTAACTTCAAAAATATTTTTAAAACTTGTGTTATATATTACGGACAATTTTGGCTCAGTACTTTTGATAATTATGCACTTAAAACCTCATAAAACACAGAATGGTGTTGCCATTTGAGACTAGATATTTTTTAAAAATAATCTAATGAGGCAGATGAAATAGCCACCATTTTTTATTCATTAAATGATTTAATGTTTTAACTATTACAAAATATATATCAAAACATACGGGCATCCAACAATAAAAAAAAATGTGTGCGTGTACTAGGTGTACACACGTAAGAAGTGAAACTTCTTTATGATCTTATTTTTCGAAAAATGATCTACTATATGCAACTTTACAGAAATTCGTTAAAATTAGATAAAGTTTAACAAAAGGCTTTTATTATCATAGACATGAATACAAATACATTTATTTCATTTTACCTTATTACTACTAAGATTATTACAGAATTTCATAAATTGTAATAGAATTTTTAGTATCATTGTTACCGTTATTATAAATTTTTGTTATTAATGGTTTAGAATCTCTTTGAATCAACCGTGGTAGGGACAAGAAAAAGACGCGCGTAACGGTCAAATGTGACGCGTAACCGAAAAATGTTACACTAAATTTTTTTCCAACCCCGATAAAGAAGTTTCACTTCAACAAATTATGCACGCATTACTTCCAAGTTACGTCCGCGCACGCATTCGCATGAAACGAGCAACACCAGTTTTTGTAGTTGCGTTGATTCAATGTTAATTTAAACTTTACGATAGAGTTTAAATAACATTGAATTTGAAAAAGGTGACTTTTAGATAGTAAATATTATGTGTAACTAGCTGACCGGGCAAACGTCGTTTTGCCATGTATATCATTTATAATAAAAAAATAGGGGTTGATCGTAGAGGGGTGAAAGTTAGGGGTTGTATGTATTTTTTAATATAATAAATTTTTAGAAATTAAAAATTTTGTCTAAAAAATAAAAATTTAGGGGTGGACTACCCCTAACATTTAGGGGGATGAAAAATAGATGTTGGCCGATTCTCATAGATATCGGATAAGCACAAAAAATTTCATCAAAATCGGTCAAGCCGTTTCGGAGGAGTATGGCAACGAAAACTGTGACACGAGAATTTTATATATTAGATTAATAATAGGTAATCCCCCGTATAATGCGAGTTTTTCAAGTTATATTTCTGTCTGTGTGTGATGTAATGATACGTCAAGTACATAATTAGTTACCAATTGTGTATATTAAAATGAAACTAAAGAACTTTATTAAATTCGAGTTGTTTTGAATTTCATAAAACGGTTTTACGAGACTACTCCTACAACGCTATTTCCTATAACGCGGCCCGTGTCTACCATTTCTATTCTTTTTGTCTATTATTTTATCCATATTGTATTAGTTTGCGGTGGTTTTTTTATTAAGCTATTGCATAGCTTTTATCGCGGACTCTGCGCACTCGACTCGGCGCAACGAAACGTAACGAAAATAAAAACCTAACACACGATGACGTAATATAGGTGCGACCAATACGCGTTAGAGCGGGACAGAACGCATACTGCGTCTCACATCGGTCCGGCGTGATCGGTGACGTAGCGTAAGCCGGTGCAGCCGGTACGCGTTAGAGTGAGACAAAATATATAGGCGTGTTCGGTGTTAGTGTTAGAGTGGTAGAGTGGTACATTAAATTAAAGAAAAAAATTAAATAAATAATTACAATTGCTTAAGTTGATAAAAAATGCTATGCAATAGCTTTTCAGTCCCCGAGTGCCACACGTTTTTTTTAATTTTATCTTCACTTAAGAACTATGTTCTATTATTTAGGATAATAACCCAAGCACTGATACATTACCTGTCTGTAGTACTGGATTCTTAAATTCTGGCTTCTTTTGAGGTATCTTCGATTTACCACCACTGCCTAAAGATTTTCTTTTCTCTTCCGGTTTCTTACTCGGTGTATTTCCTTTATCGGTGTTATATTTCTGTACCTTTGGGTTACCACTTTTAGTATTTTTATTTATTTTTTGTGAAACAGGTTTATTCTTTTGGGGATTCCCAATTTTATTTGTTTTATTACCCATTTTCACATGAATTTCTTCAGTAATTTTATTTGAATTACCGGGGTTTTCTTTTTGTAAACGAATTATCTTCTGTGAAATGCCAGGTTTGTTTAGAGTTTGTACTTTTCCAGGCTTTTCTTTATTTTGTGTATTTGTTGACACACTTTGAACTTCTTTAGTAATTTTAGGTACAATTTGTTTCTCAACCTTTTTTTGAAGTTTTTCAATTCCATTAGAACCATTTTTGTTTATTTCCTTGTTTTCATTATGTTTCGGATTTAACTTATCATTATTTTTTGTTACTAAGTTTGTATTAGATTTTTCCTTTTCTGTCACTGGTTTTCTACTGTCCTTATTTACATTTTCTTTCCTATTTTCTACATTAGACTTAATTTTTTTAACAGGTATCTTTTCCGTAGCATCAAGTTTTCTCTTATTTTCTAAATTACTATTTCCCGTCATTATAATTATATCTTCAGTAATTTGAATATTTTTCTTTTTGTTAACATTAACAGATTTAATCGAGGCATCTGTTGTCTGTATATCTTTTTCACTGGCAACATTAACTTTAGACTGTTTCTTTGCTTGTATATTATTAACTCTTTCTACATTTTCATTGATTATCAATTCAGCGCGTTCGTTATCATTTGTGATATCTTTCTTTGAATTCACATTTGCTTTCAAAGTTTTTGCTTTTTTAAGACTATTTTCGACCAAAGCTGGTCTTGGGGATGCTTTCTTTGATTTCATTGGAATAGTTTTGGGTGGAGCCATAATATTTTCATCATTTTGAGGTGTCTCTTTTACCCTTTCGTTTTCACTTTTAGATTGGCTTTCCAGCGAACCTTTGGATTGAAGACAGGCATCAATTATAGCAGCGAGTAACTGTGTCCTTTCTTCTGTTTGTAACAATTGGTTTTCAAGCTTCTTGTTCGCTTTTCGAATTATTTTTACATACGATGCATCTGCAAATATTATAATTAATATTATCAACAAATTTGATAAACCATATAGTTGAGAAACAAATCCAATTTTCGACATAAAAGCATATTAGAAAAGAAAACCACACACAATCTGAAGTGGTTTTTAAAATCTTATCAAATAAAGAAACAATTTTTTATAGACAGCCATAAAAGCTACTACAGCTTGTGAAGACCCATAAGTGGGTGAGTTGCTGGCCATAGAGAAAGGAGTACACTCTACGGACTGAAGCCAGTATAATACGCGAAATAGAAATTTGAGTGTACAACCAACCAGGCTCCAAAAGATAAACCACTCCTTATATGGAAATTGTATTCGTTTTTACAACAAACTCCCAAGCGAAATTAGAGAATTATCACTAAATAAATTCAAAGCCCTCGTTAAACGAAAATAATTCAATAAAGCTTTTAAAAAAATTAAGGAATACTTAAATGATCCTAATCCTTGGGATTGATTTGCTCCAGTTCAAACAATTTGTATGACAATACTTAGCGATTAAAAAGAGTGGCGGAAAGTTTCTTGCCAGTTCTTTTCACCCGGTATACTTGACTTGCGAACTGGTAGTAAATGTAACTTTACAATTAATTTAACTTCTTTCTGACAATTCATAATGGTAGGGGAGCCTACGATGCTAAATGGGGATTTACTCGAGCGTCGTAGAGACCTATTGGGATGCAAAGCTTAGATGATAAGAAGAAAAAAATGTTATATGATATATACCTTTTCATCGGTGGGGGAAGCGGCTATAGATTGTTAAATATGTAAAAAAAACTGTTGCATGGACATCCTCGAGCGCGTCAGATATTGATAGCATCAATGCCCTACGTATTTTTAATAATGTACGTACCTATGTTAATCTGATCGTTTGCATGATGCGGGTGGTTGTATTTAAGGGTTGAAAATGAAAAAAAATTTTTTTTATCAAGCGCGTCAGATTTTCTAAGGGAGTGTTAAGTGCACCAAAAAAAAGCTCTCATTCACTAATCTGACGATTTCAATGGGACGCAAACCCGCGGCCATTTTCATAATGTGCAAAATAGCCATTTTGAAATACTCAAGCGCGTCAGATTAAGATATATATGGTTCATCTTTATGTTCTAAACGTACTGTCTCATAATCTGACGATTATCTAGAGGGATTCGCCTGATCTGACAAAAAAAATTAGAAAAACGGTTCACCTAAAGGGCCATCCCTGCAACTTCCCGCTAATTCCATTCCTGGGCGCTTAAAATTGATATTTTGAGCTCGCTGAGTTCAAAGAAATAATATTTCTATGCATTTGAGCTCTCCCAGCTCGAAAGTCTCATAGAAGTTTCATAGAACACTATTTTTGGAATTTTCAAACCGCAATAACTTTTGATTTCGGAGTAATCCCGAAAAAACACTTTTTCGGGTTTCTTTCGTTCAAGATATCTCTCGAACGAATCAACCGCTTTTGACCAGCTTGGTGGTGATCGACGTGGTTTTTCACGCTCAAAGGCGGATTAGTTTTTTTAGTTTTGATCGATAAAGAAACCACTTTTTAAAAAAAACTTATTTTTTTTTTAGATTTTTCAAAATCTATCGGTCCGAATCGGCTCAAATTCACAGGAAATGTAATTTTGAGGGAAATATTTAGAACGCCGTTTAGCAGATTCCGATCGGTTTAAGGAAATGTAGGCATCACGCAGCTGCACGCATTTAACTTTATCGACGAATTTTTGTTATTTCGCTTTGCGGAAATCGTCAGATTATATATTCTTCATTATTCTTGAAAAATTTTAAGCTACGCTCGAGAACGTCGAGATGACGTTTTTTTACAACTTTATTGCCCTCCCCTTTTTTTACGTCACTCTCAAATTGTCAGATTAGTGGAATATACACTTTTTAGGATGTATTTAACTCACTCTACCTTAATGTGACGCGCTCGATAATTTCTGATGGTCAATTTTATTTACTAATCTGATCCTGTATCCTTCACGGGCGGCCTTATATATGGGCCTCATGTTTTGTGGAGGTACTTAATCGGGTACAAGGTAACCCCCTATATATTAATCTGCCGCGCTTTAGTAAATCCCGAAATCCCCGCTTGGGTTCCCCTACTATAAGTGTACTTGTTTACCTATATGAATAAAGATATTTTGAGTTTGAGTTGAAGCTGCCTCTCAGAACTGATCATCAAAATGCCAAGTAAAGCGGACGATGGAAGATTTACCACCATCAAGATTATGGGGCTAGGTATTATTTGTGCTGTGGAACGAGGCAGCAAGGAAAACAAACAATTCTTCAGAACACTTACTACCTCTCTTGATAATATTTTAGAAAAGAAAAACAACACAATCCAAAATAAGAAAGTACACTAGCCACTGTAGGATTCCGTGTCGCTAGCATCTAAAAGTTAAAACTGCACTCACCAATATATTCCAAGACGAGGCTCATTTTGTGTTGGAATCGCGTTAAATGAGAATTCTTGTTTTCCAATAACCACGTCATGTTCAATATTTTGGCGCATTTTATTATAATGCCTCCATCAGCCTGAAATTTAACAAAATATTTGATCCAATGAATTCTATAACAGCAGGGCTACTCTATATATTCAACTCAATAAGGCACTGATGTCGCAACTTGAAAGTGTGTGGTAAAATGACAGGGAAGGTCTGCTCATGAAAAAAAAAACGAATGGCACTCGGGGACTGCCGCGGTAAAGCTATTGCATAATTTTTGAAGTTATACTTCTTTAGGCGCGTTATGAAAAATTTATGAGAGTGAAATTTTACGATGCGCGCGCACCGTGACACAAAATTCAGTATGGGCGCCGAGCGTGCGCGAGCGAGATGGGAATAAGACAATCTACAAGTAAAAAGAAATAGAATATGCGTGACGTATGACCATAATGACATTTGTAGTACCTTAAACAAATTATTTAATTTACCAGTTTTAATTATTTTTTCAAAGAAATTTAGCAATGCTTTTTCACAAAGACCTATTGTTACTTAGTTAAAAGGTTATGAAACATACCTAGTTATTAAATTAAATTAATAATATAATAAAATAATAATTATTATTAATATTAATTAATAAATTAATAATATACTAAATATTAAATATTGTTAAATTATTAACGCTATATCTATTATTAATTATTTAATATTTTAAAAAAATAAAGAAAGCCAAAGAAGTATAACTTCTTACGCACGTATATAAGTACACGCACCATTTTTTTTTCTTTGATAAATTAATTAAATCTAGCACTCGACCCCACTCAGACTAAAGTCGGAAACACACTTACGTGTCGTGGCGTGTCGTGACGCGCCAGAAGCATATTTTATAGTGCGTTCCACTAAACGTTCACAACGCTCACGCTCACGACCGCTGATTTCCCCATTCCACTTGATTGTGAATATTACTGTCGTTAACTCAAGTGGAATGGATTATGGAGCGTTTCGGGCGTTCATGTAAATTCTTAACAGCTCAGTTGCAAAAAATACATCTACAAATAAAATAAATTTACCAAATATATATACAGTCAAAACCGTTTATAACGACATCGTTTACAACGACCTATCGGTTATTACGACCAGATTCTATGGTCCCGTCCGAATCTCTATTAAATTATTCAGTAAACAAACTGCTTATAACAACATCGGATACAGCGACATATCGCCTACAACGACGAAATTTTATCGATATTCATCGGCTATAACGACAAACCGCTTCTTGTCTCAGCAAAACAAAACAATACAAACGATTTTAAATCTTATTTATAAGCATTGAATGAATATTTAGGCATATTATTACCTACGCACTTTCTCCCAACGAACAGTTTCAGCCAATTTCGATTTCCGAGGCTCTTAAAAAATTTTGTTGCCTTTAACGAACAGTTTGATACTGGTGATACTCATACCTTGAGGAGTATGAAACGTAAAATGCAAAAAATATTTGAGACTGGGCTAAAAAAAAGCAGACCAAAATGACTGATTACTTTTGTACCTAATTATTTCGTAATAAATATTTTTGTTTCTTTTTTGACTCGTCTACATAATATTATAATATTAACATACCATATTAAAACCCATACCTACCTATTCTAGATCGATAACTATGTACATACATATATACTGTACTTGTGTATATGACATTGCTTATAACGACTATCGGATATAACGTCGGCAACTATACGGTCCCTTCAATGTCGTTATAACCGGTTTTGACTGTATTATTAGCTGACCCGGCTAACTTCGTTCCGCCTTTCAGTTTAATAATATCATTGTTACTTTAGTTAAATTTATTTTAGGATTTCATTAAGTAATAACATCAATACAGATTTTTTTGCAAATACATAAATGTTTTAGTTCTTGCCATTGCGAAAGAAGATTGGCAGTTTTACACATTGGGCCATTCTGCATGTTAAAGCACTTTCTGATATACAAAATTTTTTGACGAGATTAACAATCGTTTAATTATAAACACGATTTTATAAAGTGAACGTCACATCTCTTATAACCAATAGAAAAGTAGAAAATGGCGGATTGTTTATAAATTTCAATATATTACACAATTTTTTTTTTTAATACTTAGACCCGTTTCCGGCAGCAAAAATCACGTGGATGTCCCCCGAGACTCCTGCATAATCAGTATCATCAAATTCGTGCGACGACATTTAAAACCCAACTCAAGATCAAAGCCTGGTTATGCATCTCCTCATTCATCAAGATCGGAATTTCTTGAACTGACACCACATGCTGTTTGCATGCATAAAATTAATTTACTTATTTATTGTTATTCGATAACTTATGCGATATTTTATTACTTATTATGCTATTCGGAGCTGAGAAGAATCCACCTAAAAAGAGATAATTAACATCGGTCCAGCCGTTCTCGAGTTATAAGTGTTGTAACAAACACGACTTTGTTTTATATATATGTATAGATTAATGATAATAAATATCGTTTACTTATTGAGTTAGGTTATGTTATTGTGAATATTGGATAATATTCAGGAAAAATGTATAAATAGCTGTTGAATATAAACTAAAATCAATTGTTTTAAACTTATATTGCATAATTATATTTACTTCTTTCTGCACGAGCAGCTTCAGCTTCATAAACGATAGCTTCTACTACAATTTCTCTTTCAGAATCATATAATGTTATTTTTCTTGTCGCCATCTTTAAGCTTTGAATATCATATTTCAAAAATTGCGCCAAATTATTCTCAACGTTCACTTTGACCCACCTCTTTAGATGGTTCGTTGTGAGCCTTGCGTGAGCATTAGTCATGACGTCATGAGTGACGTTTTCGCCGTGACCACAACGACCGCGGTCGGTATGTGGAATGGCTAAAGGAGAATTTTGATCGTCGTGACCGCTTAGTGGAACGCACCATTAGAGCTCTTGTTAACGACATCGGACAACGGCCCGATTTTTAAAACGGGCGACGGGCCGACGCGCAGTGTTCAAGTAAGTTGAGTGAATGTTTGTTAACGCGACGGGCTCATACCCGTTGCAACGTGACTCAACGGATGCGCGCACGTTGCCCCTCGGCGCAACGGCGGACTGTCCGATGCAGTGAACTGTCATTTCATAGAAGTGTGTTGACGACGACGGATGTGCGCACGTTTATATTTATATTTACCTACCCTCTGCTGCCCATTGTGAATATGAAGTTTACCATTGATATGGATTTATTAATTAGCCTTGTTATTCTGAACTATGTTGCCTATGTTATGGGACAAAACTATAGAAAATTACAAAAATAAACAAGCAAATTTTGCGGCATGGAAAGAAATCTTCGTAATGCTAAATGAAGATTTTGAGACATTATCTGATAAATAATAATCAACGTACGTGCACTTCTCCCTTCAAATTTAATAGAACTGATATCGACAAAAACGGACGCGTTCACGTTATATTTAGCGTATCGTGTACA
This sequence comes from Pieris melete, assembly GCA_963693345.1. Lineage (NCBI taxonomy): Eukaryota > Metazoa > Arthropoda > Insecta > Lepidoptera > Pieridae > Pieris > Pieris melete. The sequence goes on along the minus strand of CAVNZK010000038.1, from coordinate 910,932 downwards.
AAGGTAGCCGTTTTGCGTCGGGCCGTTACCCGTTGACAAAAACGTTCGTTAACAAGAGCTGTTAGTATGATTAGACAGAACGTGTTGCGACACGACACAATATGCAAATATGTTTGTAATCATATTAAATGAATGAAACCAATATGCTTCTGGCGCGTCACGACACACCACGACACGTAAGTGTGTTTCCGACTTTACTCGCCTATATAGTCTGTCTCACTCTTACGCGCACCGGCTGCACCGATCTCGTCAGAGAGATGTGAATACGCAGTATGCGTTCTGTCCCGCTCTAACGCGTAAAGTTTTTTTCGTTACGGAATTTCTGGATTCGGTCTCCACGCTCGAGGCCCGCGATAGATGGTATGCAATAGCTTAAAGAAATTAAGGTTGTAATTATGGAACAAATTTTATTAAAATACTTTTTTAATTTACTTATTTCTTTTAATCAATTTTTAGTTCTTAATATCATACTTTAGAACCAAATTCAAATTCAAACTTAGCGCTAAGGATCCAGTGCTTGGAGTCAGACACACCACCGTTCCAGACTTACTCTGATAGATTTTAAGATTCCTTCTTTCAATTACACTGACCGAACCAGATCATAATATTTTATTGAGAGTACCAATAATCCTGGACAATACCAAATAAAGGTACTTTAATATTACCTTTGCTTCCATGAACACAGAGTCACCATATTTTTCCGACAAATCGGCTAATGTAGTCCGTCTTGAGCGGCAGGCATTTTCATAACTACGAAGTGTCTGAAAAAAAAATGTATCTTATCTTATGTCTTAACAAAAATCTATATATATAGAAAAATGAAACCCGTTTTCCATTGTCACGACATAACATGAAAACGCCTTGACCGATTTGTCTGATTTTTTTTTATAATATACCTTGAAGTACGAGGATGGTTCTTATGGAGAAAAATTAAATTTTTTTTGTGAAAAAGTCTAAAACAACACTTTTATATATTCCCATACAAAATATTAGTAATTAAAAGTCAATTTGAACTTTAATGCCATAACATAAAGTTCAAGTGTTAGTGGAAGGGTTCCGGGAAGGTAAATTTTTATTTTTTGACATAATATATATGTTGTCTTATCAATTTTCTTTTTTTTATTTTACTAGCTAGACCGGCGTCCCGAATAGCAGAATAAGTATTTTAAACAAATAAAGAATCGACTGTTAGGCGGTACGATGTTCGCCAGGCCAGCTAGTTCTTAATAAAGGTAAAATTGGTTTAATGGTCTAAGATCCCGATATACACGGACCTTCACCGAGATGCTTATTTAATGAAACGTATTATATGTTTAATTTAATATGTGAAATATAATCCATATGGATTGCCTAGCAAATTTCAGTCCAGAGTATTTTAATTAATATTTAAAAAAAAAAAATTTTATACTTTGCATGTAGTAAAATTTTTAAATTTTTTTTTAATCAATATTTTTAACCAGGATAGTATTATATATGTATCACTTTAACTTTCTTTTTTACTATAGATGTATATATACTTTAGTGTCACATAAAAAATATACACATAAATAATTAATTATATAAATTATATTTTACTATTTTATTTCTATTTTATTTTAATAATATCAAATAATATTTTCATTCAAATGCCAATCAGCAATTAACATTGACAAAGTGAAAAATCAGTATAAATTACCAGTATAGCATCAGATGGTCTCGTCAAACGTGGCAACACTGATTTGGAGAGTTCCGTTTCATGAGGTTTTTTAATTGGCAACACTTGGAGGTTCCTAAAGGCTATCGGAGCAAATGGGCGACTCTGAAAATGTATGCTTGCTTGAAATATCATGCACGACATACGCATATATAGACCACAAGCCCATGAACAAAAAATACCTGTGAAATGACCCAACGTGAATTACGCTTAGAAGGCTGTTACTATATCTGAAAATAGCTCTGAGCACTATGCCGTCATTTCTGAGCGGTACATGTGAGTACGTGAGTGAATGGACTTTCTCAGGTACAATTGGGGAATTTCGACTAATTATTAATGTACGGCTTTGTTATAAGTGTATAGATGATTAAAAATAAATGTCGAAAAACGTAGTGCCGTACAAAAGTGATGGTGCCGGAAGTCGGTGCAAATTTTTAATTCGACGACAGTTGCAGAAGCAATATAGGTCATTTATTACTGTACGGCATTTGTGTGATTCCTTTTGGACACATATACAGATACTTTAACCGTAAACGCCGTACATATTCCCAGCGGAGCGGTCGAAAGCCAAGGGTCGCAACATATGTCTGATTAGCATATAGGTGATGATGATATGAAACAAAATAAAATTAAATGATCTTGAGAGTACTTCACAAATAGATAACATTTTCCAGCATGCCGTACATTTTTTGTGGAACACATAGGTGTATGGGGTAAATTACTTTCCTCAGAAAAGAGTCATTTTCCGGTGACTTTTATCTGTACGGCAATAACACAGGTTATTAATACTTTAGACAATCTTCAATAAAAGATAAATGCCGTACACTTTCGATAGTCCGCTACCACCGCCTACCAATACAGGGCGTCCCATAGTTATGGGAAATGAAGGGAAAGTACCTTAAATATCGTAGATAGGGTATTTTACTAAAATAAGACTTTATGTTATTTTTAAAAGTTATTAATTCTGCATTCAAAGATTTTTTAAAAGTTACTTGCCTCGTCTGGGAATCGAACTGACTTAAATGTAAAAAAACACCCCTACTTTTATGATGCCAATCGAAAGAATGGCCAAAAACTAATAACTCTTCTTAAGTAACATAGTATTTTTAAAGAAAGACACAGCATGAATATATCTTTTTAATCAAATTAAAAACATTATCTATCGTTTTCGGCCTAAAAATCCCCTACGAGTCTGTTACTTTAGAAAAGTTATTAGGTTTTGGCCATTCTTTCGATTGGCATCATAAAAGTAGGGGTGTTTTTTTTTTATTTAAGCCGGTTCGATTTCCAGACGAGGCAAGTAGTTTTTAAAAAATCTTTGAATGCAGAATTACTAACTTTTATAAATAATATAAAGTCTTCTTTTAGTAAAATACCCTATCTGCGATATTTAAGGTACTTTCCCTTCATGTCTCATAACTTTGGGACGCCCTGTATTATATATATTTTTGTTAAAAATATTTTTCCATTACCTCTCTCTGCTGGTACGATAAGGCTGTAAATATACTTTACAGCCTTATGGTAGTATACTCAGATATGTAAAGTTATTAATGACCTTAAGGGACACCAAACGTCGTCGAAGTTTTTATCAGCTGTAAAGAATAATCTGGAGTAAAATGTACGGCATCCGGTTTTTTTTGTTTATTTATATTTGTTACATATAAAATAACAATAATCTTTGAAAATATTACTCCCCATATTACTCTAGGAGCATTTGAAAAGTCATCTAAATTTCGGAAATTTCATATATTTTTTATCATAATATTTTTATTTGTTACCATTTATAATGAACGGCTATAATGTACAACGGTAATATTTAGTAACATTATGTAAAAAAACAAGTTGCCGTACATTATTCTCTGATCTTACAGCAGTAAGAACTTGGTAAATCCTGAAATTTCGATAAATATTTAATTACACAAATATTAACTATAATATTTGGACGGCATAATTATAAAACATTATTGTCCGTGTTAAATAATATTTTGAACATGTTGCCGTACATTTTACAATGACCTTAGGGTATATGGGTGTAGGGGTAGGGTTCTGACCCTTGGCCTTCGACCGCTCCGCTGGGAATATGTACGGCGTTTACGGGTAAAGTATCTGTATATGTGTCCAAAAAGAATGACACAAATGCCGTACAGTAATAAATGACCTATATTGCTTCTGCAACTGTCGTCTAATTAAAAATTTGCACCGACTTCCGGCACCATCACTTTTGTACGGCACTAGGTTTTTCGACATTTATTTTTAATCATCTATACACTTATAACAAAGCCGTACATTAATAATTAGTCGAAATTCCCCCATTGTACATGAGAAAGTCCATTCACTCACGTACTCACATGTACCGCTCAGAAATGACGGCATAGTGCTCAGAGCTATTTTCAGATATAGTAACAGCCTTCTAAGCGTAATTCACGTTGGGTCATTTCACAGGTATTTTTTGTTCATGGGCTTGTGGTCTAATAGTGTGTGGGGTCCGCTAGTTGTACTATAAATGTCAAACAAAAAAAAGCAGTAGTGTCTTGTCCTCAGAGTTCAATATCTGTTTCGTGATTTGTTTTTTATAATAGGCGATCAGCATTCTGTGCCTGACATACTCAGTCGACGTTTTTTTTTACCCATTAGTTATAAATTATTTTAAATTGTTCTGTCAAATTAAAAAAAAATACTTACAGCTTGATGAGAGAAGAAGCTGATTGAAAATGGTACCATTCCTATCCTGCATTCTGCTATTACCTCTTTCCACACACCAGGCTCTGTAATTGGTACTCTGAAAGATGACGTTGAAAATATTATTATTTTGTAACAGCAATAACAACATGAAGACTCATTTGAGAATGTATCGGAAGCTGTACTGTCAAAGAACACATTATGTGACTAAATATATACTCCATAAATATAACTCTTTCTTAAACGTCTTAACCCTAATATTGCCAAAATGAAGCTCATTTCGGATTTCCAATTCAGTTTCAGAGAAAAACATCCTGCCATAGAGAAGGTTCATAGATAAACAAAGAACATCGAAAAAGCACTAGAGGAAGAGTCTGCTCCACAGTCTTTCTGGATGAAGCTCAGGCATTTGACAAAGTGTGGCACCGAGGACTTGTATATAAACTAAAGAAACTAATGTCTCGTCAATTTTCAAAAATCCTTGAGTCAAGATACAACAATAAGATGATTATGCAAAACTGTAAGAAATAAAAGCTAGGGTGCCGCAAGGGAGAGTATTTGGTCCGGTCCTGTACTTCTTATACACATGCAATATTCCTGAACTAGAAGAGAATGTAATCGCGACCTTTACTGATAATACTGCTAGCATGTCTACGGCGGCTACTGAAAAGAAAGCGGTGGTAAAACTACAAAAGCCATAAATACTGTTGGCTTGTGGCCTAAAACATCAAATTACCTGCCAGTAATCTTCCATGATGTCTTAGTTAAGACATGTATAGAAAAAATGTGAGTAAATTTATGATCAGAACCATATTATGATTACTGTAATGTCTTCAGTCAGCGGTTCTACCTTTTGTTTCCAACAACTTTTGTTTACAACAAAAGGAAAAAAATTACACATATAGCTAATTCCAAGGTTATCTTAAATTATCAAAGAACATACTCAATATGCTTGCTATCAGAACTTGGTTATGGTGCTACAGGAAAATTATTACTTGTGGATATGGATATGGATCACTTAAGATATTTTTTTCTTATTTTTTATTGAATGTTGCATAAAATCTTCTGAACTCATTGTTTATTTAAATACTGTATCTTTCTTACTCTTATAGTTATAGCAAAGAGAGCAAGTAAACCAATGACTTAATCTATATAAAAACTTACCCATCATATTCAGGGTCATCAGGAAGAATATTCATCTCCGACTCCACAATAGTTACTTCTGCCAGTTCAGCTGTTGCCAAATAACATGTATTAAGCTGTTTTTGTTCAAGCTTCAAGTCCAATAATGACGATTCATTATTTATTTTCAATTCATATTCCAAATCAGAGCTGTAATTGATAAATTCAATTAGTAGGTTTTGATCGTTATTCAAAACAACGTGAAAATAAATGAAATCAAATAAAACGTAAACGATTATGTTACCTATCACTTTCAATGTAAGTTGCTTTGGATTTCTCATTTTCCAACGCTTCTTTTATTCGCTTTTCATAATGCTCTATTTCCTTCAAAAGGTAACTTTCATGATTAAGTAATTGTTGTTTTTTATCCATTTTATGACATAAAACAATGCTTAACTAAATTAATTATATTTCCATTTCATACTATTGAGTATTGACTCAAAATAAAAAACTTCCGTTTAGATTTAACTTTTCAAAAGTTTGATTTTTTTTTTTAATTTTATGAACTGGTAACAAATTCAAAAGTTTGAATTGGTCTTTGTTCCACAGAGAATAAATTTGCAGTTTTCACCATAGATTCAAATATTCTAGACTCAATTATGAAAGTGGCCAGAGATAAATAAAAGCTATTTCCTAGAGATAATTTGTCTATATTTTATAGTAATTTACAGTTTTTTTTTATATTAAACTCAAAAGACATTTCAGGTAAGGTTTATTGCAAGTCTATAAAGATAAGATTCATAGTGTAAATTATATCTCACATATGTTACAATACCATTCGTATGGGATTTTAATATACGGAAGTCATAGTTTCTGCTAAGCTTCTGAATATCACCATTCTAGTAATATTACTTACGTTCGTACAGGTACCGGCAAACTTCTTGAACATTAAACAAGGAAGTGGAGTCAACTGATTTACCAATCACGCAATCGACACGTCACTCTCAAGCGCGCCCCCCTCCCAGTGATACCTAAAAATCGCTTCTGCGCAGGCAAGGACATTTGTCATGTTTACCGGTATCTGTACCTTAGTGATAGTAGTTAAAAGGTAAGCTTTGAGTAAGGCAAAAGGATATATATAAACTATGGGACCCTACAACGCAGAATCGTGAAACTATACGTTGGCTATAACTATAATAAGTATTTACTTGACCATCTAGCGGTGGCGTCTCTTACACTCTTTTATTATCATTTAAAAGCATCCTTGAAAACGTACTTATATTATACGTATTATAATATAGGTTTTTAAAATATGTATTTTTTTTATCACAGTCGTTCGCTTCCAACTTAAGCTTTACCTTTCAGTAAATTGTATCAGGATATTGTAATATGATAAATGCTGTTAAAAATATAGGCAGCTGAAAACATTCATATTCAGATTAATTGTTTACTAAATACTTTAACTTATGGCAAATTACTTTCTGATGTATTATTTTTTACAACGCGTAACACTTTGACAATTGTACCGTCCAAGGAATAATCAAAGAATGAAAATGGAATGAAAATGGTTCATCAATATTTGATTCTAGTCAATTGTCAAGATGATAGAACTTTGAAGTTAGAAAAACATTCTAATTTTTTTTATAAATAATGATTATTTTATTGTTTTGTATACCACATTACACATTAACTATACAGAATGAAATATAAAATAATTAAATTAACCTAGTATTTTTTTATTATGTGTTGTTGGGGTAAATATAAACCGAAACTAACAAGATTCAAATAAGAATTGTCTGAGCCGCGTGTGTATTTTTAATATATTGATAACTAATACGAATTAAGTACATTGTGTCGAAGTTAAATATTAATTAAGTGATAAAGGTTCATACTCGTTGTAGTAAATAGTTATCTAAACAAATATGTGCTAACAAGAAGTTCGTGAACCTTGCGCGTTATTGGTGTGATTTTTTAAATAATGGGGCAGTCTGGAAGCTCCTTACCTGGTAAGTGCTAAGTTTATTTTATACAAGTGTAAATAATATCTAATCACATAATAATTACGTACTAAACGATTCCTGTTTAGCGTAACCTACATACAATTGTGTTCCATGAACATTGTTATAATTTGTGTGTACATTTATCATTACACAAGTGCCTTATGGACTTGATATTTGATTTCTCCCCTAAACAGCGTTAAATGATTATCTGAAACTGACTTTTAATTCTAATTCTTGTTGTTTCCATTATTGACAAGAAGAGTGTAGTAGGTTAAAGGTAGTTATTTAGTAGTTAATGATGTTAACTAATAAAAAAAAACAATTGGATTTTGCTAAAACAATGTTTAAGCAAAATTCAAAGAGAAAATACTAAGTATAATAACTATATGTTATATAGAGATTATAAAACATGACACATATTGTTTAAAATGACCAACTCTAATAAATATTTCCTATAGTGATATTACTTCTAGTCAGTTTAAAAAAAAAAAAAATTAAGCTTAATTATTTAAGAGTTGCAGCTTAAACATAGTCTTTAATGTCAACACTGTAGTGCATAATAAGACAAATAGATTTATTAATTAGAATAATAAAGGGAACTTAATTATTAGAACAATTGCTGTAGTATCTGTGTGATCGCAAAATGTGAATTAGAGTTATTATTATTATATATATGAGACTGATTCAAAATAAAATAAAATAATTATTTTTTGAGTAAATATATCTAAAAAGCTTCTTTGTTACACGAACAAAAAACCTCCTAAAAAATGAGCTTGATATCTTGAAAATTGAGCTGGCGCATGGGAGGGTCCCCTTTCCCATTTAAAATGCATTGAAAAAAAACTTCTTTATTTTCATTGTAAATCGTCGAAAATTTTTTTTTTTCAAATTTCTCTTCTTGATATCTTGTAGGAAATTAAATTCTCTACAAAAAAAGGAAAAACGAAAATTATAAAATAAATTTACTAATTTGGCAATAAAAAAGAATGTTGTTTTATTTAATAGAAAAATTGAAACGCACTTTTTTTACTTTTTATAATTTTAGTTTTGTAAAGCCCTGTAACTGTTTTTCTATGCATTTTAGAGAATAAATGAAAGGTACCTTTTTTGTAGAGAATTTAATTTCCTACAAGACACCAAAAAGGGAAATTTCAAAAAAAAATTCGACGTTTTACAATGAAAATAAAGAAAAAAGTTTTTTTTCAATACGTTTTAAATGGGAAAGGGGACCCCCCCATGCGCCAGCTCAATTTTCAAGTTATAAAGCTCATTTTTTAGGAGGTTTTTTTTTGTCTGACAAAGAAGCTTTTTAGATATATTTACTCAAAAAAAAATTATTTTATTTTATTTTGAATCAGTCTAATATATATATTATATTAAAGTCTTCTTTACAATTTTCATGCTACCCATTCTAGTATGAAAATTATAAGCCATGACGTGATACCAATATTTAATTTTCAATGCTCCTAAATGATATTTTTTGCATACCTTCGTATTATCATATACTTTCATATGCCTAATTGTTTTGATGATAATGGTGGTACAAATACAGCAACAGTATTTTTAAGAAATTTGCCAAGCTTGTACTATATCGAAGGACAAGATAATTAGATAATAATTGGTAAATACGTGCTTGATCAGTGTTTTATACCAACAATTTCTTATCTTTAATAGTCCAATATACATCATTTGCCTTTATCTATATGAAGCTGGTGGTATATGCAAATCATTACTGTACGTTTTGGAACTTTTTACTATGTTAGTATTTTAAATTGCTTAAATATATCTTATTGACTTAACTCTACTTCTTTACTTGATATAGTGGAGAAAGAAATTGAATATAATTTATTTATATGATGTATGATTGTGAAGCGTTACCTAAAAATATGTCTAATTTCATGTATCTTTGGCAATTACTGGAATTCAAATTATCTAATATTATAATTACCATAGAGACAGCTTTAGTTTATTATGTGATATTTCTAACCTCCTAGTCATATTTTGAGCTGTGTTGGCCTAGTGGCTAAAGTGTCCGACTGCCCTTTGAATTATGACTCAAATATTTTTAATAAGGTGAATTAAAAAAGTATATTAGGTCCTGAAAATTAAATATAATAAATCTGAGACCAAGATAGTGTTGAATTTTTATTATTATTGTCTTATGTTGTTCTTCAAGTGAAGGAAACCACAATTGTTAGAATAGTGATATAAAAAAAATTGTTCATGGAGATGGATTGATATTCTAGTTTCTTATGCATCCTTTTTCGACCTTCTCACGGTTCCAAACAAAAAATTACGCAATTTCAAAGGTAAGGAATTGGAACTAAGAAATATTCTTGCACAAGGAAATTTTATTCAACGTTACTGAAAATTAGAACTATTTTTGCCTAGACATAAACTTCGTTTATAAATACATTGTATTTCAAAAAAATATATTTAAATGTAATAACTACAAGCGTTTGCGTATAATGTTAGCTGTAATGTCCACGTGATACGGTCTATTCTCGCTTGAATATAGTTTTTGCGTTATTCTTAAAAAGTCGAACGCATAACTCCGAACAGCTGACGATCAGCTGTACAGCTACCTGTTATTCTTTTATTTTTTTTAATGCACGTGTACTTTGCGATAAAGGGCAGTACGAAATGGACGTTTGGTTATACAGTCAAAAACGAAGCTTAATGTAATGGCATAAGGTGTATATTCGTTTGTATTACGAACTCTTTGCACAATGAGTATTGAAAGAGGTTATGCAAAAGGTTTTTTTTAAATCAGCTGATGTTTGAAAGGACTTTCAGAATCATATGGTTGGTCGTTGCTATGTGGATTTTGCTACCAAACAAATCGCGTGGCAGTCACCAATTTTTATTAGCAATAATTTTTTTTATTTTCAAATTTGGTTTAGCAGTTCTAATGACGATAAGAACACACAAAAGCAATGTAATATTTTCAGTCTAGCCAAGAATGTTTCAAATTTGTTCGTAGTTTTTGTTATAACATACAAATCTTAATATCTTAATACATATATATATATATAAATTACGTGTCACGTTGTTTGCCCGCTATGGACTCCTAAACTACTTAAACGATTTCAATCAAATTTGCACACCGTGTGCAGTTTCATCTAACTTAAAAGATAAGATAGCTTACATCTCAATTTATTCCCGCAATATTATTTTATTGCAAAATATTTGTTTATCACTTGATAGTCACAATTCTAACAGATGGCGCTGTGTTGAAAGTACCAACGTTTTACATAAGCTACAATTTAATGGCATAACCACCAATAAAGCATGGTTGTCCCCATGACTGGTGTTCTCCTACCGTTTCCCTTGAATAGTTTACTACTATGTAATATAACAAAAACCTTAGCCACAGCAACGCTTGGCCGGTCTGCTAGTATTATGTAGGTGACTGAATTCCTATACAACCTAAACAATCTATAGTATTATATAATAATAATAACAAAAAAAAATATTTGACTCTTTACATCTTCTCTTTCTTTGTTTATACCTTTGTGTAACCAGACAGTAACAGATTAACTGTTCCTGTGGTCACCAGACTTCGATTGCGGACAGAAAATATAGAAAAACAAAATTAACTAAGTTTTCCGTTGTCATGACATAACATAAAAACGGCTTGACCGATTTGTCTGATTCTTTTTTTATAATATTCCTTAAAGTACGATGATGGTTCTTACGGAGAGAAAAATTTAAAAAAATGAGTGAAAACGTCTAAATACAACTTTTCTATATTCCCATACAAAATATTCGTAATAATACTTAAAAGTCAATTTGAACTTTAATACCATATCATAGAGTTCAAGTGTTAGTGGAGGGGTTCCGGGAAGGTAAATTTTTATTTTTGACATAATGTATTTGTTGTCTTATCAACATTCTTTTTTTTATCTTAGCTAGACCGGTGTCCCGAATAGCAGAATAAGTATTTAAACAAAAATAAAGAATAGACTGTTAGGCGGTACGATGTTCGCCAGGCCAGCTAGTACAAAATAAAACTAAAGCATGAATGGTTGTGGGTGTGTGAATATGTGTAAGGGACAGTAATATTAAAGAATTATTAAAAGTATATCGTTTTTGTGAATGATATAACGAGTTCTGTCCCACCTTGGGGTATTTATTTGGTAATAATATGGTATAGCTTGGAGCTATTCTGTCTCAAAGAGGCAGAGCCTGTTCTAAAATAAGTTCTGCATAAACACCTGGTCACATTGTTTCCATATGTTTAATAAGGTTCATTTAATAATAATAATCAGTGGTGCTACAATCTTTTTGTCTAGGCCTCAGATTTCTGTATATGTTCCATAATCATTTGTCTTTATTATTTCCTCACGGTGTTTTCCTTCACCGTTAGAGCGAATGTTAAATGCGCACATAGAAAGTCTATTGGTACACAGCCGCGATCGAACCTACGACCTCTGGGATGAGAGTCGCACGCTGAAGCCACTAGACCAACACTCACAACATAAGGTTCATTTACGAAACGAAAAATTCAATAAAAATTATTAATTGATAGATGGACTCTAATGCAAAAAGAACAACAAATTACTTTTTAATATAAGTATTTTTTTCTCATGTAAGTGGCGGGGATGTTTTTGGTTTTAATAAGAATAAATTTATTTAAATAGTAAATACATTTAACTAAGTAATACCTAATTTGGCTGTGTTGTCTGATGGTATGTACGTGAGTTGTGTTTGTGGGGTTAGCTGCCCTGCGGTTCTGCACCTAACTCACTTTTCGAACTCACACAGCGGTTTTCGCATCGGCGGGCGCTCTCACATCAGTCGTGAAGCAGTCATTTTATGATTTGCCATTCTGATAAACAATAAACTACAAGCTCCCACCTTTTCATATTATCAGTATAATAACTCCGATCGAAGCATTTATTTTAAACGATATTCATTTTTCTTACATCCTCTTTGACGATATTTGCAGCAGGCATTCTGTCAATGTTATGTCAAACGCCATAAGGTTACATCAAAAAGTTCGAATTGTATGGTGGTTAAGTATTCTTAAATTTTCTAATTTTCCGCGCAATTTTTTTCTTTTATAAGAACCTTCTCCTGACAATTACAAACACAACAAAAAAAAATCAGACAAATCGGTCAAGCCGTTTTCATGTTATGTCGTGACAACGGAAAACGGGTTTCATTTTTATATATATATACATATTAGCAAATTTCGAGTTAAAGTAAAAAATGTATAACTTTGATTGATTGCAATTAGGCACATTCCACATATGTATATATATGACATAGCAACAAGAGTTCAAACATCTTGCATGTGCTGCTATAAAATTGCGAGGCCGAACAAGGACGGACTCTGAAGAAAAAATTATGACAAAAAAAACCCACCCACTGAACATCTGTCGCAGCGGCACGCGAGACGCGTGCGCAGCGCGCGTTCGATCTTTTCAATTTCGAAGGCCCTTTTTTCATGATGGCGAATTGTTGTATATTTCCTATGATTATAGTAATTTAATATTTTAAAAAAATATATATGTGTCGCAGTTATAACCAGCGTTTGTTGCTCGTGGCATATATGTATGTATTTATTCACAAAAGTTTGCCAAAAAACAATATTTAATTGAACACGATATTTTTTTTAAATGAAAACTAGAGAAAAATTGATTACTAGTGTGAGGGGAGCGATACCAGCTCGTTTATCAGATTGATCTGGAATGGTAGGTAAATTGGATGATGGGATGCTTGGGGTATTTAGAGGGTACAGGAAAATTAAATTTAGTTTAAAGGCTGGGGCAGAGCAGTGTTGGCCTAGTGTCTCCGACGTGCGACGATCCCTGAGGTTGTAGGTTTGATTCCCGGCTGTCCACCAATGGACTTTCTATGTGCGCATTTAACATTCGCTCGAACGGTGAAAGAAAACATCGTGAGGATTGCTTTAGATACCAACAGTCCATGGCATGTGTCAGGCACAGGAGGCTGATCACTTGCTTATTAGTTTGACAAATCTTGAAACAGTTCCAAAAATCTGAGTACCAGACCTCAAAAGGTTGTAGCGTCACTGATTTATTTATTTTTAAAATGTTGAGGCAATATCTTGGTGAATATCTTAAATGCAAACGATATATCAATAAATTTTCTAGGATCCTCCAATGACAACACCATAAAGTGGCCTGGTTTCTCCAGACCACTGGAGAAAACTAGATGTATTAAAAAAAACACGAAAATAATGTTAATATCGATTTTTTTTTAGTACATATTTCACAAGGTTTTAAAATCCATCTGAACTACGCATATGTCGTATTTTTTGCCGCACAGATGCGCACGCGCCGATTTCTAATATCCGTTAGAATTATTTGAAAAGCTGTCGGTGCACCTTGATACAAGATGTTATAATCGAAATATTATTTATAAGTGTGAATGAAGCAGACATTTATGTGTCAATTTTGATTAAATTTGTGTCCAAATGAGTATACCAACAATTGATGGTGAAGAGGCTTTAAAGTTTAAGGTAGCACCCAGAGATGAGAAATATTTATCTTTAACTAATATCATTACAGATTTACGAAAAGAGAAAGAAGTGAGTAGAAAAGAATTAAAAAATACAAAAAACTAATCGAAAACATTACAAGAAATGTTATTAAAAAAAACTATGGCGTTACAATCTTTTTTTAGGTCTGGACTTCAGATTTCTGTATCTGTTTCATGATCATTTGTGAATCTATTAGGCAAGTTCATTAGCCACCTGCGTCTGACACACTCCGTCGATTTTTTGGGTCTAAGGCAAGCCGGTTTCCTTCACCGTTCGAGCAAATGTTAAATGCGCAAATAGAAAGAAGACCATTGGTGCACAGCTGGGGATCGAACCTACGACCTCAGGGATGAGAGTCGCACGCTGAAGCCACTAGGCCAACACTGCTCAATGTCTTAAACATAATTTTAATCTATCTTCAATTTATGGAGCAATCACATATAAGGTTGGCTAAAAATTCCTTTTAATTTAAACAATTAACATTTAAAGTAGCTACTGTTAACTCATCCATGTATCAGCTGTTTCCTTAACCTGGTCCATCCACTTTCTAAATTGTTTTCCTCTTTTGAATTGTACCTTTTTTGATCCTTGCCAGCTATTTGTAATACTAAACAGCTCAAATATAAGAGTCTTTCTTCCAACTCATTTTGACGACTAGGTCTAGTGGTTAGTACCTCTGACTGCGAATCCATGGGCTGCGATGGCTGGACTGTGATCCCCGGCTAAGACGAACATCGATGTGATGGGCATTTGTTGTTGTGGTGTGTCTTGGGTGTTTAAATATGTATTTATATGTCTATCTATATATAATACTAGTTGATCCGGCAAACGCCGTTTTGCCATGTCATTATATCATTTATGGTTATTGTGCCTCACTCGACATAGATAGGTATAGTGTGTCGCGGACTTTTTTGTAGATATTTATAAGATCTACAATTACTTAGAACATTTTATGGTTCTATCTTTAATAGTTTAGGCAGGGTACGCAAAATAAGTAACTTTTTTGGTTGATTTTTTACACCTTGTGTCCGAAAAACCCTAATATCTTACGGAACCCTATTTTTGTTCAAAATCAAATATAGCCTATATTACTCGTGGATAATGTAGCTTTCGAATGGTGAAAGAATTTTTAAAATAGGTCCAGTAGTTTATGAGCCTATTCATTACAATCAAACAAACAAAGTTTTCCTCTTTATAATATTAGTGTAGATGTATGTATATCCGTTGCCTAGTACCCATAACACAAGCTTCACCAGCTTAGCATGGGACTAGGTCAATTGGTGTGAATTGTTTTTAAAGAAAAAGAAAACTTCGATTTTATTCCCTCTTGGGAAAAGCGAGAGCGTCTCTTGTTGGAACTAACCGAGGTGGTTTTAGTAGTGCTCACCCAGTTTTTTAATAGCAGAGAATCTGGTGAGGGTCAGATGCACAAATGCATTCCCACCTTGAATTAAAAAAAACGACACGACATGTCAAATTTTTTAAAGTTCAAAACTAAATACCCAATTAGATCTTTAGAAAAGGTGTTCGTTATTGTCGTATGGCGAAGTTATTAGAACAATTATTTTAATGACACCATTACTTTGTGGTGTTTAACTTAAGTATTACAAATACATTCGGCATATAATTAGTTGTAAATATACAGTAGCTATTCACAACTTTCTTAACCAACATAGTAATAATAAAATTAATGAAAAGAATTTTAAAACAAATTCAAAAAGTTTCCTCGCTGTATTGCGATACTTATTCGTTTGAGAAAGCACCAGCCTTGCGATTATGTAACTCACTTTTGGCATTCGGATAAACAATAAACTATAAGCTACCTCCTTATCAAATAGTCAAATCATAAAATGACTGCTTCACGACTGACTTGAGCGCGACCGCCGCTGCGAAAACCGCTGTGAGAGTTGGAAAAGTGAGTTATAGAATCGCAAGGCTGCTCTGCTGTCACCGGTACTAGGTATCTTCCAGGCGCCAACTTGAATCTTCAATTAGTGCCTGTACACTTGAACCCAACGGCCCAAATCCAAAGTCTATTAGTAGGTAAAGAATATTGTAAATACTATTGAGTGTAAATCTATACTTATATTATAAAGACGAAAGTTTTGATTTTTTGTTTGTTTGAAATGAATAAGCTCCGAAACTACTGCACCGATTTCAAAAATTCTTTCACCGTTGGCAAGCTACACTATTCCCGAGTGACATAGGCTGTTTCATTTTCAAAAAAATTAGGTATGCTTACTAAAACTTGAATAATCTAACCCAAGGTGTAAAAAAATAAACGAAAAACTTCCTTCAATCGCGTGCGCTGCGAAAACTATTAATGATAGAACAAAATGATGTATTACAATTTTTCAGGACACATCACTATCTATAAAAAATGTCACGACAGCATGTCTCTATCTTTTATAGTTACGTCACAATAAGCGTCATTTTAATTTTATTAAAATACCACCGCTAGAAAAGGCTCATTATTCGTACCTAGGTATTGATCCTTATCAAAATAAATACCAACGTTTCACATAAGCTACAATTTAATGGCATAACCACCAACAAAGCATGGTGGATTGGTGTTCTCCTGCCGTTTCTCTTGAATAGTTTACTACTATGTAATATAACAAAAATCTTAGCCACAGCAACGCTTGGCCGAGTCTACTAGTTAATAATAAAAAAGCAATATTTCGATAGAAAACATTTTATCTCTTAGAGATTTTTTTACACTAAAACACGGACATATTGCCAAAATGTTTTTTAATAGGTTATTGCACCGATTCTAAGACAGCTGACGGAGCAAAAAGCGGACTGCAAGGTGCTAGAACAGCTGGGCCGTATTATGACGGGTCGACATTTCGTGTAGGAATGTCGACATGTGCAGGACAATCCTTTATAGACATTTTCAATTGGCTTAAGAGTTCAGTGGCTTCATTTTGGTCAATTAAAAGGGTGGATCCAGCGACTCTTATCTGCCATGCGATTCTGTAACTCACTTTTCGAACTCACACAGCGGATTTCGCATCGACGGTCGCTCTCAAATCAGTCGTGAAGCAGTCATTTTATGATTTGGCATTCTGAAAACCCCGCTTGTGGTTTATTGTAGATATTGTTATACTCCCACGAAATCTCACCAGGGGTGAGATTTCGTGAGATTTTATTCAACCCCCTCCCCCTCCCCGAATCTCACGTGAGATTTTTCAAAATGTGGGTTTCTTACGTAAACGCGTTGGATTGTTATTGTAAAAAGAAAAAAAAATTGCTTCGTGCTTTTATTTACGACTAAAACAAAATAAGTGAAATGTTGAGCGTTTAGGTATGGAGTTAGCGGGAAGTTGCAGTTTTTTTTTTCAAAGTTTTTTTTTTTCAATCAGAAAAAACCCCCCCTCTCTCCAACGTAAGATTAAATGAAATTTGACTCGACCCTCTCCCCCCCTCTCCCCCCCTTAAACACCTCACGTACTTTATGTACGCCCCCAAAGTATTAAACTATTAAAACGATTTTTATCAATTTCCCTAATGTTGGTAATATTTAAGCTAAATTTGTAGACAGACACACATTAAACAGGTCAACAATGGTATGATTCATGCAAGCCTTGGCAATTAGTGGTGATTAGGGTTAATCCTGTTAATTAGACTATTAACTGAGTTCCTGTCGAAGAAAGTTGATAGCAATTTGGAGGAGATTAATAATTAGTTTATTAGTTGATAAGACTAATGGGCGGCTAATGTACATCAGTCGTATAGAACTCTGAATACAAAAAAACAAAAAGTCAATGTAATGTATTCCATCGCATTCTTTTACACGTTCAATCCTACAGATATATATCTTTGTCTCTTTCTACATAACGCCTCAACTTTTCGTGTTACCCTTGATTTTACTCTTCATAAAATTTCCGTACCGGGCCTTATAACTCAAAACGTTTCTTAAGGAGTAAAGTCCAATTATGTGTAATTATGTACACGCGTTAGAAGTTATACAGTATACCTACTTCTTTGGCGTAACAAGATAAAAATGTTATTCTACATTTGTAGAATAAATGACACTAACAATAGAAAAAATGTGTTAACATTGAAAGTTTTACTATACATTATTTACTACTAGCTGATCCGGCAAACGCCGTTTTGCCATGTCATTATATCATTTATGGTTATTGTGCCTCACTCAACATAGATAGGTATAGTGTGTCGCGGACTTTTTTATAGATATTTATAAGATCTACAATTACTTAGAACATTTTATGGTTCTATCTTTAATAGTTTAGGCAGGGTACGCAAAATAAGTAACTTTCTTGGTTGATTTTTTATACCTTGTGTCCGAAAAACCCTGATATCTTACGGAACCCTATTTTTGTTCAAAATTAAATATAGCCTTTATTATTTTCATTTCACGCGACAAAAGAAGTATAACTTCGATGTATTATAGTTTAAAAAAACTAGAACACACGCTTTTAAAGCACATCAAAGTAAAAAGTTAAAAATAATTCCTAATTTAGGCTGAAAATGGTACCTAATGAACAAAAAATACTGGTATTATTGTGAAAAAGCGTGGGTTGCTCGATAGACGAAAAATATGGCACAGAGCGACCCACCCCCCACCAATTTTTTAGTTTTTTTTTTTTTTTCCGGATTATTGCATTGTCATCGATCTTTGACAGACCGCAAAGTTTGAATTAAATCTGTCCGTTAAAAGTGGGTCAAAATCTTCTTAAAGTTAAAAAAAGTTACATACATACATACAGGTGAAGCTAATATAAAGCGTGTAAAAATATCAGACATATCCAGTATAGAACTGAGACCTTCCATTCTTTCATTCTTCCTTTCTAGGTGAAGCGTCTGATAGCAGATGTTAAATGCGCATAGACAGTCCATTGGTGCCCAACCGGGGTTCGAACCTCAGGAATGAGAGTCACACGCTGACGCCACTAGGCCAACACCGCTCTGAAAAAAGTGCGTGCGTACAAAGTACACATGTCAGAAGTGAAACTTCTTTGGCAAACTAAGTTTTAAGTCTTGTTCATATTTATACAAATCTAAAACTTTAGATTTCCGAGACTTAGAGGGAGGGAAAGAGGAAGATATTTTAAATGTTAGGAATTGAATTGTCCTAAAAATATTTAGCGTCGAAAATTAATACAAATTATAAATTTTATTTATTTATTTAATAAATTATTTTGCATAAAACATAAAATTGAAACATGAAAGTTTCAATATCAAGGTAATTCGCTCTTCTCAATCTCTCTCAATCGGTCTCAATCGCTTTCTCCCTTTTCTTCGACAAAAACGCTGCACATTTTCGTGACGTTTTCTAAAAAATTTACACTCATGCGCCTAAAGAAGTTTCACGTCAAAAACATTTGAAACTATTTCGTTATTTTTGGTAAATTTTTACTGTGACCTTGAAACCAGTAATTATCTCCGTAGTTAAGAACAAAGAATGAATATGGGTCAGTACAAAGCCAGAATAAGGTTAAATTAAGAGATGATTCAGCGCGGATACAAAGGGATGGTACGATTTAAGTCGAAGCGCGGATTATATATCTTTAAAAGATTTGATTTTTTTGTTTGTTTGAAATGAATAGGCTCCGAAACTACTGGACCGATTTCAAAAATTCTTTCACCGTTGGCAAGCTACACTATTCCCGAGTGACATAGGCTATGTTTCATTTAAAAAAAAATAGGGATGCTTACTAAAACTTGAATAATCTAACCCAAGGTGTAAAAAAATAAATAAAAAACTTCCTTCAATCGCGTGCGCTGCGAAAACTATTAATGATAGAACAAAATGATGTATTACAATTTTTCAGGACACATCACTATCTATAAAAAATGTCACGACAGCATGTCTCTATCTATTATAGTTACGTCACAATAAGCGTCCCTTATATTATTATTTTTTTATTAAAATATCATCGCTAGAAATGGCTCTTTATTTGTACCTAGGTATTGATCCTTATCAAAATAAATACCAACGTTTAACATAAGCTATAATTTAATGGCATAACCACCAAAAACGCATGGTGGATTGGTGTTCTCCTGCCGTTTCTCTTGAATAGTTTACTACTATGTAATATAACAAAAATCTTAGCCACAGCAACGCTTGGCCGAGTCTACTAGTGTCAAATACATTATACAATACGCTTTACGTAAGAAGAAAGAAACATTCATAAAATTAATAGCGAAAGAATAACACGTAAACACAAAAGCACTTGTACTACTAATTTAAAATAAAGAAATATTTTTCATACATTAATAAGTTTGTTACTATCTCAAAAAAAGTGCCGCTAAAAACTTCTAGGCTTCAGATTTCTGTATCTATAACGTAATTTGTTTTTTTTAATACGCAAATATTGTGATCAGGCTTCCGTGTCTGACATATGTCGAATTTAAAATCTAGGGCATTACACCATGTTTTCGTGACCAAGTGTTAAATGTATGGAATTAAAGGTGATTCGAACGCCCGACCGCAGGTTTGAAGGCCGCACTTAAGCCATTAGGCGGTAGGCCTTCTCACTAAAAATAAGAGATTTCTGATTAGGATAAAATGTTAGGGAATATGTTTCTAGCTCTTATGGCTCGCGTAGAAGATACTTTAACTTAACTTTCTTCGATAATATAATCTAACATAAAACGTAAAAGATGGAAATAGCTAACCTTTAAATTTAGCCCTGCACCTTTTGCATTAAATGAAAAAAAAAACTTAATTTGCTTCGCGAAAATTACGCACCTTTCCCCATGAAGACAATGGTCCTGAAATCCACCCTATGTTAAGAATTCTCGCTCTTTCATTATTGAAATAAAAGGGACAGATGCTGAGGGGCTGTTGTGCGCAGCTGCTGACATTTAAAAATATTTGCGTTCAATTAATTTTGTATTTAAATTCAATGTAATAAGGTTGATTTTTAAATGTAACCGCGTTGAAACGCAGTTGTTGCTGCTTTGGTGCGCGTCGCGTTTGCCGTTCACGTCACTCCGCCGGTAGGGCTCGTTGCGTGCGGACGTCACTCGCGTCTTTCGTTCAAGTGACTTCGTGACAGTGAAAAAAATATATCGTGACTGTGAAAGTGTTTTTGATATGAAAATTTGTTTCTAATAATAAAAAGCCGTATAAATGATGGGTGTAAGCAGTTGTATGAGTGTGCGGCAAGCCAGGGGCGCCTGCCACTGTCCCGCTTGCCCTAGGGCTTCGGGGAATGGGGCGATGCCGCCGCAGACGTTGGTGTTGCCTCCGATGGCGTTGGAACCCGAAGTAACCCCGGTTAAAGACAAAAAGGGATCGAAAATGAAAGTTTTGAAGAAGATTAAGAAGAAAATCGGACTCGGTAAGTCGTGTATGTTGACATGTTTAACCTCGGACATTATTTAACAAAAATGTGTGCGTGTACTAGGTGTACACACGTAAGTAAAACTTCTTTATGACCTTATTTTTCGAAAAATGATCTACTATATGCAACTTAACGAAATTGGTTAAATAAAGTTTAACAAAAGGCTTTTATTATCATAGACATGAATACAAATACAATTATTTCATTTTACCTTATTACTGCTAAGATTATTACAGAATTTCATTAATTGTAATAGAATTATTACTATCATTGTTATCGTTATTGTATATTTTTGTTATTAATGGCTTCGAATCTCTTCGGATCAACCGTGGTAGGGACAAGAAAAAGATGGCGCGTAACCGAAAAATGTGACGCGTAACGAAAAAATGTTACACTAAATTTTTTTCCAACCCCGATAAAGAAGTTTCACTTCAAAAAATCCACTATTTGAAAAAAAATAGCTCAAAATACAGTCGTTGAGGTTATGTAGAGTTTAGGTTTTAATATTATCGGAATAGCAGGAAACAGGGACGCGTAAAAACCGTTAAACGGCTATCTAATCTTACAGTTACGGATAAAAATTTGTGAATTTTATAGAAATTTAAAAAATCGGTAATTCCTATGTATTATTAAACTGTACGGTAATTTGAATATTACTTAAAAAAGGTTTCAATTTAACACAAGGGCGACGTGAAAACTTGACTAACTATTGAGTCTATGGTTTTTAAAATTAAAATTATATAATTAGCCCTTATAAACCCACTATAGTTGACAATAGTTTAAATTCTTTTTGACTTTACACCAAGGGGTGTTGAGTGTACTTGTGTACTTATTCAAACTAAGTAGGTATTTTTGAGAAGAGTAATAGACGGGATTTTTAAATGGATTTTTTAAGGCGATTAAGAATTGCTCATATAAATGTAATTCTTTAGAGAAAGGGAAGTTCCACACGGGAGAGGTCTTGCAGACATTTTCCATTTTTTAGGGTAGATTGTAATATCTAGTTTATACCAGTTAAGATCGTAGTTCTCTACATCTGCTTTAGCAGCTGTTTCGTGCACCTTGCAATGGTGGTTGGATAATTGTATTTGAAACTAGCTGACCCAGCAAACGTTATGCCATGTATATATTATTTCTAGAAAACATTTTTTAGTTGACAATAAAAATAACTATCAATAATTAAAAATAGGGGTTGATCGTAGAAGGGTAAAATTAAGGTTGTATGTATTTTTGTATGATGGATCATAAAAATATAAAACAAAAAAAATTGTCGAAAAAATAAAAATGAATTGTTTTGGGGTGGACACCCTTCCACCCCACCTTATCACTTAGAGGTTTGAAAGATAGATAGTAGCCGATTCTCAGACTTACTGAATATGCATTTAAAAAATCATAAGAAAGAATTCGAGCCGTTTCGGAGCAGTATGAGAACGAAAACTGTGACACGAGAATTTTATATACATACTAGCTGACCCGGCAAACGTCGTTTTGCCATGTTTATCATTTATAATAAAAAATAGGGGTTGATCGTAGAGGGGTGAAAATTAGGGGATGTATGTATTTTTGTATGTTGTATCATAAATAAATAGAAATTAAAAAAAAAATCTAATTTAGGGGGATGAAAAATAGATGTTGGCCGATTCTCATAGATACCGGATAAGCACTAAAAATTTCATCAAAATCGGTCAAGCCGTTTCGGAGGAGTATGGCAACGAAAACTGTGACACGAGAATTTTATATATTAGATTAGATTAGCTGCCCGTCGTTTCGCCTTTATATTAATTTAGCCTACCTTTTTAGTGCCCCCTATGTTACCCCAAAGAGACTGTTCGTTTACAGTGACAGAAAAAGAAAACTGTTTTTCTTTTAAGATTTTCCGTGCAACTTATAGATAAAATCCTTCCAGAATTGTGCCAGCCGTCGGGTTTTGCATATTAACATATTTTGCGATTCATATTTATTTCACTATATAATACAAAACAAAGTCGCTTTCCCTGTCCCTATGTATGCTTAAATCTTTAAAACTACGCAACGGATTTTGATGTGGTTTTTTTAATAGATTTATGTATAATAACATCCATTAAATAGTCGAGAAATACTGTTATTTTTGAGGTTTCTAATGTGATGTCGTAAATAATTATATTTTATGTAAGCACATTGCGTACCCTACGAGATTTATCAAAATAATGTACTTAGTATTGTACACATTGAAAAGGTCTACAGAAAAGTCCGTGATGGTATATGTCTATCTCTTATGGATAACCCACAATAACTTTTTTTTGTCATTTACTTTTTACGACAAATAATGGCTAATTTTCGAAGCGATTTTAACTAATACAGCATTAATCCTTATCCAATTAAATACCTTAAATACATTGTTGATTTAATATAGATCTATATGGCTCTTTACGGCATATGATTTAAATGAATATTTTCGAAGATATTACAAATTTAAAAATTACGGGACGCAGCGCGTCGGAGGCCGCGGTTCTCCCTATACTATAGCACTATGAATACAACATTGCACCCGTGCGAAGTCGAACTCGGGGCGGGTCGCTAGTATATAGATAAATACCTCGAGGTATATAATTTCAATGAGCATAAATTTAATTAGTGTTAAAGTTATGCTGGCAACACTCGCTAGCCCTCGCATTGTCTATGGACATCAGATGAGCCTCCTGCCCATTTGACCCCGTCTACAAAAAAAAATGTTCCTAATCTATTGTTTTTGCATTGCCCTTTGTTGTAACTCGAACATTTGGCGAAGACAATGCGTTCACGAATGAAACCAGATGTTGGGGACCGGAAATTAGGTGAAAACCGGAACACGCCAGATGTCACGTGGAATCATCTGGTTGCATATTGCTTTATTGCGGAGTTAAGCCGGCAACGCACTTGCGAGTGCTTTAGCATTGAGTGACCGGTATAACGTAGGATTGCCAGTGTTATATTTTTAAAAATCATCTAACATCCGGTCAAATTCTTTTAAAAACACAATTTTAGGTTTCATTTTTGCAACTCTACCTTACCTTTAATGTTCGGATATTTTTTTTAAACGGTATTCAATGGCCTCAAAAGGTCGTAGAAAAACTAAACAGCTGTTTGATAAAAAGAAGGATACAATAAGAAGCAGCTGACGGTAGGGCTGTCTTGTGTACATACGTATAATAGTTTAAAGAAGAATTGAAATAATTATTGTCGTTATTTATTTTTATGTATGTATATTTTAATTAAATGATTAATTTAAAAAATAAAAAATGTGCGTGTACTAGTGTACACACGTTACAAGTGAAACTTCTTTATGACCTTATTTTTCGAAAAATTATGTATGTATATATGCAACTTTACAGAAATTGGTTAAATAAAGTTAAATTAGATAAAGTTTAACAAAAGGCTTTTAATATCACAGACTTGAATAAAAATAATACAATTATTTCATTTTACCTTATTACCACTAAGATTATTACAGAATTTCATAAATTGTAATAGAATTTTTAGTATCATTGTTATCGTTCTTATAAATTTTTGTTATTAATGGTTTAGAATCTCTTTTAATCAACCGTGGTAGGGACAAGAAAAAGACGCGCGTAACGGTCAAATGTGACGCGTAACCGAAAAATGAGACGCGTAACGAAAAAATGTTACACTAAATTTTTTTCCAACCCCGATAAAGAAGTTTCACTTCAAATTGTCTTTTTAAAAAATAAAGAAGTTTTACTTCAAAAATATATTGTAAATTAATTTTGCCTTTGTTTTAATAATGCGTTTATAGATGTCTTCCTTTTTTATTGTTTTTATTATTAATTAAGAAATTTGCGGTTTTTTTCTTTCGGTTTTATTTATACCTAAATTTACAAAAATTTGTTTATAATTATTTCTCATGTGCCAGCCCTAAGACGTGCGTATGCGCATCTCGGGTACAGTTTTCAAACAGCTGTTTAGAGTACTATAAGTGCGAAAGACATAATACGCCCGTATGTATTAAATTATATACATACTTTTATATATTTTTCTAAATCTATATATATAAAAATGAAACCCGTTTTCCGTTGCCACGACATAACATGAAAACGGCTTGACCGATTTGTCTGATTCGAAGGTTGATACGAAGGTTCTTATAAAAGAAAAAAAGAAAAAAATTGCGCGAAAAATTAGAAAATTTAATAATACTTAACCACCATACAATTCGAACTTTTTGATGTAACCTTATGGCGTTTGACATAACATTGACAGAATGCATGCTGCAAATACATATCGTCAAAGAGGATGTAAGAAAAATGAATATCGTTTAAAATAAATGCTTCGATCGGATATAGTGATAATATATATACACATGCGAGCCAGAAAAACAAACAAAGAATGTTGTATAACATAAAGCATTAGAATAATAAACACTTTGTTTCTGAAATATTTTTTAATTAATTATACCAATTTGAAATCAATATTCATAGTTAAGACAGGAAAACGTCTGTCGGGTCCGCTAGTTAATCAATAAATAATTAGAAAGAAATTTCTACCCTTATCACTTACGAAGATACATAAAAAATTTCATATATATCGGTCAAGCCGTTTCGGGGGTGTTTGATTACTAGATTTAAGTTAGACGTTCTAGTTTCCTGTTAAAATAACTTATTAATTAAATTTGTTAAATAAGAATTCTCATTTCAATACAAATATTTCGCGCTTGCTGTCTCGTTTCAACATTACCAGCGAGAAAGAGACAACAAGATGCCATATAAAACATTATTTTTTTATGTTTCCGTCGTGCATTAAATTCGTAAAGGTGAAATAGGCAAGGTGTTGTTTTCAAAGGTTTATGAAAAAGTACAGTCAGCTGTTTCTTTGTGTCCCTTTCTTATGTACGTACGGGGATATCTTACGTCTCTTTCAGGTACTTAGACGCAGCTTGCTATGACCAATCTTCGTTTAAGATTGGTCTTTATCACCTTGATATAAGGTGAATTTTACAATGTACTAAAATGTCAAAACTAATCCTGCAGATGTCCTGAATGTTTCAACATCTTGATATCGCTGACTCTTTTTTACATAAGATGCTTTATATCTTGCATCTCGTTTCAGTGTTGTTAGAACAGATGTATCTGGAAGTGACCGTTATAAGAATTGCTTTGTTAATTTGACAAAGATACATAAGGAAACATTAATTTTATTTTGCTCGAAACGAATTCCGATTGATATTTTTCGCAAATTTTCCTTAACACTTAAACCTAATTTCTCAAAAAGAGTTCTTACGACAGCAAATCTGTAGATCACGCATTCGGAATTTGAAACGTTCGGGAACTAATGATCGTGAGAACCGACGCGGAATGCGACCGCTTCCATTCGAATTTCGAACGCACACCGAATCTTCAGTGTTGCCAATTTAAATTGACAATGTCAACGAATTTCGTAATGTTTACAAATCGTGAAATAATTTTTATTTAAATTTAAATTTTCTGTAGTGTATTTGTTAGCTAAATACTAAAGAAATAATTTGCTGAAATGCTGTACATTTCTGTTATCCTGGTATTGAAGACACTTCCTTGAAACCTTTGATACCAATTTCAATACTTACGTAAGCGAGTCGAGGCTTAGCCCATCCCACGACCTCTTGACCTTACGATTTACGAACACAAGACAGTTGTGAATACATTGCGTAGAGCGTATACTAGATTTAATAAGTAATGTTTAATAATTGTACTTCAAATAAAATATTTTAAATACATATTATGTAATCTGTTTTTTATATACTTAATTATAAAAAAACAATAAGACTAAAGATATATATTTTTATAATGATTGGTCTCTTTCTGTGGCATCGTGTTTATGTTACGATAGAATGAGACAAAACAATTTGTCATTTTACAAGCGTCGCTTTGGATTTATAGTATGTTTAGACTTTAGACTGTATGCATTAACATTTCTTATTGTGTGTAAATAAATAAAAAACATATACCACGCAATGTATTGTATCCAATGTCTCTCGCTCGTCCTTTCACCAATTGCGTTAAATTGTAAGATGTCTAAGATTATAATCTGTGCGTAATAACAGGTACAACCAATATATTTATGGCCTTTTCGTTATAGACATAGACAATACGTCGTGATCCATATGATACTTTCTCTTTTATGAGGTCATTAGTAAAATAGCTTGACTGCACAATTCTCACGTACGATAAAAAAATAATATCGATCTCTAGGAGTCAAGGCTTAGACTTAGAATTTTTTTTCTATGAATCAGATTCTGAGTCATAAGTCGATAATCCATTAAGGTCTGTGTCTAGGTCAGTACAAAAATGTGTTAAAAATTCCCACAGTCCTAATTTCCGTAAACAATAGTTTTTTTTTTACCTGTAATAATTTTACACAGATATAATGCAAATGCATCTGTTTACCAGATGGCAACCCTTTACAATTTTCAAATTTCGAACTTCCTTGAAATTGTTCGTGGGAATGTCTATGCCATAAAATTATATTTGCTTGCAATTTATCTTTATTATAATGGTGTTAAGGTCGAAAATATATTGTATCACAATTATTCCTGTTACAAGCTGTGAATTGCTAATTCTCTATTACAATTGCAAGATGGTCACTTCCGCCGTATATATTTCACCTGTGTCGATGTGTTTTGGATTATAGGTTCTTGTGCTTTTCTGTCTCCCTGGTATTTTTACTTAATTTAAATAAATAAATATTTTAATTAAGTTTCGTTACTTACTTAGATGTTATTATCGTATCAATTAAGACAACTTGTTCCTAAGACAAGGATATTGGGTATAAATATTGTAAGTGCGTGAGAATAACGGCTTTCACTGATAGCCAGAAACTCGTGTACCTATGGGAAAAATGAAAGGAGCATTCCTAACGCTTATACATTCCTGGTACTTTGTGGAAATGTTTACCTCCTGCTTAGCTTTTCAAAATGTTATTTTGATACTTAAACATACATACAAGGCATGCATACTTGTTGTGCTTCTCATAAGAGGTATTTTTATTTGAAAGTTAATTGGTGCTTTATATGAAAATATCTAGAAAATTTATAAACGTACTGTTTAAAAGATTCATCAAGGTACGTATTCCAGAAAAATAAATATAAATAATATTTAGCTCTGTTCAAATCATGATAAAAGTACCAGAAGTCCATAACATAACAGGAGTTCATTACCTCCCGAATTGTAGTATCGAATGACAAATCGATATATCGCTCACTGAAAGGTGGCGTTCCCACGGCCCGTGGGATTACTAGACAAGGATAGATAGTCACGACTTCCTACGTGCGAGTGAGATGATAAGTGTTTCGTTATTGCGTACTTGATATTGGATCTTGTATCATCGAGTTAAGATCTAATTGAATGTTCCTAAATTGTAGAAAGTATCGTTTTTTAATTGTAGTAATAAAATTAACGTTGATCATAATCTCTGAGTAATAAAAGAATTCTGGCTACTGGAACACTAAACTGTCTAATCTGTACTGCTCTAACTCGCTTTTATAAGTTAACTATTAGCTAACAACAGCTATACTTAATCATTATGATATCTTTTATTTTCTGTCATCCTAGTAATTTTTTGTGTTTATTTACAAAAAGGATGAAAGCGAAATCTTCCCACGATAAGACAAAGCCTTGACTTGTGTCATAATTGTAGTATCAAGAAACAGGTAATGTGTTGTGAATATTAATTGACGTTTGACAGGCAGACCATTGACAAGTAGGTTATATATTCCAAAATGGCTGACTATTAGCAATAGTCCCGTAACTGATGGACTATTATTATTTTTTGTTAGGCTTAATTATCTATCAATATGGGGGGGGGGGCTCTCACGTAAGCAGATTTACTGCAACTTATCCCCCCCCCTCTCTTCTTGTCAGCAGCAGCAAAGCTCTCAAAAATAATACTACAAAAATGTATTAATTTTTTTGTAGGAATCCTCGAAGATGCATTTCCTTTTCAATCATAGACAATGTGTGGGTAATATGTTGACGTAATCAGCAAATAAGAAAATCAAAGACAATATAGTGCTTATGTAATACTTGAACGGCCCCTATGTAGAAATCTATATTAAATGCATGTAAATTTAGAAGTTTTCATATTATGTTAAAATTCAGCAATATATTTAAATAAAAAAATATATTCAAGAACTTATGTGTACCAAGTTATGCAAGTATATTCTATGTTTGCAACATTGATTCCCACGCAATTAAAAAGTAACCTTGCTCTCATTATCTGTGCCTACACAAAATCGAAAAAATAAAACAAAATGGCGCAGCCCACGTAAAGTGACAATTGCGTGAGAACGGGATGTTGTACCGTTAACTTGACGTTTATTTTGCTATTTTTACACTGATGCTATGAATTGTCTATTTTTTACTTGCAATAAATTGTTGTTCGCTGTTCTAAATTATTGATACGATTCTTTATAGCTCACTCTTTTGTTTAAACCATAAACAATACTTTAAACTAAAGAGTCAATATGAAATTTGAAGGCCGACGGAAATCTATGACCTTTTAATATACAAAATATCGTCCGTTATGGTAATTATTTTCGAAAATAGACCAATGTTAAAGCCAGTTATTAGTACAAAAGAAGACCATCATCAAGAGGCTGTTACAGCCATTGAATGCATTTAAAACGGAGAAGCTAATTTAAATAATGACTTTGAAATGTCGCCTACGCATTTCACATTCCCACGGTGTTACGATAACCATAGATTACATATAATCCATAGAATAATTAAAAGTCTATGGATTTATATGAGAAAATTTCGTGGTATTCGAATCGTAAATATTGTTTGGATTTGTGTACATAAACTTTCGAATAAATTATTTGAGGTCTGATATTTCTACCACTGCCGACTCGCTAATGCCCTAGTACATTTATAAACAAATATTGGTCTACTGAATTAAAAAAAAAACACATTATTGTGCTGATAAATATGTATATGTTAAGGTTGGGATTTCTTTAGTCGGAAACCACAATATCCGCTGTGTCCAGTTCTGCATCCCGTATCTGTGGTTTCTCATTACCTTTCTGGGATAATGTATCTGTAATCCGTTTATGGCTCTTTAAAACAACTAAATCATTATTTTCTCTGTTAAGATGTGAAAGCTTATACTAGAACTTTACAATAAATAAACAAAAACAAACGCAGAAATATTTTTCTATTTAAAAGTATGTATTGTAAAGATGTTTTGACTTGCTTTTAATAGAATCTCCCCGCGTTGCAATATAATCTCAAAAGAGGGTTGTCTCCCGCCGAATTGGGCCGCCATTTTGAGTGCGGGGGTGTTGCCATACTAATTCCGTAACAACTGTCGCTAACAGATGTGTGCCCACGGGGATAAAGCGACTATGTTGTCTATTGTAGTTTATTTTTATGACATCTTGGGGGTGAAAGAATAATGAAGTTCTTAATTAGTTACTTAGATGTATCACTATGTACTTGGCACCTAGAAACGTACGACAGGGACATTTTTAATCTATGATTGGAAGAATATGAACAGTTAATAATCTATTTTTATCATTGCATTATTGTTACAAAAAATGCGTGAATAAAAAAGAAAATATCCTGTATATTACTAAGATTGGTTAAAATAAATCAGTGATGCTACAACGTTTTTTAGGTCTGGGCCTCAGATTTCTGTGAAACAGATTTCATTATCATTTGTCCATCTAATAGGCAAGTATGTATCTTCCATCGTCGACTTTTCGGGTCTTTGTTCGGTTTCCTCATGATGATTT
Source organism: Pieris melete (assembly GCA_963693345.1). Lineage (NCBI taxonomy): Eukaryota > Metazoa > Arthropoda > Insecta > Lepidoptera > Pieridae > Pieris > Pieris melete. The sequence continues at coordinate 879,875 of CAVNZK010000038.1, read as the reverse complement.
CCTTTACTGTTCGAGCGAATGTTAAATGCGCACTTAAAATTTCCATTGTTGCACAGAGCGGGATCGAACCTACGACCTCCCCTGAGGTCCCACGCTGAAGCCACAAAATTGATTAGACAGACACATTTCTGGGTCTGTTTCTGATCGAATTGCCTTGGAATCAATGTAAGAGCTTAAGTAACAGTTAACTTTTAATTAACGACCCTGAGTACGAAAAGAAATCGTTATTTAAATTTCGAATATTACAAAAAGGTAACGCAATAAATCTGACGTATTACCGTAAATATTTCTATCTCCCTCTATCCTTAGATGTGAATGTACCGTCTCGTTCGTGCACTCACGCGAGCGTGCAACAATATCACGCGCGGTGGTTTTTTAGATCGTCACGCTTCGATTGTTTTATCACTGGCAACACTTCATACACACGTATAGAACCTCCTCTAAGATCATAAATTAGTTTAACAGATTAACAAAGACGATTTAACTTTGACAGATCGTGAATTTACAATAGGAGCTTCCAAGGGATTCGTGAATTTTCAAGACAATCCCCCATATAACGCGTTTTCCGTCCCCCATATAACGCGGTATTTCCCCTCTAAAACGCAGAGATTTCTCTAGTTTTATTTCTGTAGTGTGAAATTTATGATAATTTGTCAAATAATATATTTTGCGTACCAATGCACCTGTTTTAATTGTGTTATAAAATTAAACTGAATAACTTTATTAAATTCGTGTTCCTAGTTTTTTGAACAATTAGGGAAATATTATTAATTACAAGGAAAGATTTGTATAAATAATTATTAACCACAATAAGAATCCTATATGAGTAATATTTCCAAAATCATTTAAAATTAATCCGTCCCAAGTTGAGACAGGCAAATCTCAAAGTCATGATAAATTTCCGTATAAGGAGATATGATTCACCAGCTTTGTGTAAAATATACTGAAAACCTTTTAGAGTACGGTGACTCACAATGCTTTGTTTCAGGATAATTATTGGCTGGATATTTTGCGTCTGTAATAGACATATTGTGTCAAGTACTATTGTAGATAGTGATGTCTTCTATAAATCTATGGTACATCACTTTGCTCTATTGTCAATAGTTTCCCCAGCGTATGCGTAAAGGGATTTTTGTTTAGATTTTTGACATTAAGCATACACTAACTTAGTGAAAATATTCTATAGCCTTTGGATAATGGTGGAGTTTTTTTTGAAGCTAATAAACAAATCTTTTCTCTTTATTAGTGTAGATAGACTTTTGGAAAGTTACTTTTAAATTACTAAACCCCCCCCCCCCCTCCCCCCAATTAGCTTTACAAAGCCAAGATATTTGGTACCTCTTCAACAATAATCGTTAAAACAATTCGATAGGGCCCTTCAAGAAAAGCGCGTATGAATTCTAAAAGCCGGCAACGAAGTTGCGAGTCTTATGACAATGTTAGGGCGGCGTTACCACTTAATATATATTTAACCTAACCTTAGAAGATTTAGCAAAAAGCAATCAAATTGAATAAAGCATAGAAGATATCAGTCACAGTCCATTTTAAAGCGAATCTAAAATATAATTGAATGTAAAAACTAATTCTTCGTTCTATTATTTATGGTTTGTCGGTCACGGTTTCCGATCTCGGGTCTATGACCGTTAGTGTTGCCACAAAATGTCAAGTTAAAGTTTAAGTGTAGGAATAATTTTCATCGTTTTTTATTTTGATGGTTAAGTGAATGAAGAAAAAGCCTTTTTAGATTTCTGTATCTGTTTCATGATTAGTCAATCTAATAGAAGCTGACCTTCATAATTAAATAGCTAACCAAGGGAGACTCCCTCGGGGCACAGATGGCGAGCACTCATTTCTCGCCCGACTTTAACTCCTATTAAATTATCTCTAAAAATAAATAGACTATTGTCGGAAATGGGCAGGACACATAACAAGAGTAAATGACGGAAGATACCAATGAAGAACGCTCGCTCCGAACGCGTACTTCATTGGTATCCCAGAGACGGCCGAAGGAACAGAGGTCATCCCGTTTTGAGATGGAGAGATGAGATACATGACATGGCCGGCAACACCTGGACAAGGGACGCTCAGAACCGACACAGATGGCAAAATATGGAGGAGGCCTTTACCCATAACCGGGGGTGCCCAACTAAATAAACAATTAGTTATTTGATATACTATTAAATATAATACTAACAATAAATTAAGAAAACTAAATACTAACACAGCTAAAGTAATGTTATTTAAGGTTGGCAATAAAAGGCTTTTGAATTTTGAATTGAATTTACTGGAATTCATTGGACGTCGAGGCAGAGTAAGAAATTCCACCCGTATCACCTCGACGTCCGCCGTTCCACAACTGAGCGTTTTTCAAGGCAGTTTTTGCCGCGCACCACCACTTTGTGGAACCAGCTGCCCATTGAGGTATTTCCGAACCATTTCGACTTAGGGTCCTTCAAGAAAAGAGCGTACCGATTCCTGAAAGGCCGGCAACGCACTCGCGAGCCCTCTGGCATTGAGAGTGTCCATGGGCGGCGGTATCACTTAACATCAGGTGAGCCTCCTGCCCGTTTGCCCCCTGTTTTATAAAAAAAGAAAACTGGACATCATCAGACGTGGAGGATGAAAACGAAATTCCACTTGTATCACCTCGACGTCTCTTCCACAACTGAGCGTTTTTTAAACTTTTACCGCCACTATGTGGAACCAGCTGCCCACTGAAGTATTTTCTATAAAAAAAGTCCTTGCCCTTTTAGGTTACAATGAACCTCTTTGTTTAACTCGTCTTAATATAGAATATATGTTTTTAATCATAAAAATATGTTAGTTAAACAGATGTTAAGATAACTTTGTTGATATTAACCGTGGTTCAATGTACGAGGTTATTTTCGAAGCTTATAAATTATTAGAACTCAAAGATTTGCTACACGAAAGTTTAAAGCGAAAGCGTAGTTATAAATTTTACTTTAAAAGCTGGGATTTACCGAAATCACTCATCGTAGATTTGTTTTTGTCTAAGTATGTTTGTATTAAAAAACATTATATATGTATTGATCCTTTTAATTTCAATTATTTAAAATCACAATACAATATAAATTCCTTAACACAAAAAAACAACTTTTGCCTATAAATTTACTTTTTATTCAACCATGGCGAGTTTGGCCGAAAAATTTATTATAGAGGCCTCTAGCGATGTTATCTATCTTTATATATATATATAACTCTTCTGTGAGTGGGTATGTCACTGAACTTCTCTCAAACGACTGGACCGATTTTGATGAAATTTTTTGTGTGTGTTCAACAAATCAGCCCGGCAGGTGGCGCTGCAGTTGGTACTTTCATACTTTGTGTAATATCCTAATCGCTTGAAATATCATGCAGGACAACGTCTGTCAGTTCCGCTAGTATATATAAAAATGAAACCCGTTTTCCGTTGTCACGACATAACATGAAAACGGCTTGACCGATTTGTCTGATTTTTTTTGTTGTGTTTGTAATTGTCAGGAGAAGGTTCTTATAAAAGAAAAAAATTGCGCGGAAAATTAGAAAATTTAAGAATACTTAACCACCATACAATTCGAACTTTTTGATGTAACCTTATGGCGTTTGATATAACATTGACAGAATGCGTGCTGCAAATATCGTCAAAGAGGATGTAAGAAAAATGAATACCGTTTAAAATAAATGCTTCGATCGGAGTTAATAAATAAAGCATTAGAATAATAAACACTTTATTTCTGAAATATTTTTTTATTAATTATACCAATTTGAAATCAATATTCATAGTTAAGACAGGACAACGTCTGTCGGGTCCGCTAGTATTGTATATTTTACGAGTTATTTTAATAAAAAAGGATTTGGCGTTTACGTCATATTTGTTCCGCGAAATACTGTATCATCTTATGTCACGCGAACTTCGGGAATACTAGAGCGGGCCGAGGGAGATGCGCCGGTGTAATGAATTGTGCTAATATGCGCGCTCTTTATTGAAATCATTAACAAAATGTTTGTTTATGGCTAAATTTTTAAGCGCTTTCCAAAGACAAATTCTAGAGCTACATTGGTGGTAGACAATTGTTTTATATTTGGTGATAGATGCATGGGTATTCACCCCTCGTATGTAGGGGCCGAACCCTAAGCGAATGTTCATAGACATTTCGTCACGCAAAGGGATATTGATGTTGGACAATTATCAATGTTATATTTAGCAATGTTCTGCGGAAAAATTAAAAACCTTTTTAAACTCTTCGGTTAAATGGTAGTTATTGCTCTATGGATATATTAAATCTATTAAAACAATCAATTCAAGTCAATTTTCAGTGATAAGACTAACGCACTGTAGAAATGGCTCCCGGTGGAGGTTTTCAATGAGCATACTCCTTCAAAGGCCGGCAACGTCAAAATGGGTGAAAATGGTCTGCGATTACTGCCCTTTATGGCCGCGTTTGCCCCATTATCCGATAAAAAAATGAAGCGATGTCCTCTAGTATGTCGGGCCGGGTAATTTAGACTTAAAATTATGGCCAAGAAAATCTTCAGTAGCATGTGTACCCATGTGGGACTATGAGTATTACAATATACGTATGGCCTATGATTGCGTCACGAATAATAGGAGTCACGGCTGGGCGCGTGCGCATCCTGACAGGAATTGTTATTGAAGGGTGTTCAGTGGAGTGTTATGACTTTTTATAAACTTCCGTATTAGAATATTTATAGAATTATTAACTCTCGGACTGAAATACAACGTAACTCGCATTAATATTTCAAAAATCTATGCATTTTGTTCCAAATATGCCCATGCTCACTTGAGCACATGAGTTTATATACAAAAATATAAGTTCGTTCAAGTTCGTTCTAAGCCTAAAATGAACTATCAGTAAATTTGGTGACTGGTGATATTTTTGTGCTTTATGTTGTAAATATGCCCATTCTCGAGTGTTTATACAAAAATATAGTGTGTTCTAAGCCCTTAATTTGAATTGGCTGTAAATAAGTGACATTTGATATTCTTGTGTATGAACACAAAACACAAGAAATCAATTTTATTTAAACGTTTGTGTACTCATTGTACACATTATAAGCTGTGCTGTGCACTTAATTATCAGCTTATAACTTGTACAAGTATAAGTACAAGTAATTAAGTGCTTTTTGTTCCAAATATGCCCATGCAAAACTTCTAACGAGAATAGCTCTGCTATCGACAGATGCATCTATTATCAGATCTAGTGCACTCATGACGTCAAATAGTAAATATAGTCTGCACCAGGAAGACAGTGACGCAAAACGCGACATTTAACACTGTTTGTTTTGTAATTCTGTGGTTTATTTTCATATTTTCTATGTAACAAGAATCTACAGTCTTGGCGATGACGTCACAGATTAAAACGCGCTATCGAAGTATTTTCAGCTGAGTATATATAGATCTGTCTTAGGGCTAGTCAGTGAAACTGAGAATCCATTTGTAAGGTAGGAGGAAGAACAGCAACTTCCACACCTATGGAGAGCTTCTTTAAAATACAGTCTGTGGCTCACTCACGCGATGACGTCACACATTAAAACGCGCTATCGAAGTATTTTCAGCTGAACATATATATGTTATATACATCTTCGGCCTTAGGGCTAGTCAGAGATTAGTCTGATTGAGGATACACTCTTAAGGGTAGATCAGCACCGTCCTCCACATCTATGACACTAAGGTAACTGGCTTCAGCGAATAGCACGAGGGGCTGTTTGACTCCCATCAAAAGCATAAAAACGATGACGTCACACATTAAAACGCGCTATCGAAGTATTTTCAGCTGAACATATATATATTATATACATGCCTTAGGGTTAGTCAGAGATTAGTCTGATTGAGGATACACTCTTAAGGGTAGATCAGCACTGTCCTCCACACCTATGACACTAAGGTAACTGGCTTCAGCGAATAGCACGAGGGGCTGTTTGACTCCCATCAAAATCATAACAACGATGACGTCACACATTAAAACGCGCTATCGAAGTATTTTCAGCTGAACATATATACAGCTTCTCGGTTTTAGGTCTGGTACGTGGATACACCGGTCGAGGATCCTCTCTTGGTTTGGTTGGAACTGTTCGGAATCCTCCACACTTGTTCTCTGTATATCCATAGCTGATTTGGAGGAATTCAGAGAGTTGGAGAAGTCAGCGAGGAAAGTAATAAGACCAGCATTTAATCCAAAATCGTTTAGTTTGAAAAGTCAAGGGTCATTAAACGTTTTATAAATAGCAACACTTATAGATACCAGTGTTGCAATATCTATATTAGGTGTAGGCACGCGGCCAAATTCATTGTTAATATTAGCAACACTGAAATTAATTTGAAGCGTTTAGGGCGAGGGTTGCACTTTCTATTGTGATTAATCACGTTTATTAAAAAGGGTCGTTAGTGTCTAACCGCTTTGTTCTATTAAGTAGGTAGTACAGAAAATTTCAGTTGTCAGTTTGGCATAAATATTTTTAGCCCAATTCAAAAGTTTATCATGATTCCAAATTCAAAAATTGTAAACAATAGAACACATATTTTTTATTGTCTGTGGTAACGTTCTTATATAGCATCTGTATATATCTCAGTATCTATTGTTACATTAACGTACTTTAAATATCGAATTACTTCCCATTTTGGGGTCGAAATTCAAAATCTACGGATCTACTTCCGTCGGAAATGAGTCCACCCTCTCACCAGGTGAGATTTCCCCTTAGTGTTTTTTTCCTAAAATCCTATGAGAATAAATCTATTCAGTTAAAAGGTGCTATTTAAGGGAATATTTTTTAATAATACGTACATATATTTTAATCTTTCGCGAATCGAAAGTTCAAGCATGTACTACATTAACTAATTAGTACTAGCAATTAATTAAGTGGCAACATTTGCATAAGCGGGAAGTACTTATGATTTTTACCCCACAGTTGGGTATTGTCGTCGCACGTGTCGCTTCCTCCCCTATTTACAGAGAACAAATGTCCAGGAAGTGTAATTTATAATGAAAGACCTATCTTGACGACGCCATCTTGTAACGCGGGCTTTTGACATATTCACTAAGTAACAAATGTTCTACATTTAAATTGTCTGTGGCGCGGTTTAATCAAAGCATTTTTGTTTAGCTAGTTTAGCATTAATTGATAGAAAAATAGCGGCCTCAGCATTTTGCTAAATAATTCTGGATAGGGGAAAATAACAAAAATATACCTAATTCAAGGCGGTTATGGTCTAAAAACTTTAGCCTGGCCACAGGCGAATCACAATAAAAAAAAATACTTCATACATTATTATAAGAACAACGACGAAAGCATATTATTAACGAAAATCGTTATATCTAAAGTTTACGTAAGTTTAGAAACAATTAAAAATTCAAATTAACAGCGATATAAATGCAAGCTGACAGCGCATCTGCCGCGCAGGTGGGAGCCATCTTGAGTTAACTTGGGGGAGCTTTTATCTATGACACTTGGGTAAATGAGGGGAATACGATAAGAATTTGGCTGCAAATGCTTTAAGTACACAGATATATTCAGTGGCTACAGAGTACAGACTACAGGCTGCTGAACGCATGAGATTTTGTTTAATAGGCAAATATTATAGGTAGTAAATTTTAGACATGCTGGTTTCTTAAGAGTTTCTTTAATGCCAACATGTAATTAGGCATATTATTTATTTATAATAAGAAATAAATATAGTATTATTCAGGGATAATGTAAGGTTTTAATAGTGAAATCTCTATGTAATTCTCGTGTTTGTAACAAAACTCTGAAACGGTTTTTGTAGTGAAATATATGTCAAAGTAATATTACTCACTTTTTTTAAATATTTTGGACAAATATTACATACGTCCCTTAATTTGTAATCTTCTACTAACGATTCCAATTTTTTAATAGCTATATTTATATAATAATCAACTCTCGCGATAATAATTGATCAGTAAAAGAATTTGATATGACAAAATAAAAACAACAGTTAATAATAAATAATAAATAGCACTAATACTCAATTAATTTATTTCGTAACAGGATTCGTTAACATAAATTTTATATTTTAAAAAAATAATTACGTATATGTTCCATCATTTAAGAAAGGAAAAAATCACTAAAAGTTATTAAATACTAAGTAATACCTATTTTGGCTGTGTTTTGTGAAAGGGTATCACGAGGATATACTCATGACTGACATAACTGCAGGTTTAGCGCTGTGGATATTCTTAATACTCCTTTCAAGTATAAATAATAGCACACATATAATAATAAATGAACCCACTAACTTATTTTCTTTTGTTACAGCTCCCCGGACTACGTGTACTGGTGGAACGCCGAACAATTTGCCACCGCTGACCTTCCATTCTGTTCATGGTGAGAACATTCGTATCTCCAGAGATGGAAGTATTGCTCGGCGTGTCGAATCATTCTGCAAGGGCGTCGCCTTTAGTGCCAGACCTGTGCGAGTTAATGAAAAGGTAATACATCTTGTTAGAACAAAGATTGACAGTGATTGCTTTTATAGTTCTATTCTATAGTCAAAGTTGGGGGGGGGGGCTCCGTACAACGTTACGATGCGGGGCGGGGATTAAATTAAGTTATTGTTAAATTATTTGAAGCTTTCCAGTAATTTTACACTTTAATTGTAACTTTTAGGTATAAAGAGTCACTAGGTGGTCACGAAACGTTTTACTATACTTGGGTACAGGAAAACCTTACGGCGCGTTAAATAGAGGGGGGGGGATGGGGGTGTCAATAATCTCCAATAATTGCGTGACGTAATACTTGAATGCTTCCTAACACAATGTACACTTATGAACGTCAGGAAAGAAATACACAATACTAATTTTACTTTAACTCCAAACTAACTTTTTTTTTTAAATATTAATCATACAATCAGTCTTTGCTTTATAAATAGATACGTTGAGAGCTTATTGACGTGTTAGGCGCTACTCCCAGCGGAGCCTGCCTATTCTTATTTAAACTCAGTCTGTTGGGTTGTCCTGGTCAAAAATGTCTCGCCGCTTTTTTAGTCGTCGAGTAGTTTCTGGTATAGTTAGCTGTCCTGCTAGCTGATTGGGGTGCTTTTGAAGTCTTAGTTTGTAGCTAACTAATTAAATTATTTTTTTCAGATTTGCATTCGATTCATCGAAGTATCGGACAGTTGGAGTGGCGTCATCAGATTTGGCTTCACCTCCCACAATCCAGAAACATTGCCTCATCCGATACCAAAATACGCTTGTCCGGACCTCACCAACAAACCAGGCAGTTGGGCAAAGGCTTTAGGGGAGAGGTTCTACGATAAAGACAACCTATTACATTACTATGTCACGTCCAATGGCGACGTTCACTTCGGAATCAACGGCGAAGACAAAGGCTGCTTTTTCTCCAACGTGGACACCCGAAGCCCTCTATGGTCTCTGGTAGACGTTTACGGCAACTGCACAGCCGTACAATACGTAGATCCAAGAATGCCCCAAGCCACACACGTCTCACCCGTTGTGGAAGACAGGTTGATCGGCAGCATGCGATCGTTATCAGTGGAGGAACCATTGCCAATACCAAGATACAAGAACCCCCTAGCGCCCCTAAACCTTCATAGAATGACAGGCAGAAATGTCCAGTTCGTCAACGAGAGGGGAATCGCTGCCCGTGTCCCGTCCGAATTCTGCCAGGGCTACGTGTTCACAGCTCGCCCGATGCGACCAGGCCAAACGATCATCGTGCAAATTCTATCTACAGACGCAGAGTATTCTGGAAGTTTAGCTATTGGCCTGACGTCATGCGATCCAGCTACACTCAGGACATGCGACTTGCCGGATGATGCTGAACAGCTTTTGGATCGGCCAGAGTACTGGGTGGTTAGAAGGGATGCGGCAAACGATCTGAGAAGGGGTGACGAGCTGGCTGTCACTCTCACCTTTGATGGAGAGGTTCGAATTGGTGTTAATGGATCGGCGCCTATAACAGTGATGCACGTGGATCATACGTTGAAGTTGTGGGCATTTGTGGATATATATGGCGCGACTCAGAAAGTCAGGATGCTGACGTCACAAGTGATGCAAGCGCAGACGCCGCCGCAGCAGTTGCGTGTGCTGACGCGTTCTGCAGCCCCAATTGCAGGTTCCAACGGCGGGACTGTGCTGGTTGTCAGTCTTCCACCACAAAATGGAGCTCAGAATGCCGTCAACCATCAGCAGGGCGTGACCTTGGCCAGCGCGCATTACATTGAGGTGAGTTTCTCAATTAACTTTTGAAGTTATACTTCTTTTGGCGCGTTAGGAAAAAATTATTAGAGTAAATTTTTACGATGGGCGCGCATACCGTCTCAAAAAACCGACACCCTGAAGTTAGCTATAGTCAACATTTTAGTTTTTTAGAAGTTTAGGGAAAACTTATAAGAGTAAATTTTTACGACGCGCACGCAAACAGTCACAAAAAATCCGACACCCTGAAATTAGCTACGTATAGTCAACATTTTAGTTTTTTTGACGTGATAACGTCTTTAAAATCGTTTTAGTCGGGTGACATGTTCAGAAACTTGTGTCACACCAAAACCTCACGAGCGCGATCGCAGGTATAACGAGAGAGAGACGGACCGATCTCCCGTCTCTCTCACTCTAGCGGCATACAAACGAATGGAGATTTGTATGAATGTATGTATGAAGAAAAATGTAAATCATAGTCGAATAAGTAAACTTGTCATTTTACACCCGAAATTTATCATCAAAAGTGTGAATAAAACGATAGATGTAATTTAAAATTTGGAAAAATTGTTATCTTCATTAATTCCTTACTTCCCAAAAACTTATATCACCAATAAGACGTTATCACGTAAACATCTCGATCGTAAACCTACTTTACAAACAACCAATATTTATTTTTTTGAAGTTATATTTCTTTTGGCGCGTTAGGGAAAAATGATGAGAGTCAATTTTTGTCTATTGTTAGTGTAGTTTTATTCTAGAAATGTAGAATAAGGCGAAAGATTTTTACCTTATTACGCCAATGGGTGACCTAAGTGTCTCCCAATCTTTATTAATTGTAGATATTTTAATGTGTTCTCCTAAAAATATAATAAACTGTTACATACTGTATGTCTAATAAGATAATTTTCTTTACAGCCAATCCAATCATCATCCCAAGTGTGTGTCACAAGTCTGCCAATAGCATCTCAATCTCAGACTTGTTCATCTTACCAACGTCCAAGAGAAGTCTGCTCCACAAGCCAAAACAACTCTAATGAACAAGTTCGCCTACCAAACGGTCACACAGAAATAAGATTGGACCGATATCAAAATGGTCCATCAACTAGCCGACCGTCCACTTCCCACCAACCAATATACTCAGTCATCGGAGAGGGCCTCACAGGCACAGAGTGCACAATCTGCTACGAAAACCCAATCGATAGTGTTCTATATATGTGTGGACATATGTGTATGTGCTATAGATGTGCGGTGCAACAATGGAGGGGCAAAGGGGGCGGTCAGTGCCCCCTCTGTAGAGCACAGATCAAAGATGTCATACGCACTTACAAGTCGTGAGTCTATGGTCACTTGACAGTTGTCACTGTCAATCTCGAATGCCAAAAACGAGGTTTTGTATATAAACCATGACAGATTGTAATATATTTGAGTAATTTAGATTTAGGACACATAAATGGAGTATTACTATGATATTTAATCTATGACAGCTTGACACAATAAAGCACAATTTGATAATGAAATAAAAATTCAGTGAAATGTTAAATTGCACTAGGTTTTAAGGTATACTCGAGGTTTTAAACTTCTATGAGAGTTAGCTATGCTAGGCAAATAGGGTTCCTAGGATGTACTAAACGTAGGGCATATAGGCCGCAACATCGACGTCCTCATTCGTGATATTGCATTTATTATACGATTTTCTACTATACAGAGACAATTTTAAGCGGGAATTGTCAACTGTCATATTCGATTTTGACAGTTCGCGCCTAAACTTCACCGAATTTCTAGGAGTTCCTCTTAGAAATCACTGATTAATGTTTGTTTTTAAATTTAATATATTTTTCGTATTAGCTACAAATTTGAATTTAAAATATCCGTGCAGTGAAGAGTGGTGATGCTTCTAAAAATTATCGGTTTCCATAGCTAAATATTGCCGAATTGTCCACAGTCGTGTTACAGGAATTTCAGTCCATTGATAAATTAGGAATTGATATTAACCATTCCTTTTTGCTCAAGTTTTTAGACATATCATTTAATGCTTATTGTGTTCAGCAGTATCTACAACACTATACAACATAATTATAAAAAAAATTGCATTATTATAATTTTAAATGAAAAATGTATCAACAAACTCTTATTTGTATAAACTAAATAAGTCTAATTGCACTCTTTAAACTCAAGCACTCTATTTGTCTCTTTCTGTGAAACTGTGTTTACGCTGTGTTGAAAAGAGAAAGAGTACTTTTGTTTAAATGGTACAATTATACATATGAAATGTTTATGAATAAATATTTTTCCTATAACTTTAGGATAGTGTTTTGAAGTTCGCTCTCCTTACAATTCTGTCGTTTCCTTCTATAATCATTCCTATTTTTAAAACAGCCAGTATGTTAACTGTATCTCGGATTTGACTTTATTATTTATTGATAGTGTAAGATTATATTAGTTATTGGGTACGGCCATTTTGACAATCAACTCAAAATGTCTGTATTCAATGTGTACTTTACCAAAACAATGTGACCAGTAATGATTTAAAACCAAATTATTTTTGTTAATGTGACATTTAAAATATTAATTTATGAGATATTAAGTGCAGGATATTTACTGTTAATTGAAGCTAATTAATTTTAATGTGTATTTAGAAATTTATAATTACATTTTAAAACTCTCAATAACATATATTTCAAATCGATCAGATATTTTTACAGATTGTGTAAAATTAACATTCAAACATGTATTTTTGTGTAACAGGTGGTTATTGTAAAACCTAGATGGAATATCCTTAATTGCAATTAATTGTAGACAGGTACTAGGTCTTACTCTGAAATAAGCCTCAAATATATGTTAAGACCGTAAAGGTACCAAGTTTGTGATAAGTTTTATTTTTTAACGGTCACTGTATAGCGTTGTCATCTAGTCGTTAGTAATTTATTTTTTTTCTTTCAAAATTTTCATTTGATTTCAATGTTGGCATTTAGATTAAGTTTACAAATAAAATGGTTATCAAAATTATTTATTGTTTTTATACAAACCTTTTAAATTATAAATATGAGGTGTGAGTCCATTCCAACTCTCATGAAATTATTTATAAATTAAAGTATAGTAGAAACACCGAGCTCAGTGGTTTATCTGTTGTATTAGCATTTTCCTAAGTATTTTTGATGCACGAGAGTGGTATATTATATTATTACACTTATAATAATATTAACACAATACATAAAAGCGAATTACGTATACACAATTCAACATAAAACAATGAACAAATATTACATAATAAAAGGAAATATTTTTTTACAAACTCAAGTCCAAATTATAAGACATTACCTAATATAACTGAGAGTTAATCTAGGGAACAAAATAGATGTGAGGTATAGTGATATACAGAAATCGAAAACAAAAAATTAAATAGACAAATAAATAACATAATAAAATTGAAGCTGCGGAATAGATAAGAATGGAATGTAGCGCCCGGAAGTGCATTACGTGGTGTGTGATTAAATAATTATACCTCATCCTTATTTAATTTCATAGTTTTTTAGTCATTAAAACTTTTATTTAGCTTAATTTTTTGGGACTTTGAGCGCCCTCTGTTTGTTTTCATAGTAAACAATAGTTAAATAAAAAAAGTTAAAAAAATATAATTTTTGGAGTGTGTTAAGTGGCTCCTATTGAAGCAAATTTTATTTTAATTGTAAGATAAATTGTATTGAGGTGACATATGTATTACTTAACATTATAAGTGAACTCAGAAGATATAAAAACCAACGACATCTCAATCAAAGTGACGACATCTGTTTTTTATAATAAAAATTAATTTAGAATTAAAATTGTTTTATCGCCCTCTATAACTTTTTTTATAAACTAGATGGAGCAAAACTTATATTATTTCAAACGTTTTTTTTACGTTTTTGAGTTTGTATATATTATAAGAAACATGTTATGTGTCTGTCATTTGTTATCGTTATAAATATGTGGATAGTGAATCGTAGTTTTAGATAAATACTTAAAGCTATTATGAAGTGACGCCACTTAAAAAGCTGCAAAAATACGTAACAAATATTTGATAATATAATCGATATATATTTTGATGAGCACAAGTCACCGGAACACATTAAAATTACTTTATATTTAGGTACACACGACCCTAAATAAGCAACGCTCATGTCAGTTTCTGAACGTAACGGTAGAACTTTTTTTACAAGCGTCATGGCAGTGTGACCACTGACGACAGTAGTATAAAACCGTGGTAAAGTTGTGTTAGCGATACTTTATTTTCCTTTTAAAATATATTTAAAAGTGATATGGTTTAGATTACTCATTATAATGTTTTAAACTTCAAAAAAATCTGTCGTTAAAAATATTCACAATATGTTGCAGATTAAGGAAATATGAGTGATAACACTGCTAAGCGTCAGAACAGATCACAGATGAATAATGGGGTACTTTTGTTATTATTAAGCGTATAACCTTTATTTTTCGCTTTTATTTCTAACAATAAACATTACAAATCGAATGAAATAGTGCAAAATATTGTTAAGTTTGGAATTATATTCCAACCACCGTCAAATTATATGACTCAAGGTAAGTTTTTCATTCATAAATATTACAGAATTAATTTAATTCGTTCTCTAGGTACCCAAGTTTTATTAGCATGTGTTGTATTTCACGAGTTAATTATAGGTGTCTGTTTTAATATAAACGCCATTTTGATACCATTTCTTTATTTATTCGGCATTATTGATCTTAATCTAAAAGGTACGTATACATTTTTAACTGTATTCTTATGTAAATGTCCTAGTTAATATCTATTGTTAATAAAAGTTGTTAGTCGCCTTACTACTCGTGTGACGGAAAGTTTGACTCATTATTTACAGTTATTTTTATGTACTTTCATAATAAAATGTCAGTTTCTGATTGACATTGATAAAAATTCATTATACATCAGTATTTAACGCCGAAAGCTTGAAGTAATCACTAATCGCCAATATTACTTACGCGAACAATTTGAAAGGAACTTTTTCTACAATCATTCATGCCTTGAATTTTAAAATTAAAGTATATATAAGAAAAACGTGTATTTTGTAACTTGGATTGAGTTTCCAACTTCCTTAAAGTAAGCATTAGGGGTTTAAGTTATAACTTATGTATTAAGTGAATGTGGGTCTCAAAAAATATATTAAAAACATTGAGAATGTGTGTATGTTGTATTTGTTTAATTTCAGTCGCAATTTGTTATTAATATTGATTAGTATCAACTTAATTAATAGAGTTTTGAAACTGTTAATATTGTATATTATCAATAAAGGGAAGTATAAATATGACAAAAAGAAGAAGAATACTGATTATTTTAATGGTGTTTTCTATTTCTGTATATATCTGTATTTGTCTTACATTATCAATCAATCAAATCATCCTGCTTTAGTAAATACTTGAATAACTTATTAAAAAACAAGTGTTTGACAAACTAAACCTTTGACATACTTTTCTTTGCCTAGACAATTTGACAAATTTTTCATAAATTAAATCTCATTTCAGATGTTCTGCTTACAAGAGAAAGAGTTACATTCGGATCCATTTAATGAAAAGGATCCTCTGGAAAGTCACAACCTCTCAGACTCAAGTGATGATGAACCATCCGCCAAAAGACTTAAATATGACTCGGAACTTAACCTTAAAGTATACCAGATACCCACCTTTAATACACCAAAATCACTATCAATTTATCCTATACCCTCAAATACTCTCTCTAATTCACTACCTAAGTTTGTTAACAACCCATTAAATTTAGCAAATCCATTAGACTTAGCTGCTAATGTCAATAATGTAGTAAAGTCATTGCAAAGTAGATATTCTTTGCCTTCAAAGTTGATGATAACTCCGGTGCCTAAGACTGATGGAGAGGTAGTGAGATATAAAAAAAATGGTGAAGTAGCAAAGAAGAGAGGACCACCTAAAGGATATAAACGGAAGCCAAAGGAACTATCCCAGAGTTTTACTAATGGCACTGTGTTACAGGTATGTTAATTTTATACGAAATTAAATCAAAAAATTGAATTACGAAAATTAATCAACAAAGCTTTTTATAAATTTAAGGACTACTCTAATGATCCTAATCCTTGGGATTGAATTGCTCCAGTTCAAACAATTTGTATGACAATACTTGGCGATTAAAAGAGTGGCGGAAAGTTTCTTGCCAGTTCTTCTTACCCGCTCTACGCCCTTGACTTGCGAACTGGTAGTAAATGTAAATTTACGATTAATTTAACTTGACGATTCAAAAGTGTACTTGGTTACCCACTTGAATAAAGATATTTTGAGTTTGAGTTTAATTTTCTTTTATTGATGCTAAAGTTAATACAGTGGAATCTCTATAATTCGAATGTCAAGGAAATTAAAAAAAAATGAGTTAACGAGTTTTCGCCTCAACAAGAATTTTTGAGATACATATAATTTAACTGCTGAAATTTCGACTTACAGAGGTGCAATATCTAAGTGTATTTTTCGATTGTTTAAAATTTTTGTCAATTCATTACAAAGTCATCATTCAAGTTACAAAGTCTAAAGATACCGTATGTTTAGTGGTTCAGCAGAAGGGAATGGCAACTTTTTTTTTACTTACTGATGATTTCGACTTAACGAGGTTCGAGTTAGAGATTCCACTGTATTTGAATTTTTTAAATATAAATTTTCTACTCTCTATGTTCTTTATATTGGAATTCCTGCAGAAGGTAAAGAAAATTATAGAAATCTCACTCGATTTAGATTATAGAGATATTAGCTACTCAATAAGTTACAGTTGGCATAAATTTATTAATTTGCAGTCTAAAGCTTGTTAGATTTATTTTTTGTACCATGAACCTATTCCGGTTGGCCTGCAAAAAGATATTCTGCTCTGCAAACTATTGGCTTGTTTTTTTTTAAATCTCTTGCATCTCTTTATATTTTCAAACAATGTCATTTAGGTAGACATTAGTAAGACTTGATAATGCTAAGTATGTCTCAGTCTGTGTCAGAGACTCGCCTCTAGATCTTATCCATACAGTACTAACTGCATTTAATTAGTTCATGTTTTATAGATACTAATATTATGCTAAGTCATGGTAAGCCATTTTTAATAAAATGACCTTAATTTACAGCAAACAAAAAACAAAATACTGACAAGTCTTCTAGCGACAAACAACACAACGATGACAACAGTCGAGCCGATCCCAGAAGTTGCCCCACCAGTTATAAGTGAACCTATTAATTTACCACCAGGTAATGCATTACTATGAACTTACGTTACGAATTTGGGGGGGGGTCCTTTTATAAAACGTTACGATGTGGGGCGGGGATTGAATTACGCGTTATTGTTAATATTATTTTCGGCTTTCCAGTACTTTACACCACATAATGGTAACTTTTAGGTATAAAGAGTCACTGGGTGGTCACGAAACGTTTAACTATACTTGGGTACAGTACTGTAGAAATACGTTACGACGCGTTACATGGGGGGGGCAAAAATCTCCAAAAATTGCGTGACGTAATACTTGAACGCTCCCTTAATGGGGACAGACATCTGTCTGCACCTATTTCAACGATATTTTTTGGAAGAGTTGAGTCTCCTTTGCTTATTATAAATTAATTCTTCATTTAAATGCAGTTTTGTATGATAAAGCTGTAATATGATCTTTCTTGGGGAGATCTATGATCCATGCCATAGAACTGAGCATAGTGCACCACTGTTTGTCACATAGATGAAGGTTCTAATACTCTGATTTTTAATTCCGTAGAATTCTGACAGCTATCATTTTTTGACATGTCAGAGGTGGCAAACCTGTTTGGCTGGAAACATTTTTCAATTTCAATACAAATCTGAACATAGAGTCTATACATACATTTTATTTGTTAGGTAATATAATATAAGATAATTACGTCCCTTTTCATCACAAACAGTAAAAAACGCACAATTAACATAACATTTTATTTTTTTAAAAATGTTTTCTAAACCTGGAATTAGTAGGCAGTGATACCAGGTAAATAATAAAATAAAGTAATTAAGTTAATTCGATATATTGTTCGTGATATTGAAGTATTTGTGATTTTTGTATTAGGTCACTTGAATAAGTAAATAAGTATTTAGATTTACCTTTTTGAAGGTAAAACATAAAAAATACGTAGCATTTTTTTTATTGCCCTCAAATAAGTCAAATTTGTCCCTTTTTCGGTGGAGAACTTTTTTAGTAGCAACACCTATGAAATGTCAGAATTCTACGGAATTAAACAAGTATAAAGGGTTTGTACACGACTGTTACCTTAAGGCGCCGTCCTAATTGGGAGCGATCGTACGATGGCGCGATGCGTTCTCGTCGTGCGATGAGTACAAACATACAGATTACATCAGAGTGTCCTATTTGCCTCGCCAGTAATCGTGCGAGCACATGAAATGCTTTAATAACAATCGTACGATCATGTAATCAAAGCAACAGATCTCTTTTGAGTGGCCTCATCGGTTACTACGCGATGCGTCGACGCGCGATCTATTAGGACACCTGTTAGGTCATCGCACGACCACTTTGATCGTGAGATGAAAAACGCATCGCGCCATCGTACGATCGCTCCCAATTAGGACGACGCCTAATGTATGAAAGTATAATAAAAGGCAATTATTACAGGTGTAGAGTTGGTAGAACTCTACTTGGATCCCGAAGACTGGTTCCCAACTGAACCTTATCGTATGACATTCAGTCGGAAAAAGAATCCCAAGTGGAAGAACTTTCCTTACCGCTGTGAACATTGTTTTAAGGTATTTATACTAACATTATATATTCATTAGCCATGTGAATGGTGAGGCAATCTAACTTCTTCACACAAAAAAATAAGATGCCAAAAAAGAACTAAAACTTTTGTTAATAAAGTAGTGAATATAAGTGCAAGTGCAGTATCGCGGTGATTGGAACAGTGTCAAACATGGATTTATATCGTTAGATAGGCCCCGACACCAAAAACTGTGGCATTGTTTTTGAATGTGTGCGTTAACAAAATGCCGACACACGCACACTAACGAGTAGTTAAAAAATCGTGTTTCTGCCATTGTACTTACTGAGAAAATAGTGTCATCTCTTTTTCTTCTACATTAGTTGCAAACACTACTTTCTCTTTCGTGCACTCACCATTTAAATTTGTTATTTTAGACAGTGCGGAAGGAAAAATAAAAGTTTTTAAATCAAATCGCAATACTTACGAGTGAAATGTTACACCTCTGGCTTTATTTGTGTTTCTAGAATTGTTGTTGCACTTTAGAAAGGCACACGATGGCATTTTGTGACACTAAGCTGCTCGCAAACGTTCTTTACAACACGTCCGGCTAACACTGTGTTTGGCGAATGCTACACGCTCGATATTTATCGTGATATTTGGATCGTGATCCAGAATCACGATGTGTAGTATAGGCGTATCACGTATCGTGATACGGATCGCTGGATTTCTAGAAATCTAAAAATCCACGATCCGTATCAATTATCGTCGATAAATATCGAGCGTCTAGGGTATGGTCGATATTTATCGCGTCACTATTAATTCTGCCAGCGATGGAAGAGGACGTTAGCGACATTATTCCTGCAAAACTCATATTTTTAAAATATCTCCCTGTTGATAGATAATGTAAAGTAAGAGCTAGCTTTTCCCTCGCAGTAATAGCCTTTCTCATTAGTGTATTTTTATTAAATCAAATATGGTGTAATCAGCAGATGTTCAAAGCGAGCATCGGGCATGCGAAAATAATTTTCATAGTCGTCCATTTCTTGGTATTCCCGAATTTGATTTCTCTATCTTGAAACCAATGTTTCGCCCATTTCTTTCGCTTTATACGTTTTTTCAATGCTATCGCTAATATAATAGCAACGCAAGCTTTCTTAATACTGTTACTCATTATTATAATACGAAACGTACGAGTGTACTCAATGAAATTTACCGTCGTACTGACGCGATTCGTATCGAGTGTGTAGTATACTAAAAAAATACCAGATAAATATCACGATAAATATCGAGCGTGTAGCATTCGCCATTAGGGGTGCACTGATCCCAGGTTAGTGAGCTCACTCACTTCGACTGTGGAACAACACGGCGCGGTCTCACTGCGGTACGGGCCTATCTAACGATTTAAATCTATGGTGTCAAAACATTATAGAACAGTAAAGGTCAGTACTCACATACGGTATTACTCGATCGAGTGAGGCGCGCCGTTCAGTATTCACTGAACCGTTCGAGCCAAAGGATGTCTGTGCAACAAAGGAGATGGCTGTATTTAGCAAGTCTCACTCAGTAAATTTCCAATAAAAAACTCACAACTCCCGGAACTCTATCTCCATCATTTATAATTTTAATTTAACGCTGAAAATAGGTCTGCGCGTGACATTTTTAGGATTAGGTTAGGACGGCACATTAATTAATTTATTTAAAGTATTGAATATTATAAATTTGAAAAAATTATGGTGTGTTCTGAACACTATAATTAATTTATTCCCGTTGGAAATTTTACTTAAAGTTAATTTTTCAACAAGTTAAACAATAGTTAACTAACGAAATGTTTTCGAACTATCGCCTTAATTGTAAGTGAAAAAAAAATGGTGCGTGTACTTATGTACGCGCGTAAGAAGTTATACTTCTTTGGCTTTCTTTATTTTTTTAAATATTAAATAATTAATAATAGATATTTAGCGTTAATAATTTAACAATATTTAGTACATTTTTGAATTAGGTATTAATTAATATTAATAACAATTATTATTTATTATTTTATTAATTTAATTTAATAACTAGGTATGTTTCATAACCTTTTAACTAAGTAACAATAGGTCTTTGTGAAAAAGCATTGCTAAATATCTTTGAAAAAATAATTAAAACTCCTTTATTTGTTTAAAAGGTACTACAAATGTCATTATGGTCATTCAAAATTCTTGGCATAGCTGCTAACGTCACGCATATTCTATTTCTTATTCCCATCTCGGCGCCCATACTGAATTTTGTGTCACGGTGCGCGCGCATCGTAAAATTTCACTCTCATAAATTTTTCATAACGCGCCTAAAGAAGTATAACTTCAAAAGTGTTTAAATAATGGTCGTAAAAAAATTTCGCTTTGTAGAGCCTTTCTTACATACATACTTAACAAGATCGTGCCATAAAAGTTAAAAAACAAAAACACACATTGTTTTTAATAAATGATATGTCCATGTCTGTCTATGTAATAAAGGATTGTACAAATTTCCAGGGCTACCGAGTGGCATCAACTCTCGTCAGTCACGCGGCCGAACGGCACGGCTCAGTACCAAAAGACCTCGCCATACCGTGCCCTTGTTGTCCCCACGTGTCGCTGCGGCGGAAGCAGCACAAGAAACATTTGGAAACCCACGCCAGCAGGAAACATAGGATATTCTGTCTCTATTGTTTACCACCAAGTAAGTAATATTAAAAAAAATATTTCTTGTGGCTGACACTCATTGCCAGAAGTTGTCAAATGCTTCAGTAGCTGGTTTCACAAAGCGGCAAAAACTGATTGAAATCCTTCTTTAGTATGATCAAAGTTATTCAAAAAACAGTCTGCCTTTAATTGTATTCCATTTAGTTTATTATTTTGTGTTTTTAATAAGTTCATAAGTGTACCATTATGAATAAATAAATTTTGATCATACCTTTACCTTATTTTTATTTATGTATAATGTATATAATTACCGTAACAAATGCGTTAAACAAATTCATAACATTAAAATATACAATTTTTTTAATTAAAATGCATCAATATACAGATACAGAAATTTGTGACCAAGTTCTACATTCTACTCTAGAACTGAATTCTTTTTGATGTGAAACATCTATAGCCGCTCATAAAACCGATTTCTGGCGTGGCGACGCGTCGTCACGCTATATGGTGTTATATATGTACAGTCTATATGCTACTAGATATAGACTGTATATATATGTGTATACGGTTTGTGTATTTCAAAATCACTGATTAAACGAATTAAGTAGTCACGATTTGAAATAAATTCGTAATTTTTTTTATTTCATGAAATTAAATGTTTATTCAATAAATAGTCATCGTTATCTGGAAAAAAAATCGTAATATTTTATTTTATCATTATGACATATTTAGTTCCTATTACAATCTGTTCTTTTCTACATATTACTTTTACAAAATAATGTCGATGTTTCACATCTGCCAGGCGTCCCGTGACGGCTCACATTTTTTTTTCAAGAGCTGTCAATTTTATCTATGAAGTCTGACACTTGACAGCAAGACGAAATGTAATATGTAGCTATTTTATTAATTAATATCGTTACAGATGAAACATCCGAGCCCTTCGTTAAAGAACCGGTGAAATATCCTTTCGATAAATTCCCACAGTACTGGTATGCTTCTGAAGAATCCTTAAGACTTCACAAGAAAAGAAAACATCCCTACGCCGCCATGTTTAATTATAACTGGTTCGGCACATGGGCGGATTATCAACCGAACAGCTAAGTGTATAAGTTGTATTATAAAAATTATAGTTATACATTTTATAAAATTTGTCTAGTTATACATTTTATATAAGTTCTTAAACAAATCGATTTTTTTTCACGTATATTTTAGTATTTTCGCTATTAAGTGATTAGCTATATTATGTGTTATTTGTATGTATGTCAACAAAAAATACCCTATCTGAATGAATTATTGATAATTTTAGACACTTATTTTTAAACTTGTTTTTGGCATTTTGTATACTTACATTTTATTATTTTAAATTAAAAACCGGTCATACAATTGAAATGCTTTTGACGGTTTAAAAGTAACTTATATTATTATAAATTCATTAGTTTAAATTTTTATAAAATGTATAATTAATAAAAGTCAAATGACAAGTATCAATGTATCATTTTACAGATTTTTTGTTTTATACATTTGACTGCAGTGATGCCAACTTGGGAGTTTTCCCCCCAAATTAAGAGAAAATCAAATTTCTAGGGGATACATTTATTCGACCATTTTTTTTAAACGCTCGATTCTATACAAATTATATTAAGCCTAGAACTCAAACAAACTAAACCAAATATATACTCCAATCCTAGTTATAACTGAAATAAAAAATACTCCTAAATCGTAATATTAACTATTTTTGAATGTATATTTGAAATTACCACTAAACAAGTGTCCAACGAATACTTTAGGGGATTTTAATAGATATTTAATACATTCTGTAAGAGTTGGCATTACTGTTTGACTGTATCGCTGTTCATTAAGGTCCGATCCGAAGGTCAGAGTCTAGACTTAGCTAAGTACGACTCCCGTATACGTATTTGAACCTTCCACCATAATAATTTTTATTTCGATATACTCATTAAAAACGATGAAATGTGTAAATTTATAACTTTTTGTATGATTTTTTTTAAGCGTTTAAGTATTATTTATCGCAATTTTTTGTACCAACACCTAGTGACACAATATGGCGTAAAGTAATCGGTTTAATATTATTAAAAATAATGCTACCTACACCTTATCGTAACCTTTTACAAGACCCTTCCCCCACCCCCTCCCCATATCCCCCTCTTACCTCCTCATCTCCCCCTATAATCTCCCCCACTCCAATTTCGATACGTAATACTTGAACGTTAAATTAATTTAAACTAGTATTTCTACTCAGTACGTCTATGATATACTCCATGCCAATAGAATTTTATTTAATGAAGGTATATATACGTAGTAATTTTTTGGAAATCTCTAAGAACCTGAGGTCAAAACAGCCGTCTCGCCTTTGTTATTGTTAATTGCATTAACACGTGTGCCATTATTCTTAGAATACATTACCTGTGGGGAATTTTGGTCTCAGTTACTAAACGCACCATCTTCACCTATCTATTAGATATATAAGTTATTGTAATTGGTTAAATTTGTCTTATATCTTCCTTCTCTATAACGAAAAAGAAATTTTTGAAATTCGCTATAAAGAGTGTACACTGTATTAATAAATTCTATTGTAATGGAGTGTATATTACAAAATTCTTGTTAGATTGGAAATTATACGCTTAAAATTGTAAACCTCTTGCTTTTTGGCAATCGTAACGTGAAGCCTTAGTAATTAGTGTTGCCAACGTTTGGTAGATTGTATATATTTTGGGAGATTTTTATGGAAGCGTGTGCCTTTACATTCCAATCATATTTTTCGGTTAAATACTCATTGTTTGTATATATAATCTAATGGTACAAAATAAATCAGTATTTTTGTATGAATTTAATGCATTTAGTAGCCGTAAGTCTAGATATAGTATGCATCATTTCTTATAATTGAACTTGGGTTTTTCAATTGTTTGAAACGCAATTCCCGGTTGCCATATTTGACGGATGGCCGTAGGCTTATGATTTAAGTTGCACATCACAACCAAAATATAACAGTATTATGTATTAGATTGAGTTTGTTTTATTGAGGAGGGGACATTTTGAATTTTAAACTACGAGAAATTTTGGCATCTAACTGTCGAAAGCTGAAGTTGTTAAAGTATAGGAATTCTTCGCTTGCCCCTAACAAAGTCGTAAAGCACTATTATGGTTTTAATGTTTTCTCATTTTTGACTTTTGTACTACTACTATACGTACTATAACTCTAATTTTCAGAATTATTGCAAAACATTTTATGATAAAAATGTGTGCGTGTACTAGGTGTACCTACACACGTAAGAAGTTAAACTTCTTTGGCTTTCTTTATTTTTTTTAAATATTAAATAATTAATAATAAATATTTAACGTTAATAATTAAATACAAAATACCATCCGTATCACCTCGACGTCCGTCGTTCCACAACAGAGCGTTTTCTAAGGCAGTTTTTGCCGCGCACCACCACTATGTGGAACCAGCTGCCCACAGAAGTATTTCCGAACCAATTCGACTTAGGGTCCTTCAAGAAAAGAGCGTACCAATTCCTGAAAGGCCGGCAACGCACTTGCGAGCCTTCTGGCATTGTGAGTGTCCATGGGCGGCGGTATCACTTAACATCAGGTGAGCCTCCTGCCCGTTTGCCTCCTATTACATAAAAAAAAAAAATAAAAATAAAAATAATATTTAATATTTAGTATATTATTCATTTATTAATTAATATTAATTATTATTTTATTATATTATTAATTCAATTTAATAACTACGTATGTTTCATAACCTTTTAACTAAGTAACAATAGGTCTTTGTGAAAAAATTAGTAAAACTCCTTTATTCGTTTAAAAGGTACTACAAATGTCATTATGGTCATTAGAAATTCTTGGCATAGCTGCTAACTTCACGCATATTCTATTTCTTTTTACTTGTAGATTGTCTTATTCCCATCTCACTTGCGCACGCTATAATCACACTGACAACTTTGTGTCTCAGATGCGCGCGCATCGTAAAATTTCACTGTCATCAATTTTTCATAACGCGCCTAAAGAAGTATAACTTCAAAAAACACAAAGATGTCTTTATTATACGGAAATTATTTTGTGCACAATGTTAGTAATACTCGTTTACGTAATTTTACCTCCCCTAAAATAGATCGCAATAACCATAAATATAGTGTTAGTTTAGATTGTAATTATACCCAATAATCATAAAAGTTAAAGCGACAGTGTAAAAACAAATAAAGAGTGGTAATATATCTGTTTCATCGTGGTAATAAATTATTACGTTCTAGACATTCGTCAAAATTACCGTCGTAATGTGCGGTTACTGTATCGACTGTTATTATGTTTAAACAGTGAAACAATCGTAAATGCTTTTGCTCTCCGAGTCTAGTTAGATAAATTACTGTAATGTACATTTAGTTATTTTTTAACTGTTTACACTAAAAGTGTTGTAGTGTACTTAGTATCCCAGTAATAATAGAATTACCTTCTTTTAATTTTTCTAAATAATATAGACTTTGCATTTACGACATTGTTCGCCGGGGCAAGTGACAGAATCCTTTTTAAATTTGGAATTTGATTAACATCGTTATACGAGATTATACACGATTTGAAGAGAGTACTATTTTAATTTTATGTTGGTCACAGAAGCAATAGTTTAATTTAGTTTCCATTACCAACTATGGATAGGAAATATCAGTGGTTCAAAAGATTGTCCTTAAGGGAGCGTACAACTATTACGTAACGTATTTTGGAAGGGGGGGGGTCTCTTTTGTAAAACGTTACGGGGCGATGCGGGGCGGGGATTAAATTACGCGTTATTGTTAATATTTTTTTCGACTTACACCTCATAATAGTAACTAAAGAGTCACTAGGTGGTCACGAAACGTTTTACTATACTTGGGTACTGAAAAACGTTACGGCGAGTTACATGGGGGGGAGGGTCAATAATCTCCAAAAATTGCGTTACGTAATACTTGAACGTTCCCTAATTCGTATCGGGCTATTTGTATATAAAAATCATTTATGTTTAATAACGTAACCACCATTTATAGTAGGCAATTTTGTTATTTATAAAACCAATTTAGGTACTTACGTTTGTATAGTTTTGGCATATCGGAGCTTAGTAATAAAAGTAATATGTAGTTTTGACCTTTAGGTAGTGCGTTCAAATTAATTCACTAATTTACGTACGTACGTGAGAACGTACCAAATGAATTCACCTAGAGATCGTTCAAGTATTACGTAACGAAATCGCGGGGGGTTTGAATGACGCGTTATTGTTAATATTATTTTCGACTTTCCAGTACTTTACACCACATAATGGTGACTTTTAGGTATAGTCACTGGGTGGTCACGAAACGTTTTACTATTGGGTACAGAAAAACGTTACGGCGCGTTACATGGGGGGGGGGGTCCAATAATCTCCAAAAATTGCGTGACGTAATACTTGAACGCTCCCTTATTTATACATTACGTGAATGCAACTAGATTTTTTATAAACAGTCTAATTGCATTTATCTAAAGTTTGTCTCTTTATGTCAAATTGTGTTTGTACTATGATGAAAAGAGACATGTATATGCATATGAAGAATAGCAATAGCGTCCAAATGTCAAATTCGAATACGTTTTTGACATATTATGACACTTGAAATTCGTTTCTGATTTTGTGCGCTCAGTTGTCAAGTGTCAAAGTTAAAAGATAGAAAAGGCGCGAAACAAAGTTTATGGTCTTATTCTAGATATCTTTTTGTAATGTTTCCCGCGTAATATGCGCTAATCTGTGCGGAAAGCGAATCAATCTGTGGTCGCTGCAAATTTCCTTTTCATACGTCATAGAGTCTGGCTAATGAAAGTTGATACTGAAAAAGCGCGGCAAATTTAAAAAATATTAGCATGGCAGCCCTAAAGTAAAAAGGAAAGTTGGAACAACTCACTTTGATACTTTGACATTCATTTTTATTTTACTAGTGGATGCCTGCAATTTTTAGGCTTATAGGTTTTGTGGACATTAGTTTCATCTCAGTAGATTATTAGCTTGCCTTCTGCACGTTTCGAAGCAATGGTACGCAAAAAGCGATGTCTCCATGCAGCTATATCATATCGTTCAATTAATAATGAACTTTCATTTTTGTTTTTCTTAAATTCATAACCGTTGGCTAATAATCTCAAGACTATCTGTAAAAGAACAATAACATTATTTAAAGTAACTAAAACTAATATGTAATTTAAAATAAAAATATCAAGACATTTTGACCGTACTAACTTTAGTGTTGTCATATAAAAAGTGCAAAAAAATCCAGTATTTACCTTCGTTAGCCAGACTATAGTTATCTTTTTTGAAATAATTTAAAGCGTAATTTAATAACTAAGAGTTATAAGTGGTTACCTCACAGAACAATGAAAACTTCCTAAACATAAATTTGTTTAACATGTAAATCAATATTAGTACCTTTCTATTTATATTTGAAGGCAGCTCTGGAGTACTGCATGGCTGTTGGATCTAACTAAGGGCGGTTACAGACTAGCGTTTTTTACGCGCGTATAAGCTCGTCTTGCGAAGCGCATGTAGGCACGTATAGGCGCGCCTTTTAGCACACGCGCTACTCGTACGAGCGTTGACGCGCTTCGAAGCTCATATAGGTCCGTAGTTCTGGGTAAAGTGTATTAAAATGAACGATTCTCTCGATCGTTGACACCCAGCATCTTACGTCATCTCCGTCGATGGCGCATAAGTAACGGAAATAGCAATGTTTCTTCGTCTGAATCCATGTTAATACCGACACGACGCTACCACCGGTTCGAACGAACACGCCGAAATATGCCAGTACGCGCATCCGGTTTTTTGAAGCGCGTATGCAGAAACGACCGTATACGCGCAGAAAAATACGCTAGTCTGTAACCGCCCTATGGTGTACGAAAAATATTCGTAGGCATACATCACAATAATTATTAGTAAGAATCCACCAAAATGTTACTACTTATAAGTGTATAAATACTCCAGTATTTTTAGAGTGAATTGTACCGAGAATTTGTAAATATATTCTTTTTTTATTTGTGTGTTTTATTACCCCAATATTGGCAGCGTTTACGCTGATGTATGGAAAACGTTGCGAGGAAATTGGCATTTACCCTAACATTCAGAAAGCTAAGTCTCACTTCCGTACGCCTAAAAGTATTTGTTTTTGACAAACGCGTCTCAATAACAATTGAAATAGTTTACATTTTTATCGACTCATTATTTCTAGATATCTGTGTGATCTTTTTTGGCAAAGGTCTTCTCCAAATCCCGCCATTTCTGTCGGTATCTGCTGTTTCGTTAACCTGTGTATGTCCCTTGTACAACACGGTTATTCAACCATATAACGCGGGATTGCACACGTTATATATGACATTTATAATGAATTGTTTAGTTTTTCTTATTATTGGTTTTAAATCCCCTTTAACGAAAAAGTTAAACGTGAAACATTTGTACAAAACGCGTTATACAGGGTCATTCCGCGCGTTATGCGAGAATGCTCCAACAACGCGTTTACTACAACGCGGAACCAATTTACCGTGTTATAGGAGGGATGACTGTATTCGGAAAGTGTTTATGTAAATAAAATAAAACAATATGATTTAAATTTATTTAATAAAGCTTACAATTAAAATTAGTTAAAATGACAAATATAAGACACTGCAGTCGTTCACTAAATGCAAATCCAACGCCAATAGAACTTGAAAGGTCACGTGATCACGTGTGAAGGTCTTAAATACAACATTTCAAACTTAAAAAAAACAACTAATTATATATAATAAAATCTATAAATATAATAATTAAACACTCATCAAAGTCGGTCCATCCATTTATTGCATTACAGTTTGGCCGGAAAAGATTTGACCGTCTTGATCATGGAATTGTTAATGATAATATCGGCACGATAAGCTAATAGAACCTCGAAATAATTAATTAACACATCAACATCAAAACTTCTAAATGTCAAATTTTCAATCATACTTAATCATAGATAACATTACGTTTAGCTGTCAGTTGCGTATTGTATTGCCAAGTTTTGTCACGTCCCACGGAAATATGATGCAAAGTCTGTCTCCTGGTTTTACCTCCCCACCAATTTTCAGCCAAATCAGTACACCCGTTCTTGAGTTATAAATGTATATAGATATTGTAAGCACGCATTACAAAGTATTATCGCAATAAGTAAAATTAAATAGCTATTAGATAAAAAAATTGTGAAAAGCGAAAATTTTATATACTTTTCAGAATTCTTAATGTGCCTAGAATTAGAAATATACAGAATATAATTTATGTAGATTTCAAAAGTGGCGGGCTGTCAACCTGACATATCGCATTGACGTATACAGATACTAGTCGTGCTACTGTGTTCGTTGTAGGAAAAAACTTTATCTGTGGTGCAACTAAAATTTATCATGGAATGGGTAGTCCGGGTGGTGGGTGCTGAAAATTATGAATTATATAGTAACAGTTATTATATCCGATTTTAATTAATAATTATCATGGCTTTGTGTTTTTGGCTCGGATACTTACTCTCCCATAGTGCAAAGACGCCCGTTGCATTCCAAGGTAGCGATCAGCTTAAGGTCTTCAGGCGACAGCTGGAAGTCGAAAACGTTGAAGTTCTGTTCAATACGGCTTTTCGTAACCGACTTTGGGATTACTATCATTTGACGGTCGATTGCGTATCTGTAATAACATTTTTGGATTCGTAAATCTCAAAGATTTGTCTAAAACTCCATAATAAGGCGTAGCCCGACAATAGAACTATTATTTCATGAAATTAAAAATTTACTATGTCATTAATAAAAAGAACCATAGATTCTTAATATAATCTGGGCCATCTGTAAGTGTCAAAATAATATTAACAGCGCCTCTAACGGTGCACAATGTAACTATTACGATTTTATCAACAATTGTTTTGCTTTAAATAACAACAAGGCGCTATTTTTTCTATTATATGTTATATAGCACATCAAACACTTATGAACGTCATTAACAACTATTCTCTATCTAGTGCAACTTGCTAATACATGCACTACATGTACCATACAAATACTCCTGCAGTATGCAGTATGCATTCACAGTCCGCTAGCAAGCTTTATTATTTTATGTTCTTAATTATTCCACGAAGAGGCCAATCAATGAAGATAATTTTATAGAAAACAGTTCTAGTTTAATAGATTTACCGAAACTCTGGTTGCAATTAGTAGATTATTATTTATAAATAAATAAATGAGCACGATTCACTGACCTTATCAAAATCTGTGGTACACTCTTGTTGTTTCTGTCAGCGATGGATTTCAATCGCTGGTCATCCATGAGGGAGGGATCTCCGGGCTTCGCCCAGGGTCTATCAGGGGACCCGAGAGGAGAGTACGCAGTAACTACGATACCATGGGACTTGCAATAGTCAAACATCTTTTGCTGATTAAGATACGGGTGGCATTCGATCTAAAACAAAATACATATAATCGGTGAGGTTTTAAATTCAGTTCTTCTGAGGTTCTGTTCCATGAGAATAGAAGATAAGATATTTCTATTCTTCTGAGAGAGAGAGACTCAGTGTCTTCATTACTGAAAGTCGTGACTGTATTGCCCAAACCTATACGTCGACTTACAGCCTCCACACCACTCTATCAGCTTTTAGGGCCTAATGCCCTGGATCTTGAGAACCATAATTGTCTTAATTTGATCATACGGTAAACGATCGACCCCTTTAAGATTATACTACAATGCCAAAACTATAAAAACCTAACACACGATGACCTAATATAGGTGCGGCTAATAGAGTTAGAGTAGGACAGAACGCATATTGCTTATTCACATCTCTTTGACGAGATCGGTGACGTAGCGCGGCCGGTACAGCCGGGACGCGTTAGAGTGAGACAGAATATATAGGCGTGTTAGTCTGAGTCTGGTAGAGTGGTAGATTGAATTAATATCAAAGAAACAAACATACTGCATAAATAAAAAATAAATAAATAATCATAATTGCATAGGTTGATAAAAAATGCTATGCTTTACCGCGGCAGTCCCCGAGTGCTACACTTTTTATTTTTTTTCGATAGTGTCCGATTTAAAAAATCTATCGTAGACAATATCAAAACTCTTGGACACTAAAGGTCTCGGATAAGCACGTTTCTATCTCTGAATACAGTTGTATAATATTTCCTTTCTACATTGGTTTTCTCAATACAGAGTAGACGTGGTATTGAAATAGTTATAAACAAGCATACCTGTTGTACCGCGGGCTTGATTCTGGAAGCTTCCAAAACCCTGTCCAGCTGCTTCTTATTAAAGTTGGAGACACCGATGCTCCTCACCAGACCCTTGTCTACTAGGGTCTCCATGGCTTTATACGTGTCTACGTAATCTACAGTCGAGGGAATCACTTTGTCGTCCTTATCTGTTGGAAATTCGTCTGTCTCTTCCTGGAAAAGAAGAAATATGGTGTTTCAAAATTTGAACATTAAAATAGATGTTAAATCATCAGCGTTTCTATTGTTTCGGAGATGGAACAACACATCACGAATTTGTCTAAATTCTTATGAAAAACGATTCACGAATGTCACTACTGAGAGAGTCTTATATGATGCGCTGGTGAGAAGTAATTTCAAGCAATTCCGCGAATTGGGCACCCCATGAGATTAAGTATAAGGTGATGTTGGAGCCGGAACAAAACACATTTTTGAGGCCCTTTTAACCCACTCATGTATCCGACCTTATTTAGATCTGTAGGCAACGAGCTTAGAATACACCACGATTTTTAATACAATTGTTACATGACAGTCAGCAATTGAGCAGTACCACAGTGCCTTTGCCTCAATATTCCTGGGAACATCAGAAGGCGCCATCGCCCGCCGTTACTTCATATGTCCACAGCTAGGACTTTCTTTCTGAAAAGGGCACATATGATTCGCGGATCCTACACTATTCTGGGATGGCCACGAGAGACCATTCTAGGGCAGACCTAGACAATTCTGGGGCGGACCCTACACCATTCTGGGATGGCCACCAGAGACCACTCTAGGGCGGCCACTACACCATTGTGGGATGCCCACAAGAGACGATTCTAGGGCGGGCACTACAACATTCTGGGGCGGACCCTACACCATTCTGGGATGGCCACCAGAGACCATTCTAGGGCGGCCACTACACCATTGTGAGATGGCCACCAGAGACGATTCTGGGATAGGCCCTACACAATTCTGGGATGGCCACTAGACTATTCTGGGGTGAGCACTATTCAGCCACATTTAGCCTAGGTGTTAAACGGGTTTAAACTTGTTCCGCTCTTTTGATTATGACAATTTTCTTTAACAAGTCCATTATGTTATTAAAGAAAATTAAATCATATTTTTCAGACTTCATTAGGTTTTTTTGTGTGTTGTTTGTCAAGTATAAACTAATATTGATTCATTTAAACCTATTGAAGTTATATTGTAAGCACATCCTTGGACTCAAAATATGTTTTGTTTGTATGCAACGGTATCGTTGTAATGGTAAAGTTATATATTTACAATATAAACACAATTTAGAAAGAACTAGTTAAAAATGTTGTTCAAGTCAAATCATTTATTTCAATTAGGTCTATTAGTATAAGATCCCGATATACAACGACCTTCACCGAACCGACAGGCACACGATGGCATTTTGTGACACTAAACTGCTTGCAAACGTCCTTTACAACACGTCCGGCTAACACTGTGTTTAGGGGTGCACTGATCCCAGGTTAGTGAGCTCACTCACTTCGACCGTGCGACAACACGGTGCGGTCTCACTGCGGTAAGGGCCTATCTAATGGTCTAAGATCCCGCTATACAACGACCTTCACCGAGATGCTTATTTAATGAAACGTATTTTATATTTAATTTAATATGTCAATAAATATAATCCATATGGGTTGCCTAGCAAATTTCAGTCCAGAGTATGTTTAATTAACATTAAAAAAAAATATTTTTTTAAACATTTCACCGGTATGATTTTTTTATACAGTTTCGATCTAGTTATCTCAATATCCGTAGAGACGCAACTTTGAGAACAATATCTTATTAGTCAGAATCGCTACTGCAAGTTGCAGTGTAACGTGGTGGAAGTGGAACAAGAGATGATACTCAGACGCGGGAAACGGAAGGACGTTCTTAATATTAAAATAAAATACCTTGAAAGCCTGCGGCCAGTGCATCAAATAGAGATCCAAATACTCCAGACCCAGGTTGGTAAGGGTCGTCTTCAGGGCTCCCTCCACGAGGTCAGGGCGATGGTAGGTGCACCACAGCTTTGAAGTAATGAATATATCCTCTCTGAAATTAAATATTTTTTCACTTATAATACCACAAGAGCTTCAAAATTATCGGGTATTCAACCTGAAAAACTTGACGACTTTATTTGTTTGCAGGGAACCTTGAGGGAAATGCCAGATAATTTTGAAGCTCGTGTGGTATTCGGGGGATTATTTTTCCGTCCCAAATGTCGGCCAATAGAATTGCACCATGAGACGAAATGTACAGTTAACAAATAAGAATTTCATAATGAATAAAACAACTACTTAATACTTTTCTTGAAGCAACTACCAGAGAAAATTTTCAAAAAATTATCAGTATAATACCATGTAGGTTGTACCACGTGACGTCGAATGGTGCAATTCTATTGGTCGACATTTGGGTCGGAAAAATAATCTTTAATATCGTATAGGCCACATATAATATTTTTTTAATCGCTAAATTAAAGGCATTTTTATTTTATTGGAATCGGCACCTTATTATACTTTCCCATATCTATTTTACTATTTATCTAAGTTGTGAATTTCTGTACGTTTGTCTCGCTAAAACTCGAGAAAGGTTGGACCGATTTGGCTAATTATAATCTTGAAATATTTGTGAAAGTTCAAGGAAGTTTTAAACTATGTAAAACGTGATTATTTACTAAGACATCATGGAACTTTGTCTTCCGTTCTACGCCCTTGATTTGAGAATTGGTGGAAAATGTAAAATTAGAAGTATTTAATGTATATTTCTTTTTTGACGTTCATACGTGAACATTTTGTTACCTACATGAATAAATGATTTTAGACTTTTGGGTCTAACTTAAGACTAATAAGTTATTTTAGTTAATTAAGGATATTTGACATAAAAAAATGTCGGATAACACTACTTACAGACTCAATTAAGTGCTAATTACTCACTGTTTAGCAGTTAAAACATGCACTAACACTAATTCAAATGGTTTTGTCATTCAACTTTCGTTAAGAAAAATACTAATACCGTCAATTGAATTAAATAAAACTGTTCCTATGAAATATGTCTTTTGTCTTTTTAGAAATAAGATATTGTCGCTTGGTTAAATTTATTAGCTTTCAGAAATGTGTTTCATAGCTGTAGCATACTATGTCCGATATCTTTGGTCTGTTTTAAAAATTATGTGTTAAGTTTTGACACAATATACAGGTGATACAAAGTTCATCGTGTCTAGTGTATCATTTCTTAAATATGAAATAAATTATTTAAATATTAAGTGCGGAACAAACATTTCCGTTACTAGGTCAAACATCGATTCAATTCAACTACTAACTTAATAATAAGTTCAGTATTGATTTTAAATGACCTGCTACGTTTACTTAACTTACTGAATAAATGTCGAAGCTTATCATAGAATTATTTCTTGTTAATTGATTTTTAAACTAACCTGACCTGGTCAAACCTAAAACATTGTTCATCATCGGACGTCAAGGCAGAATACAAAATACCCTCCGTCATGACCTCGATGTTAAGAAAATTGTAAATACAAATTATACGTATCTATAACCCGCGGCACGTAAGTCTAGCGCTGGCCGATACGCGGAGGGGATTGCTGCGCATGTGTACTGTCGCGCGGGGGACAAAATGCGACTGGAGAGCCAATCGACGCTCTTCATTCCGCTAGCCCCCCTCAGGTACCTTATTTTTTACTTCTGCGCAATAACGGTCAGCGCTAGACTTACGTGCCGCGGGTTATAACATGATTAATTGAATAAAATCTATATCTTTTACAATTTGTTTGATTATGCCACATGGTCTTCTTGAACCCACTACCACACCTTCCCCCAACACTAATATATTTGTGGATAATATCGCAAAAGTCCGAGAGTACCTTAAAGTCCGCAAGGACTTTTCACAAATTTTAATGTGTTACATAACACTGAAAACTTAGTCCAGCCTTTTAGCTGTACCTGATAATTATAAGATTCATACTAGACTTAACGCGAACTGTCAAAATTCAATAAATCATACTCAGGCGATTTTGAATCTTAACTGTTACCTGAAAAGCTATATGCCTACATAAAAATATACCTACTATTTTAGTGTTGGTAAAACTATAGTATTACCGAAAAAACCTAGTATTTACCGAAATTGTATTACACAAGTTATGGAGCAGTATTGGCCTAGTTACATCTCTGTCTCTCATTTAACAATGTCGTACGGTGAAGGAAAACATCAAGAGGAAACCGACATAGACCCAAAAAGAAGAAAGTTAAAAAGAAGAAAGTGTCAGTGTCACTTTCTTCTTTTTAACAAGTAGGTGATCACACTTGTCTATTAGATCACGGAACGGAGACAAATCTGAGGCCCAGACCTAAAGGCACCATTACACAGACCACCAGCACCATTACACCACCAATCGATCACCGTCTGGCGCGAAGGCTCCAGCGGCTAAAGTTTTAAAGGACCTTCTTCAGCTCTGGTCGTTTTGGCGAGCCTAGCTTTGGTGACGCTCACCTGTGAGATTCGGACCTCTGCTTGGGCTACCGCGGAGTGGTCAATCGCCTGAAGAGCGTAGGAGAGTTTTTACCCTTGCTTCGGCGTTTGGATCATTTGGATCTCTTTTTTGTCGGGAAAGGGTAATCATTGATGCTTTTACGCACCAACTAGTTGGGTTGATGTTTAGCCTTGTCGAAGTGGCGTGTGGACGCCAAGAACATCCATTGGGCTATGGTAGGGAACTCCAAGTCGTGTTGGTGATCGTTCCTGACGCACCAGCCGCAATTCTGTAATTCTGTAATTGGAGCGCCTGTAACCGCTGGATATCCGAAGGGTCACAATGCGCGAAGATTACGTTAGCGTAGCTCATGCATGGTGGGACTGCCTTAGATTTTCCGCGCTGGCTGGAGAAGTTGGAGGTATATATGCTTAGTTGGAAATACTTCGTTAGCGCGTTTCAGGGAATGACGTTATCGCAGTGATTTGCAGCAGATTGTAGAATACAGGCTGTTAATTAAAAACTTAAAT
This sequence comes from Pieris melete, assembly GCA_963693345.1. Lineage (NCBI taxonomy): Eukaryota > Metazoa > Arthropoda > Insecta > Lepidoptera > Pieridae > Pieris > Pieris melete. Next base: position 843,019 of record CAVNZK010000038.1, on the reverse strand, counting down.
CCTTATCTAAGCTAATACATCAGGGTTTATGGCATTTCATTGCCCTTGATTGCTCACGATGAAGATAACGACGTGATAAGGTTTGCGATTTTTAACCTTCACACTTTACGAGCAGCGTAGACAGAGTTTTTATTAAATCTTTTGCAGAATTAACATTCACTCATATGGTGAAGGAATCGTTAAATCCCTCGTATATACGTTCTTTACCTAGATTGCCATATCTATATATATAAAAATGAAACCCGTTTTCCGTTGTCACGACATAACATGAAAACGATTTGTCTGATTCTTTTTTTATAAAAAATCGGTCTGAAGTCGAGGATGGTTCTTACGAAGAGAAAAATTAAAATAAATTGAGTGAAAATTTCTAAAAACAACACTTCTATATTCCCATACAAAATATTCGTAATAATATTAAAAGGCAATTTGAACTTTAATACCATATCATAAAGTTCAAGTGTTAGTGGAGGGGTTCCGGGAAGGTAAAATTTTATTTTTTGACATAATGTATTTGTTGTCTTATCAACTTTCCTTTTTAGCTAGACCGGTGTCCCGAATAGCAGAATAAGTATTAAAAAAAAAAGAATCGAATGTTAGGCGGTGCGATGTTCGCCAGGCCAGCTAGTATTTTATAAAAAGATAGCTTGTAAAATATACTGCAGATATTGCATTGTATATGATATGGGGAATTTTGTCCTTTTCTGACTTTAACTGTGTCCAAGAAAGACCAAAAATTTGTTGGATGTAAAGCACGTGAAACGGCCTTTTTAAAAGGCCGGCAACGCACTTGCGAGACCTCCGGCAATATATTCACGGACCACTTTAAATCAGGTGATCCTCCTGCCCGAACGACCTGCGCTCTGTTACCATTCCTCACCTCTTAATAGTCCCATCAGCAAATTTGGCTTTTAGAGCCTCCCCCACCTCCTTCTCATTTCCATATATGTGTGCGCAGTCAATGTGCCTGTAGCCTGTGTCAATCGCATCCTTGACTGCCTGCGTGACCTCACCAGGTTTTGACTGAAAATGAGTAAGGGATTGCTTAGTACATATGGGTTGAATTCGTGGATAGAGTATAGAACTAGATGAGCTTCTAAAATAACAATAATAACTAAAGAAAGAAGGCATTAACGTGAAATACTTAAGTGCGAGCGAAACAGAGTATCAATTTTTCTGTCTCTATTTGCGTATCGGGTTTTATTTGTTTACCACCGAGCTCTTGGTGGTAAACAAGTTTTCACCGCTTACTGATAAATCTGTGAATGCCAAGTCAAACCCATATTTTAAGACTTTATCCTTATAAGAGGTGTATTTAAAGTGTCAGTCATGGTGAATTGTTGCATAATTGGCAATAAAAGCTATAGTGAACGTAAAGAACGAAACATAACCTTTCATCGGTAAGTAGCATATTTTGTCACGACTCAGTAACTTTGTTCAAGAATTAATTAAAAAATTCAAGTAATTAAAACTGTAAATATGACATATGTCGATCATTCGCTATCTCACACGCTGTACGCTCATGCCTGGTCTATACCATAGTCCGTCTACGGTTGAATTGCACAATTAACTGTCAAATATAAATGTCAAAATATTTGTTTTTTTTTCTCCTTCGGAGAAGGAAAAAAGCTGGGGCGGCCGCAGAGCAGGTAGAAAATAAAAAAACGGCAGAAATAGAAGAGTCTTTCTTCCAACTTCGATTTTGTTCGCTTTGGAGTAGAGACTCTTGGGCCGTGGGGTTCAAGTGCATAGGCGCTTATTAAAGATTTAAGTTGGCGACTAGATAGTACCGGTGACCTCAGAGGTGGTGCTTTCCTCGCTCAACGAATAAGTATGGCAACAGCGAGGAAATGTTGCCAGCGCTAAAGGTACTGCCACAGGGGCCAAACTTTTTAAATTTGTTTTGATTTTCTTTTTAATCATTTTCAATAATTTTTATTATTAATTTATAGATTAAGAAAATTGTAAATACTGTATATCTGATTGTAAATAAAAGTAAAATTTACATAAAGATACATATATATATAAAGATACTTGTTTATCAGGAGGCAATATTCGTTCGGGCTGTTTCAGAGCCAGTATAGTCGTTTTCCAAAACCGCCTTCATTGGGGAAGGTGCGGTCCCTTATTACGCTCACTTCAGTCGATGACCACCCCGTGATGGCCCAAGCCAAGGTCCGCGTCTCGCAGGAGACACCCTTGCGCTAGTCACGCGCTACACTCGCCAAAACAGCCTGAGCTGAGGCCCTTCAATAGCGATAATTTAAGTATTTTACACGCTTTATATTAGCTTCACCTGTATGTATGTATGTATGTAACCGACTTCTTCGGACTCGATTTTGACCCACTTTTAACGGACAGATTTAATTTAAACTTTGCGCACCTGTCAAAGATCGATGACAATGCAATAATCCAAAAAAAAAAAATTGTTAAAAAAAAATAAAAAACACGCTTTTAAAGCACATCAAACTAAAAAGTGAAAAATAATTCCTAATTTATGCTGAAAATGGTGAATGAAAATGATGAACAAAAAATACTGGTATTATTGTGAAAAAGCGTGGGGCGCTCTATGCCATATTCGTCTATCGAGCAACTCATCATTTTCAGCATAAATTAGGAATTATTTTTCACTTTTTAGTTTGATGTGCTTTAAAAGCGTGTTTTTTAGTTTTTTTAAACTATTATTTATTTAAAGTTATACTTCTTTTGGCGCGTTACGGAAAAAGATGTGACTAAATGTTTAATGCGCGCGCTCACCGTCACAAACAACCGACACCCTGAAGTTACCATAGTCAACATTTTAAAATAAAAAATGTCCATTTATTTAATTATGTAGAAATATTATACTAACTAACTAGATAATGCGTTTTAATTAAACTTTGAATCTATTAAATACCTTTGTTCTATTGTTAGTGTCGTTTTTTCTACAAACATAGTATAAGGCGAAAGATAAAAAATTTAAAAAGATTTTTATCTTGTTACGCCAAAGAAGTATAACTTCTAACGCGTGTACATAAGTACACACACGTTTTTACTTATTTATTATTTTTACTATCGACATTTTTTGTATTTATTTCGGCGTAATTTTTGGTTTTCTTGACAATTCATTAAAGAGATTCACGGCGTTTTCTATCGTAATAATTCTCGTTATGATTTCTTAGATTTATACGGTCCGGACTTACTTAGTGGATAAAAGTAGTTATTCTATAATATTAAGTATCTGTTTCACAATGTACGGATAAGTTCTACATAAGTTCCAAATTAGCTATTTATTACTTATTGGTAGGATAAACACTATTGTTGCGTTTCACGACTGTCAGATAGCGCTATTCGTCACATAAAGTCCATCATAAGTTATAGAGTCCGATGAAGTGTCAAATAGCACATTTTATCTTCCAAATAATTTATGTGTTGCATAGCTATTTGGTACTTTATCCATACATTGTAAAACGGCCTCTTAACATATTAAATAAGACAGTTTTGTGGCTCTTGGGTGCATATTTACTTGACATTGAATCGAATTGACTGCTAATTGAATTGGAAATAAAACTGATTAGCAACGGAATTTTTAACTCGTGACTCAGTAGTTAAGATGGAGTGAATTACTACCTTTGTGCGTCAATAATGTTATAAATTTGCGTTAATATTCGTAATAAAAAAAATGGTGCGTGTACTTATGTACGCGCGTAAGAAGTTATACTTCTTTGGCTTTCTTTATTTTTTTTAAATATATAATAATTAGTAATAAATATTTAGCGTTAATAATTAAACAATATTTAATATTTAGTATATTATTCAATTATTAATTGATATTAATAATAATTATTATTTATTATTTTATTATATTATTAATTCAATTTAATAACTAGGTATGTTTCATAACCTTTTAACTAAGTAACAATAGGTCTTTGTGAAAAAGCATGGCTAAATTTCGCTCGCGCACGCTCGCGCGCCCATACTGATAATTTTGTGTGACGGTGCGCGCGCATCGTAAAATTTCACTCTCATAATTTTTTTATAACGCGCCTAAAGAAGTATAACTTCAAAAAAAAATTAGGGGCGCTGTATGCCTCAGATTTCTGTATCTGTTTCATTATCAATTGTCAATCTAATAGGCAAGTAGGTGATCACCCTCCTGTGCCTGACAAATGCTGTCAACTTTGGGGCTATGTCATACCGGTTTTCTCACCGTTCGAGTGAATGTTAAATGCGCAGATAGAATCACAATTCAAAACGTACTACGAATTAAAAAAAACAATATAATTGAAGTTATACGTCTTTTGGCGCGTTAGGGAAAAATGATAAGAGTAATTTTTTACTCGCACACCGTCCCAAAAAACCAACACCCTGAAGTTAGCTAGAGTCAACATTTTAGTATTTTTTGTGATATTTAAATGAACTTTATTTAACTAGATAATGCGTTATAATAAAACTTTCAATGCATTAAATACCTTTTTCTTTTGATAGTGTAGTTTTTTTTACAAACATAGATAAACAATTTTGAAAAGATTTTATCTTGTTACGCCAAAAAGGTATAAATATAATAAATATAAAAATGTGAGCCGTCACGGGACGCCTGGCAGATGTGAAACATCGACATTATTTTGTTAAAGTAATATGCAGAAAAGAACAGATTGTGATAGGAACTAAATATGTCATAATGATAAAATAAACGTTAAATTAAATTACGATTTTTTCCAGATAACGATGACTATTTATTGAATAAACTTTTAATTTCAGTAAACAAAAATTTACGAACTTATTTTACGTGCGGCTATAGATGTTTCACATCCAAATTTAATTGTTGCTTAAACACTCTTTATATAATATTTTCTTTGTATTTTCTCACGCTAAGTAAACACTGAACTTTAAGTAATTGCATTTAATACAAAGGTCTTTACATATCACCGAGAAGGGGAGTGTCTTATCTCCCCTAAAAAGGTACTTTATTTACTCAAGGCCGGGGGACAACTGCAAGTGGCGTATTGACATCTTTAGTTCACGTCTGTCTAAAAATCTTTGAAAATACAGGTCTTTCATGAATAATATGTTGGTGTTTCCGTGCTCGTATTGTCTTTTGTTGATGTTTTCATTTTATTAAAAAAAAAATATATAAAAAAAAATTAAATAATTTTGGTCACTGTGGCAGTGTACCTTTAACTTGCGATGCTTTAAATTGCGATACTTATTCGTTAAGGAAAGCACTAGTTCTGGGGTCACATAATATGTAAATATGTACTGTATAATCTATATATAATTTATATTTATATTATATATAAAAGAATAATGGTCTTCGTTTGAGGCTCCTTCACGCCTAAACCATTCGTATTGACATGAAATCCTAGATGGTTTATGGCTATTTATTTTTTAAATTCCAAAGTTCCTTCATTTTTTTATTGCTGTTTTACTTTTATGAAAATTTCAACATACGGACTTCTCGCGGAAACATTCGGGGAGGCTTCCTAGAATCACAAAACGTCAACATCTTTAAAAACTCGATTTTCGAAAAATTTTAAATTTTCTTAGCGGGAAGTTAAAAAGAAGAATAATAAAAATATGAAAAAAAAAATAATGAAACATAAAATTTTATTTATTTCCTATTTTAATTCGCCTAATTTAACAAGCGAAGCGGGCGGGAAACGGCTAGTAGTACAATAAAAGAAATACTGCCAGCGTTAAAGGTACACTGCCACAAGGACTAAACTTTTTAAATTTGTTTTAATTTTTTTTTTACTACCTACATAAGGTTAAGAAAATTGTAATTACTATATATTTGATTGTTATGATAGTAGTATATTTATACATATCTTGAATTTGTCATGTTTATATTGATAAATAAATAAAATAACAAAATTACCTTCCAAGTACCCAAACCGATGATTGGGCAAGTGTGTCCATTGCTAAACACTACAAGTGGTACTTTCGCCATCGCAAACAATATTTGATCTTCACTCTTTGACTTTTCAATTGATACTGCACTGAAAATGTCGTGTGGAGTATTTTTAACGTAACTAGAACGTAAGGGCGCGGCTACAACGGGTTGCGATTAATTGATCGTTAAATAGTAATACGCTTTTTCAGATACATTTAAATATATTTCTATCATCTCATTAATTCAAATAATAATAATTTATTTCAAGAATACACAAAAATATTATGGTGGTACATTTTAAAGTTCACATATTCTGCAAGATAATGGCGCCCTGTCTGCCCTTTTTTGCAAAGGCCTCCTCCAAATTCCGCCATTGCTGTCTCTACACTGTGCCTCCTTTTCCATGTACCACCTGCTGTTTACATGGAAGATGAGGCACAGTGTTTTGTCTATACAAAAGTTTAGTCCCTGTGCTAAACTTTAAATGCTGGCATTTCCTCTTTGTATTGCTATATTTATTAGTTGAGCGAGGAAAGACCCAGCTCTAGGGTTACCGCTGCTATCCAGTGAACTTAAAATTCTTTAAATAAAGCATAGTAAGTGATGGTTCTCCAGGCCGTCAAGTCAGACTAGGTTAGAGGAGACGTCCTTCCCCAATAATACCAACGAAAATCAATCTACCTTTACTTTGCTTGTAATATTTAGGCATCGGCTTGCAACCTAAACAGATACATTGTCAACACCAACGATGGCCGCAAACATTCCCAATGAACAGGGAGGTGATATTAAAAATGAAATACTAACTGGTCTTAATTCCTACAAGTCCTGTGATTCGTTGATATTTTTGTATTTATTTATAAGTAATAAAACAGCTACACATATATTATAAAAGAAAACACTTAGAAAATATACAAAGACAAAACAGATTACATTAAACAAAATATACGAAACAGAAATCATAAGTCAACTACATAGATAAACTGAAATTAAACAAATTACAATTTATTACTACTGCTAAATAAAGTCAGAGTCCTTCAGCTTTTCCTCATTTCCTCAAATGAGGAAAAGCAGCATTTCCTCAAACTCTCTTTTGTAAGGCGGAAAATGTCGATATCTTCATGAATTGTATTGTTAGTTAGTTTATTAGTAGTTAGCTAAACGCGAAAAATTGGCAAATTACGCAGATAATTCGAGTTCGTACCGTTTATTTTCCCAATTGTAACAGTATATATTATTTGTCTTCATAGACGACTGGGTTAATCAGCCCTTTGCCCTCGAGAATCATTGATTTTTGATCGTATGTATTACGACATTGCTCGGATAGAAAATTGTGTGGTACGTAAATCGCACAAAGTTGTTAACACACAGCCAGGTTTAGAGGTCTGGAGGTCTCGGGGTAACAAAGGAGTGGAGCCTCTTTGAATTATTTTCTAAATAAAATGAATTTTCAGTCGAGTTTTTAAATCAATAATTGTGAAACCAAGTAAATTATTTTAGTATTTAAACATATAAAAATATAAATGATTTCTGCTAATATTTAAGAACAATATAATCATGTTTGTACAAAGGTAAAGGTAAAAAAGCGAAAAAAATTAAAACGAAAAGTTGTTTACTAGTGTTTACAAGTCGGAATTTAAACCGAATGCTCTATAATGGGGGCCCCAGGACTGTAGCCCTGGTTGCCCTCCCCTAAATCCGGCCCTGAACACATACTAAAAACCGATAAAAACAAAAATCAATCGCTTATTGTTAACCTAAGTGCCTTACTCACGTCAAATAATGAGTTTAGGACTTATCTTTCCGGCATGTTACGATAAAAGAATTATCAAACAAAATAGCTCAGAGTGTATATTTAAATTCATAAGATACAATATCGCTACTGTGACCTCACTCACACTAAAGATGTCGATAGGTCGGAGACCGCATTCAGTAGCAACTTCTTTGTAACGGGGATGTGTGCAACACATTCTCGCACTGGTCGCCCATTTTATTATTATTATTAAAGATTTATTAATACATACAACAATTGGTTAGTTTACATTCCTTATAAATTAGTATTAGTTAAGTTAGTATGAGTTTAGTTTAGTAAAAGCCTCATCCATATTTTCCATTTCTCTTTGTCTTGAGCGACATTCATCCAGTTTTCTCCGGCTAGTTCTACAATGTCATCTGTCCATCTTTTCCTTTGTCGTTCTATACATCTCTTTCCAGTAGGTCCAGTCCATTTCGTTATTTCTAGTGTCCATCTTTTATCCCGCGCTCTAGCAATATGACCTGGTCGCCCATATCCCCTATACAATAATTTTATTCAATCGCTACAAACTGTTTAAATCCAATCCTCGGCCTCGATTGATATTGGCTTAAAATGTGCCTTTACTCAAAAGAACGTTCATTAAATTATCAGTAACATGTTTTTCAAACACTTAACTTTTGACTTAAAAGGACAAAACCATTTGAACTAGTGAATTAGTGTTAGTGCACGTCAGTACTAAATACACAGTGAGTGTAAGAAAAAAAATAGAACACAAGAACAGAGTGTCTTCCCTTTAATAGAGACTATAAGTAGTGTTATTGGACACTTTCTTATGTAAAAATCCTTTGTAGTAAATAAGGTTAGACTTAAATTACTTATTAGTCTTAAGTTAGGCTAGATTGTAATTTTCCATGATGTCTTAGTAAAGTAAAAAAAAAAAAAGAACTAATTTAAAATTTAATCAACGAAAAAATCGCAATATGTTTGTTGCCATGTAAACGTGCCTTTATCTAACCTTGAGCAAGGGTGGAAAGTTATAGCGACATTAAGTCAATGCGTGTACGCATATGGAAGCCGTAATTGATTTTTATGACTTTGTACTGAGATATTCAGACAACAACACAAACGGCTGATAAAAGTATAAGCCGGCTGCACAAATATTGCATGTTCTCGGACATTTTCAGCAGCTTCATAGAGACCTTTCATAAGTCGTTTTAGCAACATACTATTTATTACGCTTTGTAATATTCCTACCTAAGACTAAGCGCACACGGGTTACTTTTGTCACTGTTACAATAAAATACAAGTGGTGTGCGGTGACAGTGAAAAAATATTTTTGAAGTTATACTTCTTTTGGCGCGTTAGGGAAAAATGATGAAAGTAAATTTTTACGATGCGCTCGCACACCGCCACAAAAAACCGACACCCTGAAGTTAGCAGTCAACATTTTAAAATAAAAACTGTCGATTTCTTTAATTATGTAGAAATATTTTGTTTGTGATATTTAAATAAATTTTAATACACTAGATATAAGAATTGACTTTGACTAATAATGTAAAATGTAAAATTCCTTAAGACAAATTTGGTCGCCATTGTGTGTGGCAGAATATGCGAACTTACGATTGTACCACCCTTACATTTTACTCATTTTTGTACCATATTCTTGCAATAAATAAAATTATTAATTATTATTCTATTGTTAGTGTAGATTGTTCTACAAACGTATAATAATGCGAAAGATAACATTTTTAAAAAGATTTTTATCTTGTTACTCCAAATAAGTATAACTAACGCGTGTACTCACACATGTTTTTTAATCGAAGCGTCATTTGCCGATATGGATTTGGATGGATGGTCGTTGTCAGTGACCTCATTAGTCTCAGAAGAAAAAGAAAATAGTGCACCCTCTTTGGAGGCACAACTTATCTCTTCCCTTGCTTTAATTTTCAAATTATATCAGAGTCGTTCAGTTCTTTATCATTGAGTGGAAAAGAGAGCACCTCTTTTCCACTACTTCAATAATTATGTCATTAACAATATCGTCTTCTCGGATATTCACTTTTTGTGTAGACGATGACTCCATTGCGTGCTCCAAAGTCGAGAATCGGAAGGGAAATGCGAACGAACGCCGCTGAGTGACAACTTTGTCAGATGTCGCGCTGCTATGAAAAGCGAACGCGCGGTGACACTTTCGTCATGGGCTAAGGGCTTGTTCGCTGATCGGCGTACATAAATGCCACCCAGTTGTCACGTCGTAACATGCGCGCATCTCAATACATACTCACAGAATTGCCTTATATGTATTTGCAATTGTATATTAGCAGACGCTTGACGGACTCATGCGACTCCTTCGATACAGTTAAATACAGATAAAGTTCCCTAACACTATTGTAATTCAGAAATCCTAACTTTTGAAGTTATACTTCTTTAGGCGCGTTATGAAAAATTGATGAGAGTGACATTTTACGATGCGCGCGCACCAGTGACACAAAATTGTTAGTGTGATTATAGCGTGCGCGAGCGAGATAGGAATAAGACAATCTACAAGTAAAAAGAAATAGAATACGAGTGAAGTTCGAAGATCGCAAATTTTGAATGACCATAATGATTAATGACATTTGTCAATTGTTATTTACCTTTTAAACAAATAAAGGAGTTTTAATTATTTTTTCAAAGAAATTTAGCAATGCTTTTTCACAAATACCTATTGTTACTTAGTTAAAAGGTTATGAATCATACCTAGTTATTAAATTGAATGAATAATATAATAAAATAATATTATTAATATTTATTGATAATTGAATAATATACTAAATATTAAATATTATTAAATTGTTAACGTTAAATATTTATTATTATTTATTTAATATTTTAAAAAAATAGAGAAAGCCAAAAAAGTATAACTTCTTACGTGCGTACATAAGTACACGCACCCTTTTTTTTTGAAAATCTTGCATCGTTCAGGGATAAAGTAGGGTTCTAATGGCGAATGAATTTTCAAAATCAGTCCAGTAGTTTTGGAGTTTTCACAGAAAACAATCAAATCTTTCCGGTTTAAAATATTTGTATACCAGTACATACGGCGAAGGACGCGCCGATTAAGTAACTTTCCACGACATGTTTCGCCAAATTGTCGCATCGTCACAATCATTTTAAATTACTTCCTCTGAAATTATACCGTTCTTAAACGAAAACATAATTATTACTATTGTTATTTTATACATTGAATGAATTAACAATATCAATTCAAATTCCCTTGGTCCGTGGGTCCTAGCGCTAAAAGGAATGCTGTGAATCGCACTTGGCCGGTTTTCATTTCTTGTTATCATATTTTAGTAGTAAAAATTATATTTAACAACTCCCAATAATATCTGATATACACTTCCAATTAACAAAATTAAAACTAACTATTTTTAAAAGTTCTCTACGTAAGACATATTCTACAGTTAAATAAAATAGTCAGCCCTGCGATTCTGTAACTCACTTTACGAACTCACACAGCGGTTTTCGCATCGGCGGTCGCTCTCAAATCAATCGTAAAGCAGTCACAACCGCTGTGTGAGTTCGTAAAGTGAGTTACAGAATCGCAGGGCAGGTGACCAGGTGTACAATGCGCCAACTTTTCGCGCCAAATTTTATATAAAGTTTGGTTCCTGTGTTCCTTTAATGTTGGCAGCATTTCCTCGCTGTTTTGCGATACTTATTCGTTAAGCACTAGCTCTGCGGTCACCGGCACTACCAGGCGCAAACTTTTAGAAACTTAATCTAATATATAAAGTTTTTTAAGCATGTGTTTTTTTGCGTGGGGAAATACGTTACGCATACCCTCCCGCGGCGTGGTTGTCTCGTGGTGAAGCATTTTGTGGGACTCGCTGCTGTACCTACCCACTAAAACCCCACGGCGCCACCAACAACCTGAGGCAGGACACTGTAACAGCGTAGCCTTGGCTGCAACCCTCCACGCAATCAGACGTTGAAATCACGGTCCTCTATGTATGAATGATGTGGAATGGACCTTGGCACAGCAGCATCACATCGGCCGATTTGCCCTGATTTGTAAAGCCTCCCCCAGGAATACAATGCTTGCAGGGATGCGTTAGTATGATAGCAAAACCTCTTCAAAAAGTTCCCTTTCTTCAGCTTGCGCCACATTTATTTAATTCAATTTCTTTCTTCAATTTCAATACTAATTAATATTAGAAAATATTAGTAAATATGATATTAATAAATATTTATTTATTTAATTTTTCAAATGTAAACTGAACTTTATTGACTATAATGACTCCTTTTCCAGTCTTTGATTATTTAATTGTAATTAATTATTTGCATGCAATCAAAAACTATTTTTAGGTAATAATGCCAAAGAAGTATAACTTCTTACGCGCGTACATAAGTACACGCACCCTTTTTTTTATAGAACAGGGGGCCGTTTGCCCCAGGAGGCTCACCTGATGTTAGGTGATACCGCCGCCCATGGACACACTCAATGCCAGAGGGTTCGCGAGTGCGTTGCCGGCTAGGTAAATAAGGGAACTCGGGTCGACACTTCGCCAGAAGGTGCTCTGCTATTATTATAGGTTAACTTGAGAAACCAGCAGGTATTCAAAAAAATCTATTTTTCTTTATTAAAGAAGAAACATTATAAAACAGACACAAATAATTCTACCTAGCGTCGTATAGGAATTATTTCAACCGAATTTATTTTGTTATCATTGGAATATTCTTCTGTCTGTGACTGTCAATCAGACATTTCAAATTTGACAGCTGTATAGTAATGTAAATAAAAAAAATTAAATTTTTTGTTTAAAATGGAATTGTATAATGGGTAATGCATTAGTAAGTTAATAATTTCTTTAACAGTAACTTCATAAGTTTTACTTCGATTACGGGAAACATTTCTGTTTCGTACATGAAAACGGTCATTTATTTTGACTTAATAAAAGAATCCGTCGGACGCTCAGTCACCACCACTTTAAGACATCATGGAACATTACGATCTAGCCTAAGGCCTGTATTCACTTTGATTAAAGCGAGTCTACTCCTCCCGTAAAGGCCGGCAACGCACCCACTAAAAATGGGTGTCTATGAGCTGAGCAGACTGCCCTTTTTGGTCGTCCCGCAAGCTTGTTTGCCCCCCTATTTTATAAAAAAAAAATAGTGCGAGTCCAAGTGATTAGTGCAGGTGTGTAGTCCAAGTAGTGTTCAATTCTTGTTTAGTGGCTCTGTTAAGTCAATTCAGTTGTCTATAGCTGTAGCATGTTTGGACGAACATCGAGAAGCGCGCTTGCAATTGGAAGAAGTAATGAAAGAAGAAGAGATAAGAAGTTTTGGAAGCAAGACCAAGAAAAGTATGGGTTAGAAAATGGGATTAATAGAAGATCCATTCATGGCGCAAGCTACCAACTCTATAAGGAATTGGCTGCTGAAGATACGACGGAATATTACTTTGCTCTCAGGTTGACCGAAGAGTCCTGCTGCCTGTCAGGACGTGTTTTGGCACGAGTGAGGGGGAAGGGAGGGCGCACGCGACGTCACTACTCGCAGTTCACTCGCAAAAAAATAGAACACGCTTCTAATCACTTTACTACGCAGCCAACTAATCACCTGCACTAATCAGTCGCTGTCCACACTTGTTTTCTCCTCATCACCTGCACTAATCACTAATCAAAGTGAATACAGGCCGTACCTTATAATAAGTAATTCAAGTCTAACCTCATTTCCTAAAAAGATTTCTTACATAAGGAATTGTCCAACTTACAGTCTCTATTAAAGGGAAGACACTCTGTTCCTGTGTTCTATTTTTGTCACTCACTGTTTAGCACAATCACTTTACTACGCAGCCAACTAATCACCTGCACTAATCAGTCGCTGTCCACACTTGTTTTCTCCTCATCACCTGCACTAATCACTAATCAAAGTGAATACAGGCCGTACCTTATAATAAGTAATTCAAGTCTAACCTCATTTCCTAAAAAGATTTCTTACATAAGGAATTGTCCAACTTACAGTCTCTATTAAAGCGAAGACACTCTGTTCCTGTGTTCTATTTTTGTCACTCACTGTTTAGCACTTACTACTAAGTGCACTAACACTAATTCACTACTTCAAATGGTTTATGTATAAACTAACATACACTAAGAAGGGATGACCAATGTCAATGTTGTGTGGTAGGCTTGCAGTATAGATCAAATAGAGAGTGTAGCCACCTATCTATCTGCGATACCGTTACCCTGAAACGCGCTTAGTGACTTACGTGAGTTACGGGGCGGGGATTGAATTGAATTGCGCAACTTTCCAGTACTTTACACCACATAATGGTAACTTTTATAGGTATTAAGAGTCACTAGGTGGTCACGAAACGTTTTACTATACTTGGTTACAGAAAAACGTTACACGGGGTATCATTGCGTGACGTAATACTTGAACGCTCCCTAACGACGTGTTTATGAACATTTAAGGACATCAGCCTGTATGTCAGAGCACCCGCTGGCGGTGTGTTCACGCCCTGCTGGTGCTGGTGTAGACGATGAGCTTCGGGCGCGACTCGTCTTAATCGTTATCTTGGTTCATCCGTTGTCAGGGGCGTCGGGTAGATTTGTGGCTCGCAGTCCAGGTCTACAGACGGCGAGATGACCTGCTTATAGAGCTGCGTTATCTGTCTATGTCTCGGTGTCTCATCCGGTGGTGTGTCCCCTAAGTTATTCCAACTAAGAATACAACTTATTAGCCACGTGGGGTCCGGCCGAGCTACACTCCCCATAACAGCCCGGGCTGAGCTGTCAAGGCCCTCAATGCCAATAGCGAGATTCCATAAAAAAAGCCCTTGGTGTTTCAGTGGTACGGGTCCCTCGCTTTAGGTTGGAGGAATGGTTTAGCATCCTTCCTCTACATGATGTTTGAAGTATCGGTACAGAATAATTATGGATAATGTTTTTTTTTACAGCCACGACCGCCACAGGGCCACCCGCGTTTTGGTGGACAGGAACAAAGCCCGTTTGGACAGTCTCCATTTGGGCAAGGACAGTCTCCATTCGGGCAGAGTCCATTTGGGCAAGGACAGTCTCCATTCGGGCAGAGTCCATTTGGGCAAGGGCAGTCTCCATTCGGGCAGAGTCCATTCGGGCAAGGACAGACTCCATTTGGGCAAGGACAGTCTCCATTCGAGCAGACTCCATTCGGGCAAGGACAGACTCCATTCGGGCAGGGGCAGACTCCATTTGGCTCACCAGATGCGAGACAGCAATCGCCTGTTGGGCAAGGTAGGAAAATTAAACAGGTCCCGTTAGTTATTTATCACCTCCTACCTAGTCTTGACATAAATACTGAAACAAAAAAAAAATTGTCTATTGCAAAAAACATTTATTTATTTTATAGTGTTAGTTTAATAGATTAATATAAGACAATTTAAAATATAAAAGGCTTATTCGAAGTGGTCTCCATTGGCTGCAATACAGTCCTTTAAACGTTGAGGCCAGTTATCTATAAACGCACGCACTCCATTCATGGGAAAATTCTTCACTGCCAATCGTACTGACTCCAAATTATCATGGCGTTTAGAGCAAGCCGTACTCTCTAAAACTGACCATAAATCAGCGCATTAAGATCAGGACTTGACGACGGCCAGTCTTCAGCTCTGGTCAAGTCCGAAACGTTCGTTTCCAACCAAGACTGCGTAGACCGAGCTTTATGACCCGGCGCCGAGTCTTGCTGGAAGAACCATTCTTGATAATTGAACATGGTGGTGTTAGTGATACCTTCTCAAGAATGGTATCTTGGTACACTTGTGGCGATGTTTTGTGACCTACCTTTGTGTGCCGCTTTGGTAGTTGTTTAGATTTTACCACTCTATTCTTTTTTAAATTATCAGTAAAGAAATGACCACTACGTCTCTTATAGGCTACAAGTCATCATTTAAAATACGCGACATGGATCTAGGTACAATCTTTTTCTCCCGAGATAAAATCTTTTGCTTTCGGACAGGATTTCTTCGAATTCTTTCCTTCCTGCTTGGACCACCTTTTTCGTACGAACCCTACGTGGACGGCCAGATCTTTTTCTGTCACAAACAGAGGAGGTCTCATTGTATATTGTATTTATAAATTTGACGAATATTTAAATGATCCTAATCCTTGGGATTGATTTGCACCAGTTCAAACAATTTGTATGACAATACTTGGCGACTTAAAAAGAGTGGCGGAAAGTTTCTTGCCAGTTCTTCTTACAAGTAGTAAGTGTAAATTAACAATTAATTTAACTTCTTTTTGACAATTCATAAGTGTACTTGTTTACCTATAGGAATAAAGATATTTTGAGTTTGGGTTTGTACCTATTAATAGCCCGGTACACAAATATTTGACTAAAACTGGACTGTTACAATTCGTTCTTCAGAGTGAAGCGTAATAATAAAAGTTATACGTGTAGAGAATGTAAGTAATTCTCGTTTATAGGTGTAGTCATAGACAACATAATTTTATTCAAAAACATTTGTGCAAATAGAAGATAAAGCAAATCTGTAATTGTTATTAGTAATTAACACAATTATAATGGATATGTCATACGTGTTTTCTCGTTAATTCGTAATATAAATAACTATTAATAATGTATGTATTTACAAAAACACATATATTATTATTTTTAATCGTAATTCTTCGATAAAGGTCAAACGCAAAAATAACCTTTCCTGATGTTTGTGTTTAATCGTGACTTTGGTAATTATATTTACTATTTATTTTTTTGTTATTGTATATATGTCACAACCTACAAGCTTAATAAGCCGTTCAATTAACAGCCTAGCCTGTTAACTAAAAAGCGCAGTTTAACTAGCGGCCTGAAAAATATTCTTAAATAAATGTTAATTGATATGTAACAAACGATTGCAATGTTGAAGAGAGTGCCTGCGTCTGGCTACATTGTCGAGGCGTAACTGTTTAGGAAATCGCCACGCTTATAAATCTGAGAAAGCCTGAGTGACAAAAATTTACAGCCTTGGCCCATCAAATGTACACATGGATCATCCCGTTTGCCTATATAAAAAAAAGTAATTTGACGAAATTTTTTTTTCGTACAGATCCTCAAGGACAAATCACCGGTCCACAAAACATTGCAAATGTATCTCCACCACCATATAATCAACAGGGGATGGTAAGGAATAGTATCTTACTAATTATAAACGCGAAAGTTTGTAAGTATGGATGGATGTTTGTTACTCTTTCACGTAAAAACGAATGAATTGATTTCAATGAAACTTTACAATAATATAGCTTATACATCAGAATAACACATAGGCTACAATTTATAAAGATATTGTGTGAATTGTCCAAAATATCAAGTAAGTAAGAAATAAACTACCACCTGCGAGCTGTTATAATATATTATATTAGCTATACGTAATGTATGATGGGAATGGTTATCTTAAATAGATATACAGGGCGTCCCAAAGTTATGGGTTATGGGACATGTAAGAAAAGTACCTTAAAAATCGTAGATAGGGTATTTTACTGAAAGAAGACTTTATGTTATTTTTAAAAGTTAGTAATTCTGCATTCAAAGATTTTCTAAAAATTACTTGCCTCGTCTGGGAATCGAACCTACTAAAACACCCCTACTTTTATGATGCTAATCGAAAGAATGGCCAAAAACTAATAACTCTTCTTAAGTAACATAGTATTTTTAAATTAAGGAACAGCGTGAAAATAATCATTTTAATCAAATTAAAAACATACATGAAACTGCCGTAGTCAATTGAGTGGGTATTTTTTTTTCAATTAATTAAATAAATACTCAAAATGTGATCCCTCTTGTCTTACGCAAATCGCCAATGTTTTAATGAGTCCGCTGCCAATGGTGAATACTCGATATGATATGGCACAATTCTGTTCTGGCTCAAAATAGTCGGAGATCAGCAGATTTTCTAAATGTATGTTTTCCTACTTGGATTGGTACGAATGTACCGATTAGATGGCCGGCCAGATCACCGGACCTTGCACCATTAGATTTCTTCTTTTAGAGATACGTGAAAGATATGCTATACAAAAAGCGATACGAGAACGTGGGCGTTTGAAGGTCCAACTTTTTCTTCCAGTATTTCAGCTATAAAATAGAACTTTTTCACTTCAGATTTTGTATATTTTCATATGATGATATTTGATACAATTTTTTACTGAACCGCCTTCATTATTATAGCATAGCATCTCGTATATGTAATAATAATAAAAGTATATCTAATAAACTTACACTATCACTGGTAGTTAGATTATTTACTATTGTTTTGATTAAAATGAAAGTTTCGATTGATTGATCTTATATATATATATATAAAAATAAATAATAATAGAATAAAAAATTATATAATTTTTTATTCTATTATTATTTTGTCATCTTAAAGGAATAAGAAAATTTAAATACATATAATATTTGTGCTAGCGCTGCGCTGTGAAATAAAAAAAAAAGTTTTAAGCCAAGAATTAATTTTTATTTGTCTTCTTGCAGTACCCACCGAACTATCAACAAGCACCTCCTGGTTACCAATATCCTATGCAGGGACAGCCCGGGTACCCAGGGGCACCAGGATATCCAGCCCAGGGTTACCCTGGGCACCCTGGACATGGTTCGGGATATCCAGGTAACTCACAGTTAGAGTTGAGACTCAACGCTGTCTTATTAACTAACTCTTAGTACACTTGGGGTCCGATTTTTAACCATGTTCATTCTTAAGCGAAATTAGATATATACATAGACATAACATTTATTACTAAAAAAACACACTCACAGAAACACATAAAATAACAATAATAAAAAATATAAGAAGGAATTACAGATAACAATTTTTTTTTCTGTTAAAGAACAAGGTAAGTTTTAATTGTGTAATATGTATGTGTGTGCTGTGGTTGTAATTGGCCCTGGCTCAGCATTATGCTGAGGAGCAAAAAATTCCTCAAGTATGTTGTAGAGAGTAATTGATGTGTATGTGTGTAAAATTTGTGAAGTCATATATTCTTGTATATTTTAAGCATACATATGTTGATTTAGGATTAATTAAATTATATACTTAAAAGTGCCAGATTATGTTTAATACGAGTTGCAAAAGAGGTAAAAAAGGCGTTATTTTTGTTTTCTTCTCTGGACACGTATTTACATGAAATCTGACCTAAACCTTGAAAAATTATACACTTAAACCTTCATTAGGAATCATACTATCTATTAGTAAAAACTGTTCAAAAATCGGTAGTTGTTGAGTAAAGCGCGTTCAAATAAATAGCAGTAAATTCAGCAAGCAATAAATTCCGTGCTAAAACAATAAACAATTATATACCTAAACCTTCTTGAGGAATCAGACTATATAAAAATCCATTCAATAGTTTTTGAGTAAAGTGCGTTCATATCATAGCACCGGTAACAGCGACCCAACCTTGAAAATATTGTATACCTTTCTTATGAATCATCATGAGTGCACCACACAGTTGAGGCAGAGGACTAGTTTTTATATAATACTTGCGGAACCGACAGTGTTCTGAACACAGGTATTAAATAATAAAAAAAATGTGTGCGTGTACTAGGTGTACACACGTAAGAAGTGAAACTTCTTTATGACCTTATTTTTTGAAAAATGATCTACTATATGCAACTTAACGAAATTGGTTAAATAAAGTTTAACAAAAGGCTTTTATTATCATAGACATGAATACAAATACAATTATTTCATTTTACCTTATTACTACTAAGATTATTACAGAATTTCATTAATTGTAATAGAATTATTACTATCATTGTCATCGTTATTATATATTTATGTTATTAATGGCTTCGAATCTCTTCGGATCAACCGCGGTAGGGACAAGAAAAAGATGGCGCGTAACCGAAAAACGTGACGATTTGCTACAAAATTTCTCCCATACGTCGATAAAAAATTAATTCTAATGCCGATAAAGAAGTTTCACTTCAAAAACATCGTATTGACTTCTAAACGATATTCGATTCCACTTGAACACCGACAAGGAAAATCTTCAATATCAGTTTTAGTGTTTCAATTAAAAATATATTGTCAATTAAAACCACTTTATATATATTATATTTGATAGAAAAATATTATATTAATAGGTTTATGATTTAATAAATGTTTCATACTGTTTAAACCTTCTAACTTTCACAAATATTTCAAGATCATAATTAGCCAAATCCAGTCATTCTCGAGTTTTAGCGAGACAAAAACATTTCATTTTAATAAATATATATATAGGCATGTTAAATTAGCATTTGGTTGTATACGGAAATGCGATGATTTCGTATTTCACGGCCGCGTAAGTAAGTACTAAGTAACAAACAACCTTGATTAAATGAAATAACATCTTTTTTTTTAATTTATTCGTATAGGTAACCAAGTACACTAAAGTCTGTTTCACAATGTATGGATAAGTTCCAAATTAGCTATTTATTACTTATTTGTAAGATCAACACTATTGTTGCGTTTCACGACTGTCAGATAGCGCTATTCGTCACATAAGGTCTATCATAAGTTTTGAGTCCCATGCAGTGCCGGATTAGCCACATAGCAAGAGTAGCAAATGCTACGGGCCCCGCGAACTTAGGGGCCCCGCGCTCCAACGCCTGTCTGACCGTCATAAAAAAAAGTATTAATTTAGATAGGAGCGTATACTATGTTGCATACCTTTAACGCAAAGCGCTTAGTCTATGCTTCACTTCCACATAAAAATAAACGCGACTTTGTCAAGTATAGTCGTAAAAATACGTACGTATTTATCTTTTTAACGTTAATTTTCAAATTTTAATTATAATCGATATACTTACATATTTAGTCTAGCATGTTATTTGTACCCTTCAGATTTTTATTCTTATATAGGTATACATTTATTTAGTGAGTTTACGTAGCCGAGATTGTAATTTTTTCTAATCGATTTTAATATAATATCGATTATAAGTATTTCGAGGAAACCGGCAAACTATTTAAATCCTAAAGCCTAACCAAGGGCCCCTAGGCAGAATTGCTACAGGCCCCGCGCTGGCTTTATCCGGCACTGGTCCGATGAATGTCAAATAGCACAATTTATCTTCCAAATAATTTATGTGTTGCATACTTGGTACTTTATCCACACATTGTGAAACAGACCCTTATAAACGTCAACAGGAAAGATGGTCAATTGATTGATTGACATTGTCTGGGCCTCATGTTTCTGTATCTGTTTCATGATTATTTGTCAATCTAATAGGCCAGTAGGTGATCAGTCTCCTGTGTCCACGCCGTTGACTTTTTGGGTCTAAGGCGGTTTCCTCACTTCCTCAGCGGTTCGAGCATATGTTAAATGCGCTCATAGAAAGTCCATTGGTGCACATCCGGGGATCGAACCTACGACCTCTGGGATAAGAGTCGCACGCTGAAGCCACTAGACCAACGATCACCTCTTTATAATATTAGTATAGATTATATATTTAACTACGAAAAATGGTACATGGTTCATTCTTCCACAGCATCACCACCAACACCTGGTATCGCAGATATGGCGTGCTGTGCATCATGCATGGCTTGTCTCAGCTGTCTCCTCTGTTCGTGCTGTCAGGTAAATACTTAAAAAAAGCATGTAGTACTTCTGTAATTGGTTACTGGTATGATGATGTTCACAAATCTCTTAAAACTAAAATATATTTAATTAAGAAACAGTCCAAGTTTCAGTAAAATTGGCAAAGTATGATATCCACAAATTTCTGGACTAATAAAATACCAGCCCTGCGATTCTGTAACTTACTTTTCGAACTCACACAGCGGTTTTCGCATCGGCGGTCGCTCTGAAATCAGTCGTGAAGCAGTCATTTTATGATTTGGCATTCTGAAAAGGTGGGAGCTTGTAGTTTATTGTTTATCTGAATGCCAAATCATAAAATGACTGCTTCACGACTGATTTGAGATTTTCATACACCTGAAAGAAATTTTTATTTTTTCAGAATCTGATGGGGGGTGGTATGGGTCACAATGGCGACCACTATAACGATGAAAGTCAAGGTGAAGAACATGCTGATGTGGAGCCACCACATACAACGCATGATGATGAGAGATGAAACGCAGAAATTCATGACTTAAATCACTGTTTTTTTTATTGTGTATTTGAAAAGTATTTTCTTGATTTGGCGTTTTCTTTTCTTGGCTTACGGCCATATTGGTGATGCTTTGACGCATGTCTGACACGAATTATGTCAAATTCAAAACGTTTCCGAGATACGGCTGTCATAATTCACACCAACGTAAGTTTAATAAACTCCTGATCGTGACAATGTCAAATGTCAATCAATTTTTTTTTTTTTATGGCTCTGGCACGATTTGTGCGTTAGCCAGCGTCAAGTATAAGATTTTTTATAATTCGTGCTTGCCTTAGAACTTCGACCGTGTATGGTTTAGGCACTCGCCCGGTACCGCACAACCCTCCCAAAGGCCGAGAACAAATTTAAATTAAATTAAAACTTGCCTTCGAACCGGGAATCGAACCCGGTACCCCTCGCCTGGCTGCCACTTAATAAGACCGCTAGGCTATGAGGCCCCTCATAATCAAACTTGGAAAAAGAAGACATGTAAATTTCTTTTTTTTAAATAGAAAAGCAATACGTCACTGTAGAATGATAACTTCGAATGTCAACCATTTATTTTTTATTATTAGACTCTTATGGCATTTAACTGGTGAAATAATGAAGTAATGACTTATTTATGTTATTAATAAATTAGTCCTTTTTAACATCCAAAACTATGGACAAAAACACAATGATATTTTAACGAACATTGACGATATTAAACATATTTTTCGTTTCCTGTAATGTTTGGTTCTCTGGACTGGTTCTCTTGCTGTGCCTAAAATTTTTGTTAAATTACATAGCAAACTATTCAAGGGAAATGGTAGGAGAACACCAGTCATGGGGACCACCATGCGTTTTTGGTGGTTATGTCATTAAATTGTAGCTTATGTGAAACGTTGGTACTTTCAACACAGCGCCATCTGTTAGAATTGTGACTATCAAATAATTAACAAATAATTTGCATTAGAATAATATTGCGGGTATAACTTGAGATGTAAGCTATCTCCTATCTTTTAAGTTAGATCAAACTGCACACGGTGTGCAAATTTGATTGAAATCGGTTAAGTTTAGGAGTCCATAGCGGACAAACAACGTGACACTTAATTTATATGTATTAAGATTATTATTTTTAATTAGCCCCGACATATTATAAGTTTGCAATATCTTAAACATTACTTTCATCATCTAGCACTGAAGATGATATCAACTGAAACTCAAAATAACTTTATTCATATATTTAGCCAAGTACACTTACGAACGTCAACAGTCATGTTAAATTGATTCTAAATTTACATTTACTATCAAGTCGCATCGCATTTACATTTACTATCAGTTCGCAAGTCAAGGGCGTAGACAGGGCAAGAAACTCTCCGACACACTTTTTAATCGCCATGTTTTGAGTCATACAAATTGTTTGAATTGGAGCAAATCAATCCCAAGGATTAGGATCATTTAAGTAATCGTCAAATGTATAAAAAGCGTTATTAAGTTCCGTTTAACAAGAGTTTTGAATTTATTTAGTGATAATTCGCTTGGGAGTTTGTTTTGAAAACTAATACAATTTCCATATAATGAGTGGTTTATGTTCTGGAACCTGGTTGGTCGTACGCTTAGATTAATGCTGTTTCGAGTATTATACAGGTGAAAGTAACTAAGTGGACACATTTTGGCTTGAAGAAGTTTATTCTCATTAAATATATACATATGAGAAAATATTAAAAACAAAATGTAAAATATGTCACGCCACTGTCGTACACTATGAGGAGTCCATCTACCAAAAAACATCGCAGGCGTATTCGAAACAGCCCTGCGATTCTGTAACTCACTTTTCGAACTCACACAGCGGTTTTCGCATCGGCGGTCGCTCTGAAATCAGTCGTGAAGCAGTCATTTTATAATTTGACATTCTGAAAAGGTGGGAGCTTGTAGTTTATTGTTTATTATTATGCGAAAACCGCTGTGTGAGTTCGAAAAGTGAGTTACAGAATAGCGGGGCTGGTCCAATGGTCTAGATAGGTCCAGACTACTATCATCGGGTTCAATGCTTAAAATTGAGCGTACCTAACGTGCCATTCTTTAGATAGTGTACCTTAAGGTCCTATCGGGTCGCCAAACTCCAAAAAAGTACATTATTTCTTTCCATTTTTCGTCATCGTAGAGATGGGAGACTGGAAAAAAAATATCGTGGAGTTGAGTAGTTTATGTATCAATTTTGAAAGATCGATAAACGATTTAAATAACTTCGCTCGGTACAAAAAATATCCAAACAAAGCCAATTTTTGACACTTTAAATTCATCGACGAAAATGTATATAGAACATGATTTTGAAATTTACACGACATATTTTACACGACAAGTAATCCATTTCAGAAAAATAAATTGATAATATTACATGTTTTACATAACTAATTGTTATTAGGGGCCGGCGCGCCTCATTGCTCCAGCTCTCCACTGCGCCCCGCAGTCCACCCCGAGACACTGACACAGTATTTCGTGCTGTAATAGGGCCTTAAGGAAACCATTTCGGTACTCTTTTTCAAAATTAAAATTGTTTTGGAAAACGCCGACCACACCACATCGTACGCAACGCAAACTCCAAGCAACCAAAAAGACGCAATTTCTTCGCCCAACGCTTTTTCTTTTACCGAGGTCCTTTATGAACAATCATACAAAAAAAATTTTCACGTAAATTTCAAAACTCACATTACATATACAAAAAAATCTTAAACAACGTCTTGTCAACCTGTCCTATGCTGATACAGAAAATATTCTTAAGCCGGCGCCACACGTAACGATATATCGCAGCGATTTCAGACTGTGCAGATAAATCGACCGTTCCTAGTGTCTCCATACGCCTCCGATATCGGCATCAATCGTTAGTTCTCCGCAGAAGATGTCATTCTTACGCAAGAAATATGTCATTCAGGATGGAAAAAGATGACGCATTGCGATATTTATTATAATTATTTTAATTTAATAATATTAAGCTACGAACTAAGCTATTGCAAAGATTTTATCGCGGGCTTTGAGTGCGGCGACCGAATCAAGAAATTCCATAACGAAAATAAAAACCTAACACACGACGACGTAATATAGGCGCGGCCAACACGCGTTAGAGCAGGACAGAACGCAAACTGCATCTCATCGGTCTGGCGTGATCGGTGATGTAGCACAGGTGAGTTAGAGTGGGACAGAACGCATACTGCGTATTCACATCTCTCTGACGAGATCGGTAACGTAGCGTTAACGCGGCCCGCGGCAGCCGGTACGCGTTAGAGTGAGACAGACTATATAGGCGTGTTAGTCTGAGTCTGGTAGACTGGTCGTTTAAATTAATATCAAAGAAAAAGAAATACTGCAAAAAAAAAAAAGTGCTATGCAATAGCTTTACCGCGGCAGTCCCCAAGTGCGGCACGTTTTTTTTATAATTTATTAATTTTCTTAACCCCCTTTTTTATAGGTAGTTTTAATATTATTAAATGAGCGAGCGTTATCCACGCGCTATTTATCACGCAACGATAAAACTGTACAAACGTAATCGACAATGATTTATCTAATAGAAATTGCAACAGCCATCAATTTATTATGGCCATCAAATTATTTTTCATAAACACGATCGCTTAAACTGCGTAAATCGTTATGTGTATAGCCGGCATTATTCTGCAAAAGTTATAAATTAAAAAAATATAAATTGTGTCACGTAGAACTTTTTGTCAAGTACAGTTAACATGTCAAAAGGAAGGGACTGGCTGCCAACAGGGAATATAAATAAAAGATATATTCTTTTTTATCTGTAAAATATTTTAAGTAAAATAAAAGCTTTAAAATTGAAATATTTTTAAAACGCAATTTAGTTAAAACGTAGCAATTAATTTATGAAATCCTTTTAAGACAATAAAAATACTAGAATGTTCCTTGATTATGTACACCACGCTTAAATACGGCCACATAACAAACCTCCTTGCATGTGGGCAAATCGAATATTCGAAAAAGAAAATCAAAAAGAAGAATATGAAAAAAAATAGAATTCGATTTTCTCACAACTGCTTCTGTTCCGACACGGCTAGCTTGTCCCTCTACCATGGCCTAAATCTTCAAGTACTAAAATAGCAATATTTTCTAAATTCTCAAGTAAATAATTTAAATAACCGGAAATAATGGCTTTAATGCTTAGAAAATCAGTTTTACCCAAAAACATTTCTTTACTGAAATGTATGAAGGGGCGGCCCATGGCTTCGGCCAGCTTCAGGAAAAATCCAGCTGTTCTGTGTGAGTAAACTATTTTTATAACTCATTTAAGTAATTGCGTCATTCACTAAATTGATGTAATTTAATAATTCGTTATTTTAGTATAAAAAGGAATTTTGAATCATTTCAATCATATCTAAATTAGATTTTCTTAGATTAAATATTGCAGATTTTAATTTCGAGCAGAGGAATTAGCTAGAAAATTTCTGTGCTGTCAGTTTTGACAATAGTGAAAACGTTTTTCATTTTTTCTGGGGCGCGTTTCTGGTAGTTGCCGCTGGTGACTTTCGTGTTATTTCGGAGAACGGTGGCCACTCTCTAGGACTTCCAGGCTATAATACTCGACTGAAGCCGTTCGTTCTTCGAATAGCACTGATCACCAGCGGTTGTAGTCGATGAGTATTATATTCTGGATGTCTTTTCAGTGGCGGCTCGCGGCGCAAAAATAAACCGGGCGTGTGATGCGAGGTTGTGGCTATGTAATGGCGATCAGATGTCCAAACGATACTTCAGTGATAAGAAGGATAAAGATGCACCAGCTTGTGGCTGCCCTTGTCCGTGCGGGCCGTGTGGACCCTGCGGACCGTGTGGACCCTGCGGGCCGTGTGGACCCTGCGGACCTTGTGGACCTTGTGGACCCTGCGGACCCTGTCGCTGCCCTTGTCCCTGCGGACCGTGCGGGCCGTGTGGACCTTGTGGACCGTGTGGGCCGTGCGGGCCGTGTGGACCTTGCGGGCCGTGTGGACCGTGTCGCTGCCCAGGTCCCTGTGGACCGTGCGGCCCTTGCGGACCTTGTGGACCTTGCGGACCCTGCGGTCCTTGTGGGCCCTGCGGACCCTGCTGCCCCTGCCCATGTCCAAGGCCTGGCCCAGTCAAGAAATGTGAAGGTGGAGTGTGCCCTATGTGTGGGTCTCAAGCCATAGCTGTCGCAGCTTCGACGCCACCAGTGCAGCCGCTCACTCCCAGTCAAACGCCACAGGGCCAAGCTAAAGATGACAAAAAAGTGTGCCAACCAAGAATGCCAACTTCTATTAAAGTGAACTGATTATTTATAAAGGTTATTAATATTTCATAACATCTGTATTTTTTGTTACACTTATTAAATTCTATATATAATAGTGATTCGTTTTCTTTGTAATTACTTTCATTATCATAGTATTTGATTATTGTTAAAAGAAATTCATTTTCCGCGTTAAGCCAATAGGTACAAGATAAAATACGTTACAGCCGCAGCACTAAAGTTACCACGGAGATTACGGCACAAGTCCTATACCATGGGTCAAGCTAAGCTGAAGAGGTATAGCAGGTTTCCTTCGCTGCAGAGCATCGCCGCTAGTAGGAAGACGAGGACTATTCGACATACGTTATCCAGCCCTACTCTTGCGTTTAGCCCTAACAAAATATTCGTGCCCATTAGGGGTTTCAGTACCTCTCATTTAAGTTCCCTGAAACCCAATAGTTCCCTAAATGCTTTACCCGTGTGCCGTCAACAAATAAATGGGACGTACACGTCGCTTCGATCGTATGCAGGCAATGCTGGGTGCCCCTGTCCATTCCCTTGTGGACCCTGTGGTTGTAAAGGTGGGTGCAGTTGTCTTCCTCCACCATGTAACACCCCACCCAAGTGCATCCAATACATGACTGGTTATTACTACTATCCCTATGGTACATGG
Organism: Pieris melete; assembly: GCA_963693345.1. Classification (NCBI taxonomy): domain Eukaryota; kingdom Metazoa; phylum Arthropoda; class Insecta; order Lepidoptera; family Pieridae; genus Pieris; species Pieris melete. The sequence goes on along the minus strand of CAVNZK010000038.1, from coordinate 815,403 downwards.
TTTTGCGGACCTTACCACGTTAGTGGAACTTGTGTACCGGTTCCAAAGCCTGGCTGTGTCCCTTGCGGTAAATGCTGTCCTTGCGCATGCATTTGCCCTGCAGGGACCGTCTTTAACCCTTCTGGAATGGGTCAGCAGTCCAACCAAAACCCGGGCTCGCCTAGAGAAGCACCAAAACGAAGTGGTGTGTCAAGATTGTTCCCCACCATCCAAAAACCTTCTGGCTACAATCCTAGAAATCCCGTCCCACCAATCGTGTCTTCGATAGTTTGTAGCCCCTGTACGTTGCCAGAGGCAAATATAAAAATAAGCCCCATCCCACAGGAAGATATTTGTATCCCCGATATTTATGTTCCGCCTGAAACATCACAGTGGAATATAACATCATTCGGAAATAAGCGATCGCTAAGAAGTTCCATTTTTCATAGAAGATTCCGCCAGAAACAGCCAAGCCCTCAGCTCGATAGACCACGGTTTCTTTCTAACAAAGAGAATAGGGACAGACCGAACATAAGACCTCATGCATTTAACTATTCGTCTATACCTCAATATAAAAATCCTTTTCCTCGCCCATACGAAGATATTGTCTAACAAGAAAGCAATACATAATTGATATTTACTCATTAGAAAAATATTTGCCATGTAAACACCAAATATTTCCCGTTTTTTTTTTAATATTCCCAACCCCTTTAGGCCTACGTTGTGATCAAATTTTATGCCAAATGTTTAATAAATAAATATATACAATACTTCGTTTTATTTATATGAAAACTCCCGTAGGCGTACAACACTACAAATAAAATCATCCTTTCAGCTAACAACGCTTGGAAGAAAGTCATCCGAGGATACTCGCGGAAACAATTTGACCGCCCTCAGCCAAGTGTAAAGAAGATGAAGCTAAACCCGAATACCACGAGGCAGTCCTTTGTACCGCGCAGAAGTATGTCATCGCCTTGCATATCAACTAGAATTCCGGAACGCTTTTCGACCTTAAGAAATTCACGATCCATGACGATCCATGCCAGGCCTCCGTTGTTCCAATACCGATGCTATACTCGGTTCTGCGCTGCGCAGGCCTTAAACGCTGCTGGAACATGCAGCTGCCTCCCTCCACCTAGCGATTGCCCACCCAAGTGCATCCAATACATGACTGGTTATTACTACTATCCGTACGGCACTTGGTTTTGCGGGCCTTATCATGTGACCGGGACCTGCACCCCATGTGGCGGCCCCGTGACACCTGGTGGGCCGTGTGGACCGGGTGGTCCCTGTCCCGGAACTCCCTGTGGCCTTCCCGGCATCACTCCTTGTAAATGCGGGCCCTGTCTACCGTGCTGCGGGTGCGTTTTTGAAAATGGTAATACAAGCAATTACACAATGTCGCATCCGCACTGCGTACCATTTGCGTCTGGCGTTCCTGGACCATTTCACGGAACAGTAGACATGTATGGACAGTTTGGGTCCGGCTTAAGTAGTGGTGGATCGTTAGGTTATAACGCTAATGGTTTCCATGATCCAATGAATGTATTTGCATCACACGGAGTACCTGGTGGTTTCAACAACGGGCCGATGGATTATTCAGGACAATACAACCCTTACTCACCGTATCAGGGGTCTTACCCACAGCACACGTTTGATCCTAACATGCCGTTTTATCCATCGCAACATAACGCTAACCAGAGCTGTGGGCCGTGCTACAATGTTCCAATCCAGCCTGTTGAAGTAGAGCCTTTCATGATGCCCGAAAACATGCCTAAGCCTGAATTTTACACGCAACAGCAACCGCAACCAGCACCAGAAGTGAAGCAGAAGATGAAATGCAATGCTTTTCCATTATACCCTAAACCAGAGGAGAGAAAAGACTCGAAAGGAACCTCGCCCGCAGCGGAATGTCTAACATCAGCAGCCTACTCTTCTCGGACTAATCCTTTCCCAAAATCGCCCAAGTTTCAAATCCCAACACCGTATAGGACGAGATTTGAAAAACCCAGACCATAAGTCGATATGTGAACTAAGTTGTTCGGATAAAACATTTAATATTCGAGTAACGTAAATATTGACTTTATATGGTGAACGACTAAGAAAATTGGTACACAACTTAGTTGTTAAATTGACCATATTATTAATATTAAAATAAAACGTTCAACATTTATTACTTTTAATGAGTTTACCAATCCTCCAGCATGAAATAAAATGTCATTAGGGAATGTAAGATACATTATCACTTATTAAATTTAATACGGTAGACGACTCATCGGCAATGAAGACAGAGTGTAGGCCGAGAGAAAAAGTCGGCGTAAAAAACTCTTTTAAAATAGCAAATCATCAAACACTTTAAAACAAATATCGCAAATTGAAGTAGCCTGTCTAGCACTAGTCCCAGGTACAAACTAGATAATCGTATATCGATAAATTTTATAGTAAGTGTAACGGACGTGACGTCGCCAGTCACATCCTGCCAAGCCAAGCCAAAGCCAAGCCAAAGCCAAGCCAAAGCCAAAGCCAAGCCAAAGCCAAAGCCAAAGCCAAAGCCAAAGCCAAAGCCAAAGCCAAAGCCAAGCCAAGCCAAAGCCAATGCCATAGCCAATGCCATAGCCAATGCCATAGCCAATGCCATAGCCAATGCCATAGCCAATGCCATAGCCAATGCCATAGCCAATGCCATAGCCAATGCCAAAGCCAAGCCATGTTGACCAACCCTCCAGCCAACCGCCATGCCTGCCAACCGCAAATGGCAGCCACTAGGAGGGGATGAGCCTATATAAGCCAAAGCCAGCCATATTAAAACCTACTTTCTGGAAGACGTAACAAATAAAGAACAAGTGTGCTGTCACTCTGCCATTTTATTTTCACTGTCAATTATAATAAATTAAAATACAATTATCAAGAAAAGAATAGGTCAATTATACTCAGAAGTGGGATAAAACGACCTCGACAACAAGTTTTTCGACCTTCTGATGAATCAATGTCGGAGGAAGATGAGGATACTCCTTCACCGCCGGCACTGTAGCTGCTCAAGAATCTGTTAATAAAAAGAAGTAATAAAGGCTCTACGCGATCTTCAACATGACTGTGTTGATGAAGCTCTAAATAAGTTACAAGTACATCGTGCTGCATTTTTGACTCCGTAATTCGACCCTGACAGTGAGGAATATACGTTAAACTACGAGGTCAAGCGAAGAAGAGGTATAATCGCCTGTAGGACTACGATTATACGTGGGAGCAATGGAAAAAGCATTTTTAGCATCAAGATGGCCGATGTTAATCTTATGTTCGGTCAACCTATCAACAGCGAAGTCAACAAAGAAAAACAAAACAACAAAAGTCCATCTGGCTCTTTCATCATTCAAGTGCGCGTTCTGGAGGATAAGGTCGGCAACGATGTGGTAACGCCACCTCGGCACTACGAGTGGTCTGGTGGTGGTCTACTCTTGTCCCTCTACCCTGCTCCGTGGCGAAGATGGTTACATCAAAGTCGTCAACACCGGGTGCGAGGTTATCGTGTAGTCGCCGGGAGAGGTCCTAGCCAGGGCTGAAAGCTGCCAAGAATTCCCGTTACAGCCGTATAGCCAGGTACTATCCTTTGCTGCTTGCCATACTTTTGCCAATTATAATGCCAATAATTTAGGTCAACCCTTAACTAATAATTTATGTATAGGAGGTGTAAAATTAGACGACATACAGATAGGACCGTTAAATAATAAACAACATTCGGATCTTATCGGTTTATTAATACAATATAAACATTGTTTTGCTATTGGTACAAAAGATTTAGGGTGCACAGATTTAGTGCAGATGAAAATTAATCTTACTAGTGCCAGTTTATCGCCAGCCTTATAGATTATCACATGGTGAACAAGCGATAGTCCAGTCTAGTCAGTGAATTATTAGATGCCGGCATTATAAAAGAGTCCGAATCCAGTTATGCCTCCCCAGTCATCCTAGTGAAAAAGAAAAACGGTGACAGTAGGATGTGCGTTGATTATCGCGACCTAAAAGCTATTACCGTAAAAGAAAGATTTCCATTGCCAAACATAGATGATCAGGTTTCGAAATTGGCGGGCAAAACATATTTTACAAGTTTAGATATGACTCAAGGATACCATCAGCTACGCGTGGGCCATGAAGATACACACAAAACTGCATTCATAACACCTCAGGCTCATTTTGAGTACACTCGAATTCCATTTGGTTTAGCGAACGCTCCGTCTGTTTTTATGCGACTATTAAATAAAATAGTTAAATCTGTAGGAAGATCTGAAAATTCTAAGATTCAAGGTAAATGTGAAATTCTGGCATTTCTTGATGATTTGCTTCTACCATCGAATGACGTGCAATCGGGCTTAGATATTCTGCAAGCGGTTCTTGTCAAACTTGAAGTTGTAAACTTAAAATTAAACATGCGTGAGTGTTCGTTCTTGCAAACAGAAATTACGTACTTAGGTCATGACATATCGGCAAATGGTATTCAGCCAGGCGAGTCAAAATTATTGGCAGTTTCTCATTTTTCGACACCGACCAATGTTCATAGTGTGCGTCAATTTATCGGGTTGTGTAGTTATTTTCGAAAGTTCATTCACAATTTCGCTGTCATACTTGTCGCCCTTTAACTGATTTAACAAAAAAAGAAACTTCGTGGATATGGAGAAGTGATCAAAACAATAGTTTTGAACAACTTAAAAAGTGTTTATGTTCCAAGCCTGTTTTAGCTTTGTATGATCCCGCGCTTTCTACGGAAATCCATACTGACGCGTGTAAATTGGGAATTGCCGGTATACTTCTACAAAAGCAGACTGACGGTACGTTTCAACCCGTTATATACTTTAGTGGAGTGACAAGTAAAGAAGAAAGCATGTATCATAGTTATGAGCTTGAAACTCTGGCGGTCGTGGACTCTTTGCGTCGTTTTCGCGTATACATCGTCGGAAAAAAAAGTTAAGAATGTTACTGCCTGTACAGCAGTCCGCGCTACGCTTACTAAACGCGACATTATACCACGTATCGCGAGGTGGTGGCTTTCTATACAAGATTACGATATAAGTGTCGAATATAGGCCGGGAGAACACATGAAACATGTAGATGCGCTTAGTAGACATCCGGTTGACGTTATGAACGTGAATCGTCTAGAAGTGACGGATTGGTTTTATACGGTGCAATGTCAGGACGATAAGTTGAGCGCAATCGTTAGTCAATTAAAAGATAATACCGGCGGATCGGAAATAAAAAAATAATTTCGAAATTATTGATAATAGGCTTTATCGTAAAACCTTAAACGGGAATAGGTTGGTGGTTCCAAATTCGGCCAGATGGAAAATAATGCAAATGCACCATGACGACATTGGTCATGTAGGATTTAATCGCTGTAGCGAATTAATCAAAAACGAATTTTGGTTTCCTAAAATGACAAGATTTATAAAGAAATATGTGACTGCATGTCTTCATTGTGCATACGGCAAAGGGGGCTACGGCAAAAAAGAAGGTAAACTCCATTCAATTCCTAAGCCCTTTGAGCCTATGAGAATGGTTCATATTGATCACATTGGCCCTTTTACTAAGACAAATAAGGGGTATCAATATATGCTCGTTATAACAGACGGTTTTTCCAAGTTTGTAATAGCTGAGCCAACGCGTACCTACTGTCAACTCGATCGAAACTATTCGTGTACTACGAAGGATATTTAGTTTATTTTCCTTCCCTGATCACATAGTCACCGATCACGGAAAGGCGTTCACGAGTAGGAACTTTAAGAAGTTTTCGAATGATAAACAGTTAAGACATACTCTCAATGCTATTGCTTGTCCGCGTTCTAACGGTCAAGTGGAACGTACAAATAGGACAATACTGGATGCATTACGAGCCACAGACCCCAGTGAAGCCTCTAGCAATTGGGCTAACTCTTTGCCCGACATAATTTGGGGAATTAACAACTCAATTAATAACACCACCACTTACAAACCTTACGACTTGATGTTTGCTCGGGCTGGTAGGTCAATATGTGATGTTGCGGTTCCCGGGCGTGTTTCTGAACCAGTAGAGTCGTGTCGAAAGAAAGCATCTGATAGGATACTAAAAGCGAGTGCTACAATGAAACGTTACTTTCACAAAAAACGAAAATCTGCTCACATCTATAAGCAGGGTGATTTTGTCCTATGGCGACAAACACCGACTTGTAGCGCATCCAAATTTAACACTAAACTTGACGACTTGTATTCCGGTCCTTATGTCGTAACTAAGGTAGTGGGCAATGATAGGTACCAAATAAGAAGTACACCTAAATGGTTTACGTGGATATAAGAGTTTTACTGGATTAGTATCTGCCGATTCGTTAAGACCCTATAAAAGCATTATTACTGTATCTGATAGTGCCAGCAGTTCAGATGAGCAACTTGAAACCGAAGATCTGTTTGATTTATTAGAGAGCTAATCGTGGTTGTTGTTCCCACGGGAACAACTGTTTCAGGATGGCCGAGTGTAACGGACGTGACGTCGCCAGTCACATCCTGCCAAGCCAAGCCAAAGCCCAGCCAAAGCCAAAGCCAAGCCAAGCCAAAGCCAAGCCAAAGCCAAAGCCAAAGCCAAGCCAAAGCCAAAGCCAAAGCCAAGCCAAAGCCATAGCCAAAGCCATAGCCAATGCCATAGCCAATGCCATAGCCAATGCCATAGCCAATGCCAGAGCCAATGCCATAGCCAATGCCATAGCCAATGCCATAGCCAATGCCAAAGCCATGCCATGTTGACCAACCCTCCAGCCAACCGCCATGCCTGCCAACCGCAAATGGCAGCCACTTGGAGGGGATGAGCCTATATAAGCCAAAGCCAGCCATATTAAAACCTACTTTCTGGAAGACGTAACAAATAAAGAACAAGTGTGCTGTCACTCTGCCATTTTATTTTCACTGTCAATTATAATAAATTAAAATACAATTATCAAGAAAAGAATAGGTCAATTATATAAGACATTTTACTCGACTTTTCTTTAATGCATTTCTTAAATTTATTAGGTAGAGATAAGAGCCTGGGATTTTATTGAAGAAAAGTATACCTTTTCCCAAAAAATAATATTTAACTTTAGATAGTCTAGTACGGGGAAATTGCTGCCTGCGTTTGTTCCTTTGTTATGAGATCTTGAAGATGTTATTCTGAATACTGGTACAAAACATATTTTAAACATCTACAGAATGTCTCATTGCAAAAACGATTGGTATTACTAATTGAGACTATTTTTGTAAAAAGTCGAACAAACTCTAAATATATTCATATAGGTAATCAAGTACACTTATGAACGTCAGACAAGAAGTCAAATTAAGGCTAAGTTCAGATGACCGCGCGGTACCGCGCGGAACTACGAACCGCGCGGTACAAGATCAATATAAACGGTAATTATCGTCTACATTAACGCGCGGTTCCGCGCGCCTACTCGCGGCGTAAGTTTTGCAAACCTGTATCGACCTGTTCAGATGATCCGCGCGGCTTGAGACGGAAAGACACATAGATCGATGCAAAATTAGTACCGAAGATATGGTATTAAGTATTTGGTGATATGCAATATCTTATAGCATCTTCACTGGATTTTAAATCATTTTCAATAGAATCGTATAAAAAATCAAAGGATGCAACTGACATCCGGAAATAGTTAAAAAAATTATCTTCGTGTAACCTCAAGTCGGGATACAAAGTGACAAACAGGCTGGAAGGAAGTCTGTCACTTAAAATTGGATGCACCCAGTATCGTCTTTGTCTTCTTCTGCGACGTCTCAGTCTTCTATATAAAATCCATAAGCAAATTGCCTCCTCCACGTCCATTGTCAATCAATGTTGAAGCCACACTGCCGCGCGTCATGTGAATGCTCCAACCGCGCGGCGACGCGCGGCTACGCGCGTTCATCTGAACTTAGCCTAATTCTAAAATTACATTCGCAAAACAAGGGCGTAGAGCGGGCAAGAAGAACTGGCAAGAAACTTTCCGCCACTCTTTTTAATCGCCAAGTATTGTCATACAAATTGTTTGAACTGGAGCAAATCAAACCCAAGGATTAGAACAATTTAAATATTCGTCAATATTGAGCTTTATTGATTAATTTACGTTTAACGAGAGCTTTGAATTTATTTAGTGATAATTCTTTAATTTCGCTTGTAAAAACGAATACAATTTCCATATAAGGAGTGGTTTATCTGTTGGAGCCGGGTGGTCATACAAAAATTAGTTCTGTTTCGAGTATTTACTGGTGAAAGTCACCATTTGTTTTAAAATCGTTTATTTTTTTTGGACATATAACAAGGCTTCAAGAATATATTGACCAGATAGTGTCATAATATTTAATCCCTTGGGGAAACAACAAATACCCCGAACAGCCCGCTTCTGCAGCACAAATATGGATTGAACATCTGCAGCAGCACCCCACAGTAGAATACCGTACCATGCTGTGCGGCACCACTTGCTTATTTATTTATATTTTTGCTCTCAAACCACCGCAATATCTGTATCAAATCTAAATTATATAAAACAAAGTCGTGTTAGTTACACCACTTATAATTCAAGATCGGCTGGACCGATGTTAGTTATCTCTTTTTCGGTGGATCTCCACTCCGAATAGCAGAATAAATAATAAAATATCGGATAAGTTATCCAATAAAAATAAATTAAATAATTTTACGAATGCAAACAGCATGTGGTGCCATCTGTCGAGAAAATTACGCATATAAAAGAAACCTACCACTGTTCTTGCGTGGGATTGCAAAATAAAAAATGTTTATCAGAAAGTGCTTAACCATGCAGATTTTTTCGCAATGGCAATTCAAAAAAAAAAGTTTAAAAGTATTAATATTATTTATACCTTAATGAAATCCTAAATAAAGTTTATTAACGAAAAAACGATATTAGACTGTTAGGCGGAACGAAGTTCACTGGGTCCCCAAGTAAGTCATTATTCTCAATTATGTAGGAATATAAAAAGGCAAATGAAAATAGCAATAGCAAATATGAATGATCTCTATGAATTGCTGAATCATCATAGTTTTATTTTAAACACAGTCCGTTAACCATTAAATGATGAGCATAAATGGTGAGACAGGCGTGTTAAATGGATATTTAGCAAACCTTATGAATCGAATGTATAAAATTCTCGTGTCACGCTGTTTCTATTGAAACTCCTCCGATGCCATTTCGGAGGAGTATGGGAACGAACATTGTATACGACAATATATATAAACACGAGAATTGTATATAATGTTTAATGTTTAAAGAACTTTATTTCGCATTACAATTTTTTTTTTTTATTTACATGAGAAATTTAATATTAAGTATATATACGAACGTATTATATACATATTAGATACAAATCTAAGGACGTGTCTTGTAACAACAGTTTTACCAATCATATGCTGCGATTATTGTAAGGAATTCGGGATAAAGAAAAAACAAGTAAACCACAAAATTCATTTATTCAATCAATACAGTCATTACATTTACTAGCGACATCTATTCACAGCAACTATGTTCACCGCCGCGAGATGGCGCTGAAACAAAAAATTATCCTGCTTTAATTAAATGGAATGGAACCCTGGTTATATCACAGGTACACACACACACATACAATCACACCTAGCTTGGAAATTAGTCTCCCAATAACTTCTTAATTGTAATAAAAACACAAATAAATAAATAAAAAATTCGGTCCTTACATATTTTAAATTTTTCATTATTTATATAAACTTCGTGACGTTAAAATATCAAATAACATGGATGCATCGAGCGGCCTTATCGCTAACAAGGGATCTCTTCCAGGCAAAGGAAAATAATCTAAAAAAAGTACACATGTCAGAAGTGAAACTTGAAAATTAAATATTACTAAGGTAAAAGCCCCAATAGATGATCATGTATCAATATATGATCACTCCATGTATTTGTATATCAATATTCACATTGTATAATGCTAATGATAATATTCATATACAAGACGTTATGCGACAGAATTGCCATCTAAAGTTCTAATATGTAACTACTAAACGAATTCATCAACCAATAGCGTGTATGTCTCGATCTCCCTTATTCTCTCTCTCAATCTTTGGGAGCGTTCAAGTATTACGTAACGTTTTTTTTTTTGGGGGGGTAATTTTGGAAACGTGTACGTTACGATGCGGGGCGGGGATTAAATTACGCGTTATTGTTAATATTTTTTTCGACTTACACCACATAATAGTAACTAAAGAGTCACTAGGTGGTCACGAAACGTTTTACTATACTTGGGTACAGTACTGTACTTGGGTACTGAAAAACGTTACGGCGAGTTACATGGGGGGGGGTCCAATAATCTCCAAAAACGTAATACTTGAACGCTCCCTATACTTCCTTCTCACTATAGCTCTCTACCACCTCTCGCTCCATGGCTATTTACTTCATGCTACGTTCGCACTTCTCACTCTCTCCCTTTTCTAACAAAAACGCTGCACATCTTCGTGACGCTAATATTATTATTATTGCGTTTCATCCGCAAAAAATTTACCCTCATGCGTCTAAAGAAGTTTCACTTCAAAAATAGTCTTAGGTTCAAATCTCGATAGAATTTTTTTAAGAAGTTTTAAAATAAAAGGGTTTGTTAGGAAATTACTTAACATATTTAATATTTATTTATTTTAAGGAATTTACCAGGTCAGGGCTTAGCTCTCCGCGTAGGCTCAGTGGCTGTCGGCGGCGGCGGCGGACCTTTCTTCTCGAGTTCTTCTAAATAACTCATTATAATTTGGTCCCTTTCATCTGGTATGTGCTCCAACGCCGAATACCTATAAATAGAATTATTAGTCCACATCTAGATCCATAAAATAATATTCTTTGACCTAATATATAAAATTCTCGTGTCACAGTTTTCGTTGCCATACTCCTCCGAAACGGCTTGACCGATTTTGATGAAATTTTTTGTGCTTATCCGGTATCTATGAGAATCGGCCAACATCTATTTTTCATCCCCCTAAATGTTAGGGGTAATCCACCCCTAAATTTTTTTTTTAATTCTTAGATTTTTTTTTTGTTTTTATTTTTTTATGATACAGCATTAAAAAATACATACAACCCCGTCACTTCCAACTGAATAATTTGAAATTTAAAAGACATGGTTTTTTTTTTATAGAACTTGGGGCAAACGGGCAGGAGGCTCATCTGATGTTAAGTGATATATGCCCATGGACACGCTCAATGCCAAAGGGCTCGCGAGTGCGTTGCCGGCCTTTTAAGAATTGGTTAAAAATGTAGCCGTAATATTTAGTCAATGTAGTATCCAAATATGATAAAAAGTGGATTCGTTTTTTTTTTCAAATCCGACATTCAATCATCAAATATTACCTGGCGTCAATTTTAAGCGACTCATGTATCTGCGTCATGGCAGCCTGGCTCTCTTTGGTCGCGGCCAGACTTCGGTGCGTTATCGACCTGGTCTCTTGGAGCAACTGGCGGAGGGCAGTTTTGGCCGCGATCTGCTTGTCGCGTTGGAAATCGCGGAATTCGCGCTCCATCTGGAAAAATTACAATATTTTCGATATTTTAGGGGCCAAGTGTTACGTAAGCCTCTTGTGTCTGACACACGCCGTCGACTTTGGGTCTAAGGCAAGCCGGTTAACTGACGATATTTTTCTTCAACGTTCGAGCGTACAAACACTGCTCAATAAAATTTTTATCAAAAAAAAAGCTAAATATTTAATATTAAGGGTAGTTCCAAATATTAAATTAAATAGCAAATGAGGGTACTTCGACAATCCACAACAGAGTAAATGTAATACCTGTGCAGCATTCCTATAAGTAGGAGCAGCCGTTTGCTGGGCAATGAGTTTCCGTACATCCCTCCAGTGAGCGGTGCAACCCACACCCAACTCCTCCAAAAGCGATCGCAATTTGTCGCGCCGTTTCAGAGACACGGCCGTCGTGTGCTGATTAAATAGACGTTCCTGAAACAGTTGAACATAATTATAACACTTTAAACGTAGAGCTTACTACTTAAAAATGTATTGGATTGGATAAAGCTTAGTGGCTAATTTCGATTCCGGAATGTCAAAAATGTATTGGATTGGATAAAGCTTAGTGGCTAATTTCGATTCCGGAATGTCAAAAATGTATTGGATTGGATAAAGCTTAGTGGCTAATTTCGATTCCGGAATGTCAAAAATGTATTGGATTGGATAGTTTAGTGGCTAATTTCGATTCCGGAATGTCAAAAATGTATTGGATTGGACAAATCTTAGTGGCTAAGTTCTGTATATGAATAGTAATACAACATAAAAAGACCATAAACATAGTTTCCAGATGTCAGAGCAATGGTGTAACTGTCAGCTGCCATTCTCGTTATGTCACTTATAAATCGGATACGTCAAAGTCAAATCAATATAAAACCGTTAATGTAAAAAATATACACAAATATATCTAGTGCGAGCGTCGAAGAAGTCAGCCGTGATCTATTAGCCTGAAAACCAGTTCAATCCAGTCTACCCCGTAATAGTGGGGTTCACTTGAGTTTTTACAGCTAATAGATTATATTGAAATAAAATATTTTACCTTATCCTCCTTCGAGAGGTCGTCAGCTAAACTATATCTGTGGTCTTTCTTCAACTGTTTCTTCGCTTCCCGCCACGTCAGGTCCGCGTTTCTTACCAAATCCGCTAACAGGGCGTTGAAATGCTGAAATTAATTTCAACATTTATATACTATTTAGTCAAACAAGAATGCTACGAAACAAAAGTGGGTTTTACAATATACGATAGTGCATTTCCTGTCAATTTATCGATTGAGAACTGACATTGACAATGTCATTATACCATTGACCATCTTTCGTAATCATTTATGTAGATTATTAGAACACGTTAACATTGTCAGCTGTCAAATTTGAAGCACATCTCGCAGCGCAGGCGCACATTATGCCAACTTCAATAAGCTCTAAGCCAAGAAGTTTATATAGGTATGCGTTTTAAACTATGTTTGAGAATTTTAAGAATATAGTATTATACATAAAATAAACCAAATATATTACACATAAATTTATGTGGGTGATATTATACGTTTTTTCTACATAAGTTTTTGGAGTTTACTCCTTACGAAACGATTTGAGTTATAAGGCCCGGTACGGAAATTTTATGAGGAGTAAAATCAAGTGTAACACGAAAAGTTGAGGCGTTATGTAGAAAGAGACAAACATATATATCTGTAGGATTGAACGTGTAAAAGAATGAGATGGAATACATTACACAGACTTTTCTATTTTGAATTCACGTTTTGACAGCCACGTTTCAACATTGTCAGTGTTGACAGCAGGTGTAAAAAATAAAAGTAGATTGTCTAGCGTGCCATAGAGTTATGTCAATAGTAATGGTCAGTGAAATTAAAACTAAAAAGATTGTTCATTCTTATTCTTCTCTTACTATAAAGGTAACTTTGGTCACAGAAAGAAAATCCTATTTGGGCATAGATGATATTACCTACATATTTATTACTACTACAAACATTTATATTATAAAAACATATATTCTAACCACCTTTAGTATGAAAATATGGTCGACAGCCACAGAACATTATCGCCATTTTATCGTTCGTAAGGAGTAAACTCCAATCGTGCGTCGTAGCTGACACACACACACTTTTTTTTTTTGAAGTGAAACGTCTTTAGGCATGAGGGAATTTTTTTTACAGAACGTCACGAATGTGTGCAGAGTTTTTGTCGAAGAAAAGGGAGAATGCGATTGAGACCGATAGAGAGAGAGAGAGAATTGAGAAGGGCGAATTACCTTATAGAAATTCTATTTTTTAAATTAAAATTTCGTAAAGAAAATTTATGAAATATTAGTATTTTATATTTCATGCAAAATAATTTATTGAAATCTCAAATGACGAATTGTAAATTAAAATGCCACATGCCAATCGATGAAATAAATTAAAAAAATTAAATTTACAATTTGTATTAATTTTCTACACTTAATATTTTAAGGACAATTAAATTCATTGAATTCCTAGCATATACCTTTTTCCCTACCTCTAAGTGTCACTTGGCATCGGGTAGACGTCCTGCCCGTTTGCCCCATGTTATATAAAAACTCTACCCTCACCATGCATTGACCGCAGTGACATACCTGCATAGCTTCGTCTCTCTTGTGGTACTCCCTCTCCTTGTCCCGATCGCGAAGACTGGTGGCAAGCGCCTTCTGCACCTGCTTCTCTCTCTCCTTGATGGACGCCTGCGCTCTCGCCTCTCTCTCCCTCTCCTTGGCCTCGTCGTCCTCCTTCTTCTCCTCTTCTACCGGCTCACTCTCCTGCTTTGGTTCTTCTAGACTGGAATCTTGCTGTTAAGTGGGGAATACATTTAAAATGTGTTTGACTGTATATCATTTTTAAATCTTGCGATTCTAATAATTTCTAATTAATTTGCGATATTTATTTTAAAATAAGTGTTGTTTGATGATTTGCTATTTTAAAAGAGTACCGAGAGTTTTTTACTCCGGCTTTTTCTCTCGGCCTACGCCCTCTGTCTTCTTTGCCGATGAGTAGGGATGCCTTCAAATTTAATAACGTGGAATAAGTGATACATGTATCTTATGTTCCATAATAAACATATTTTATTTTTTATTTTATTTTATAGTTTGTGACGGCACAATCTACATATTAAACCTAAATACCTACTTATGTGGACACGTAAGCCTTGCCTCACCTCCCTCAGACAAAGAAATAGCTGGCGCGGCCGTAGAGTAGGCGGTAAATAATAAATCTCCCAAATATAAGAGTATTTCCTCCAACTTCGATTTGTTCCATTTGGAGTAGAGCCTGCTGCGTCGTGGGGTTTAAGTTATTACAGGCGCTTATTAAGGATTTACGGCTCATGCCCACGAGCCGGTTTTTCGCCGGAGCTAGGCCCGGTCGACAGTCGTGTATGGGACACTATCACGCCATGCACACTTTCGGCGCAGCCGGGCACGGTGCTCGCCGAGTCTACGCCCGTTGCGCAGTGGAGTATGGCAGTGTATGAGCGCATGCACACGAGACCGGGCCTACACCCGGCGCGTGCAGCCTACCTACGCAGTACGCACAACGCAATATTATATTATATAATTATTGAAGTCGACCAGAAATTATTAATTGGAGATATACTACTGCGCATATTTGTATCTTCATGTTTAAGTTTGGGTTCCAAAATATGTAACATTTTTATAATGTTTCTTTTTTCATTCGAAAGTACTTCTCAAATTTCTCGTCATAGAAGCTTCTGAATGAGCGTATGAAATGCACCATGATCTTCTCTTTCTGTTAACATGGGAGGTACCCAATGTCGTCTATGTATTTTTTCTCGTCTTTTTTTAGGTTTTTATACATGTACCACGCAATAATACATTTCCTCTTTTTAACACTCAACATTTTATACGTCCACAATTCATTGAATGAAAAGAGCGTATGAAGGCGGCACCTCGATGAAACCGGGTCGTGTACAAACCGTGTTGTGTGCAAGCACGGCCGGATTCTACCCGGCGCCGGCTAAAAACCGGGCCGTGTTGAAACCGGCTCGTGGGCATGAGCCCTTATGTTGGCACCTGGTTGATAGTACCGGTGACCCCAGAGCTGGTGCTTTCTTTAACAAATAAGTATCGCAATACAACGAGGAAATGCTGCCAGCGGTAAAGGTACACTGCCGCAGTGACCAAACTTTTTAAATTTATTTTAATTTTTTAATATTACTAAGTTAAGAAAATTTTAAATACTGTAAATTTGTATGTTGGAAATAAAAACCTGAATTAAATATTGTGTTTGTTCATTTTTTACCCCACATTTTGACCTAAACCTAGAAATAATCTTTTCCCGCGCTTATGCTTTTTAAACATGGTACTTTAACACATTTAAAAATTAAAATTGTAAAAAATGTAATTTAAAAAAACCCAAATAAATTCTTACCCTTTATTACCAAATACAAATAGACTTATAATACAGAAAATATTGAAAAACTGCTCAATCAATCAATATAAGTCAGTCAGTACCCCCCCAACATCTTTATATGTTCACAGAGTGAGTTCACAGTAGCGATATTGTGTATCTCATATTACATTTCTTCCATTTCGTTTTCTCGACATCATATTAGTACTGTAAAGATAGTGTATGTATATTTTGTGAATAAATAAACATTACATTGCAAATTGGAGATGACTTAGTGGCTGAAGCGACTCGCCCTCCAGGACGTTCAATACCACTATTAACATTCTATACCGTAGAAAGGAATCATCGTTAATAGAGGAATGTGCAGATTGACAGCAGTTTTTCATTATTCAATACAACCAAATAAGCTCAATTTTAGTACAAGATATATACACGAAATCGGTTACATAAGTCCCTTAAAAACTCAGGACAGGACATTCTCGTCTGTTTCATAGATCAGCCATATGTGCCAGCCAATATGCCATCGACAACAAGAGTTAGTCGTTGTCCAACGAAATTAGAAAGAGAATCACGCCCCAATCGCAGTTTCTTAACTGTGTTAAAACACGTCTAAACTAAATTACTATGTAATCATCCAATTCAAACAATTTGACTCAATACTTGGCGATTTAAAAGTGTGAGAAAGTTTCTTGCCAGTTCTTACCCGCACTACGCCCTTGACTTGCGAACTGGTAGTAAATGTAAATTTTACAAATAATTTAACTTCTTTCTGACGATTCATAAGTGTTTACCTACATGAATAAATATATTTTGAGTTTGAGTTTATGAAATACCATATCTTTGGCGGCTGTTGGAATTTGACTGTTGCTTGTATAATTATTATTTAATATACTTTAAAGCTACTAATATAATATTACGACAATATTGTAAAACAACAATAATCATATGATTGTAATTTATTTAAAAAGTGATTTGTCATTTCTACGCCAATTTGGGTCATCGCTTGCGAATCGGCAGCATATATTATTTCTGTGTTTATCGATGACTGAAATAAATACTAGAATATTAGATTACAATCGTTATTGAAGTTGCAGAGTTACGGCGCGGACCCATGACTCTAGATAGATAGAAATTATATTTGATGGAAACTATTTAACTGAGTCTGACAAACTTATTAATATCTATATATCGATGTCTATGTAACACATACCCCAAGGCGTAGATAGAGTATAGAATGAGCTTCTAAAATAACAATAATAACTAAAGAGAGAAGGCATTAACGTGAAATACTTAAGTGCGAGCGAAACAGAGTATCAGTTTTTCTGTCTCTATTTGCGTATCGGGTTTTATTTGTTTACCACCGAGCCCTTGGTGGTAAACAAGTTTTCACCGCTTACTGATAAATCTGTGAATGCCAAGTCAAACCCATATTTTAAGACTTTATCCTTATAAGAGGTGTATTTAAAGTGTTAGTCATGGTGAATTGTTGCATAATTGGCTGTAAAAGCTATAGTGAACGTAAAGAACCAAACATCTTTCATCGGTAGCTTATTTTGTCACGACTCAGTAACTTTGTTCAAGAATTATTAATTCGAATGTGTATTTTGGTCAATAATAAGCAATCTTCAATGAATTAAAACTGTAAATAAGACATATGTCGATCATTCGCTATCTCACACGCTGTACGCTGATGCCTGGTCTATACCATAGTCTGTCTACGCCCCAAGGCCTTGAATTCAATGTCAACTGTCAAAACCATAATTAGTTTATGGCACACACAGCTTGCCTTATAAAACCGACAAGACATGTCTGTAAATTTTTGGATTAAGGGACTTAAAATACAAAAAAAATTAAAACCATTTTTCGACTTAAATTTAATAAGCAAAGTATATATAATAAATCATATTTTAAATATGTTTACCAAATAATAAAATACTTAATTGTGCAAACTTTTAAAGTCAAATCCAACAAAATAATTAACCAATCTTACACAGCAAACCGTGTTTCGCTTAATTACGATTGGCCAGCGATCACGTCATGGCCCGTTAGACCAATCACAGACATTCGAAACGCAACATTATTATTCATTATTAACGCACAAATTTCTCGATAATTTTCGTATTTTGATTTGAATGTAAGATTGGTACGACTTTTATAACGTAGACTAAAGATGTTTTTTATCTTATAATGTGCTTACGAAATAAATACCAATAAAATATTCAAAAAAAAACATGGTAACATCTTCAGTCCACGCCATTCAAGGCCGTTACAATGAGAGACTCCAAGGTTAGGAAACGACGTAATTCGAACTGTCACTCGCGAACGTCAAAAATATATTGAATGTTGTCATTTATTTATTTACAGCGTGTGTTGCCCAATAAAAAAAATATTATAAAACTATTAAGTGTTTTTTTTTTAATTACCCGAAAGCTTTTCACATAGTGGAGGAGTGGCAGTTCCCGCTCGTTTCTGAATATCACCTTGTTGTTAATCCAACTCTTTTATCTGTCAAATAGGATGACAGGTGAGAGAATTGGTTCGCACCGAGTCTTGTGTTTGAATATTAAAAAAAAACATAATATTCTAGAATAAACAAATCTAAAAAGTGGATTCAACATTTTTGACAAATGACATCTGAAAGGTTGACGTTAGCGCATTATTAGGTTAACTTATTATGTGGATATCTGCCGTACTCTAATAGCGACTTAGAGAGCGTTCAAGTATTACGTAACGAATTTTGGGATTGGAGGGTCCTTTTATAAAACGTTACGATGCGGGGCGGGAATTAAATTACGCGTTATTGTTAATATTTTTTTCGACTTACACCACATAATAGTAACTAAAGAGTCACTAGGTGGTCAGAAAACGTTTTACTATACTTGGGTACTGAAAAACGTTACGGCGAGTTACATGGGGGGGGGTCCAATAATCTCCAAAAATTTCGTTACGTAATACTTGAAGGCTCCCTTATACGGGTCTTTTACCGATACTGATAATTGCATACAAAAACAACTGTATCGTTTTTTAACAGGCGTTGAACCATGAACCCTTGCATATGCATATATAAGGACTCGTAACAAATACCTCATCTTCTTTAGTTATTCCAACATTCGACAGCTCCTAACTCACTATTTGGCTTCCAAGTTACAAGTTTTCCATACAAAAATTAAAATTACAGTGGAATCTCTATATCTCGAATGTCAAGGGAAATGAAAAAGAAAACAAAATAACAGATACATATGATTTAAGTGTGCGATTTCAAGTGTCTTAAGTTTCGTAGTAATATTTTTTGAAGTTATACTTCTTTAGGCGCGTTATGAAAAATTGATGAGTGAAATTTTACGATGCGCGCGCACCGTGACACAAAATTAACAGAATGAAGTTGGCCACGGAAGATACTACGGCATTGGACATAATTTAAAAACAACTTTCGAAGAATAATAGAATTTATGTTACACTTAATGTAAGAGAATAATGACAAAAATTTATTTATTTAATTTTTCAAATGTAAACTGAACTTTATTGACTATAATGACTCCTTTTCCAGTCTTTGATTATTTAATTGTAATTATTTGCATGCAATCAAAAACTATTTTTAATAATGCCAAAGAAGTATAACTTCTTACGCGCGTACATAAGTACACGCACATTTTTACATATTACAACGAATTACATATTAATGAAGTAAACTGTACACTAAAAAATGAAAAGCTGTGTTAATAGGAAAGTTTTATGAATGTATTCATTCATTGCACGAGTGTCTTCATTTTGGATTTTAATGCTATTATTTTGGGGAATTCCTAGTTAGAAGTCACTATATTTTATTCGGCTGATGATATACTTAAAGTAGTTCGTGTTATAGAGATTCTACTGTACTGGTAGTCAACCTCTCAGAATAAAAAGGCGGACAGTTCTTAACAATACACACCTTAATACTTAACTAAATTCTTATGTAGAAATTCTACTAAGATGCACAAACATGTCGAAATGCAAATCAGCTTCGGTTTTTTTTAAGTAGTAAAAAAATATTGCACCCTTTTACCTGAAGCACTTTTTGAAGTGAAACTTCTTTATCGGGGTTGGAAAAAAAATTTAGTGTAACATTTTTTCGTTACGCGTCACATTTTTTGGTTACGCGTCACATTTGACCGTTACGCGCGTCTTTTTCTTGTCCCTACCACGGTTGATTCAAAGAGATTCTAAGCCATTAATAACAAAAATATATAATAACGATAACAATGATAGTAATAATTCTATTACAATTAATGAAATTCTGTAATAATCTTAGTACTACATAGTAGTACAGTAATAAGTTAAAATGAAATAATTGTATTTGTATTCATGTCTATGATAATAAAAGCCTTTTGTTAAACTTTATCTAATTTAACTTTATTTAAACAATTTCTGTAAAGTTGCATATATAGATAAATTTTCGAAAAATAAGGTCATAAAGAAGTTTCACTTGTAACGTGTGTACACTAGTACACGCACATTTTTTTTCGTCTGTATTATTATTAAACCAGTGCATTAATAGTTAAAATATGTAGTTTATTAATATATTAAGGTAAAAAATACTCTTTGAATATTGCAACACCTTTAATAATTGTTAATTAAATTTATGTATTCACACGTTTTTGATATTCATTTCATAGGAATTTATTTTCCTAAGTTCAACGTGTATATACCATGACAGAATTTAACATTTAATTTTAAAGATTATTATTATTATTATTATTAATTTGAACTATATTACTCCCATGACGATGGCAACACTGCCAAAATTTTTTTTAACAATCTTAATACAACTTCTACATAAAAGTACTTATAATCTATATTTATATACAAAAAGACATTTTGGTCGAACGCTAATGTGTTATATTTACAATTGTACACATGTATTGTCCAATTAACTGTCACTGTCATTACTTAAATTGTCAATCAAAGTCATCAAAGGATTTTGATCCTTGAAAGGTATCTTTGTTACTATTATTGCGACTTTAGGCCAAGTGCACAAGGTCTAAAATCAATATTTTCCTTTAATTTCAAAGTGTTCCACGGATCAAATATTTCGATCCTATCATTTTAAATATTATTGCGACCATGGCGTAAATATGAAGAATATAACATAAGAGTAAATAACTAAGCACCAGGCATATAACATTTCAGATAAAATTATTGAGTTGTAACTTTTACTGGGAACAGAATTCGAAGGACCAAATAATTGCAATAACGGCAAAATTTTAAGTTTTCAAAAACCAGGCATATTTAATGGCATGCAGAATTATATATAATTTTTACTATATGTGGCCGAGACAATTCTTTCGAAAACCTTCACACAATTTTGAAGAAGAGAACTATAAAATCACTTCACTCAATCGCACTTATGCGTTCGTGAGTCCAAGCGTCCATCGCGTCAGCGCTTTTCAAACGAGCGTTTGAACACATTGAGCAAACACTATTCTTTCTCCGACTTCCGTTTCCTCTTATCAGTCTTCTCTTTCTTCTTCCCCTTCTCCGGTTCCGGCGACTTGAAGTCCGCTCTTCTCTTTTTCGGGGGCGAAAGTATTTTCGTGGGGGACTTTTGTGGTGTGTCCGTTGTCTTTTTCGAGGACCTGAGCACTTTCGGCGAGACGTTATCGGAGGAGGTTTCGCTGTTCTCCGACAGTTTGCACGACTTGGACGACGGATTAGATTTGGAGTCATCCTCACCGGGTATGCCGAGAATTTCCGCCCATTGGTCGGGTGGTGGCGTGGGCTGTTTCTTTTCGTCTTCGGTGGGTGGGTCGGATTTCTGTGGGACAAACGGAGCGAGTGAGTGCAGAGAACATAGGAGCGAGCTTTCATCGGACACTTGACGGGAATCGTACGTTCGAAGCTAGTGGCGAGCCATTTAATTAGTTTAAAAATTTTCAAATAAAACGGTATGATATTGCCTTCGGTCACATCAAGCAAGTTGGCCACATGTGTCCGAGGATCACGCACAAACGCCTGTCATATTCTGCGGGTGTCCGATGTTTACGCTTATTGGCTGAACGGCGAAAATCGTTTGCAATTGTTTTTACCACGATTTGAAGCTAGAAGCTAGAAAGGTTAATTGCACCAAATATGGTAAACAATTTTCGAAACCGTAGCCGTCCGTCCTTGTCTCTCACCATCGCTCCATTTGTCCGTTCGTCCGCAATATCGCAGGCCTACTGTCCACAACCGTGGCCATTAAGTTTTCCAGGAATGTTTCGGGTCCGCGATGTTTCACATCCGGATAAGATTGTTCAGTACGAAATCCGACACGCCAAATGAATATGGACAGTAGACTACACTGTGTGCAGGGTCTAAA
This sequence comes from Pieris melete, assembly GCA_963693345.1. Lineage (NCBI taxonomy): Eukaryota > Metazoa > Arthropoda > Insecta > Lepidoptera > Pieridae > Pieris > Pieris melete. Next base: position 793,179 of record CAVNZK010000038.1, on the reverse strand, counting down.
CCCCCGCAGATTATGACAGCCAACAAACACTAAACCGGTTCGCGTACAAGTGTCCGTGACGGAATCGCTTATACCACTAATAAATAGAATTTGAAGAGCATTTGATGAAATTCAGAACTAGACCATTGAGGTATGGTCCCCAAACATTTACGCTTTTTGTGGTACACATGCCATAACCACTCCAACCCTACCTAGTTTATGTATCTATAACTAATATAGATTAAGTTGTATTAGTACATATAGGCAGCGGCACGTAAGTCTAGCGCTGGCCGATACGTGGAGGGGATTGGTGCGCGGGGGACGGAATGCGACTGGAGAGCCAATCGAATCGCGCCCGCTATCCCCCCTCAGGTACCTTATTCTTTACTTCTGCGCAATAACGGTCAGCGCTAGAGTTTCGTGCCGCTACTTGTATCAAACATGATTTGTATAACAGTTTATCGACAGAGATAGAGGATATCTCCATCTCTGTTTTGTAGGTAATGAAAAAAAAAGATAGTATGATTTTTTTTATTTATATTGTTCGTTGGAGTTTAATTTTCATTACCAATCATCAAAGCGAAAGATTTTTATTGATTTTTTTCCGTGATTCTTGTATTACATCCAAGAATGTGTAAAAAACATAGTTTAAACCTGACACAAACAAATAATACAATTAAAAAATTATTAAAGCCAAAAATTTCTTATTTGTGTTGTTTTGTTAAAAAAAATGCTGTATTTTTATCTATAATAAGTCTTTTGTTTCATGCTTGTTGTACTTTTTTTTATTGTAATATACAATTAAATATTAAGCGTAATATATTATACTAGTGGACGTTGTCCTGCATGATATTTAAAGCGATTAGTAAAGCAAAGTATGAAAGTACCGACTGCAGCGCCATCTGGCGGGCTGATTTGTGAATCTAAACCATTCCCAGATTCCCTTGAACACACACAAAAAATTTCATCAAAATCGGTCCAGTCGTTTGAGAGAAGTTCAGTGACATACACACTCACAGAAGAATTATATATATATAAAGATTTTCTCGTATAAGGGAGCGTTCAAGTATTACGTAACAAATTGGGGAGGGGGGGACCTTTTGTAACACTCTACTATGCGTGGCGAAGATTAAATTACACGTTATTGTTTACACCACATAATGGTAACTTTTAGGTATAAAGAGTCACTAGGTGGTGACGAAACTTGGTTACAGAAAAACGTTACGGCGCGTTACATGGGGGGTGGGGGTGTTAATAATCTCCAAACATTGCGTGACGTAATACTTGAACGCTCCCTAAGTGAATGTTGTAATGTTCATAATGAGAAAGAAATATCTTAAACCGGACGGAGTGACGGAAGATTAAGAAGTCGTATACAGATACTTCAACTTACAACAACAAATAAACAGTCAACATTTCATCAAAAAAGGTCCACATTTCTAGATATATTTCTATATAATATGGGCAAATAAATAATATTGTTTCCGTTTTTAATCTTTTTGAAGTGAAAACTTCTTTAGCATCGTTGTGATTTAAAAGTCAGTGAAACGAAAAAAGCGACAGTAAAAAGAGACAGACACATAAAATTTAACATGAGAGAAAATGAGATAGGAAGCATTATACAGTGTATAAACTTTAAATTTGTGTGTATTTGATCATTCTGAATTGAAACAAAACATAGTGCAAAAAAAGAGATTAATTTAAATTAATTATAAAATTAGATGAAATTTATCAATTTTTTTTTTAAATTTATTCACATATTATCAAAATAAATAATTGATATTAAAATTACATTCGCCTGATTATCTTGAAATCAAATTTTTTGAAGGTTTCTCTTCTAACACGTGTGAATTGCACACGTTTTTTTATTCTGTGTGTTTAGAAGCAGGACTTAGCTAGCTAGTAGTGCTTTCAAGGGGAGGGTTAATAAATTTTTAAAGGCAAGGTGCTAATTATATACTGGGAGAGGTTTTGATCATAAGTTTTGACAACAATTATACTTAACTGTTCTTATAATTATGACATCATGATAATTGATATTACATTTGCACGCCTATTTTATATAGCTGATTGTGCGGTCTCTTTCTATAATGAATCAAACTAAATGTACCACTTTCTTTGCAAATAAAAACTTATTATTATTATTACGAAAGTCTGATTTTAAAGTCTTTCTGGATCTTATCCTTATTCAATCTATGTTGTAAATATATAATATATAGGGTATGTTTGTTAAATCTCCGGTATTCCAATAATAAAGCCACTTAGTTGTACACCGACCGTTAAAACAATTTAACATAATTGAACAAAAACAACTAGCTAAACAACCAGTTTATAGAAATAAAGATTATTTATTATTATTATTTCAAATTTCAAAACGTTAATCAAAATCTAATCGGTCAAATGCTTTGTTTCACAGATTTGACAGCAAAAAAGGCACACAGCCTTGAGTGTCAATAAATTAAATTTCGCTGAAATAATAATTAAAAGTAGCAAAAACTACTTTTAAACCAAATTTTAACCAAGAGATAATATAACTGTCACTATAGCTATTATACTTTAATAGGTATGTTTAATAAAGTATTTTTTTTTTTAAATAATTTTATCAAATTAAGTAACAACTATCGTATTGGCCCTAATGGCCTGTTAGGGTAACATAAACAATAGTATAGGAGTGTTTTTAAAAATAAATTTAAAAGCATTCACTCACCTCTCCCTTATCCTTCTTCTTCTCTTTCTTGGAGTCCTTGTCCTTTTCCTTCTCTTTCTCCTTCTCCTTGTCGCGTTCTTTGTCCTTCTTGTCCTTTCGGCTGCCGCGTTCGCGTTCTGAAATAATATATTTATACTAACCGCTGATTCCACGATAAGTTTTATCTAAGATATTTTATAAGATGTATGGACATGATTTTTTTAGGATTAAAAAAATATATATAATAATGTAAACGTATATATAGCGACTACACGTAGAATCGTATATTATATAGGCCAAAGAATGGATTTCCACCAGCTGATTATGATATATTTTTTAGTTCCTTTGAAATAAGTTCCCCCTAATTATGCATATTTTAAAATATTCTTCAAGCCATCATAACGTTTTTTAAAAAAAGAAAAAGAAATAATAACATTTTCGCCTCGAAGTATTAGATTTGGATTTGCATTTTTGACATATTTTGAAAAAAAAAACTTAAAAAAAAGAGTGTGTACTTATGTACACGCGTTAGACGTTATACTTCTTTGGCATAATTTCCTTCAAACGCTTTATAGGGACGTTTCCCTCTTCGAATTGCATTTTTCTTGTCCATTTTAATGGTCACTTCCAATCGAAACGATATAATATGTACTAATCATGATATTTTACAATAATCACTATGTTTTTTATCACATTGGAACGGGTTTTCTCGTATAGAAATCATTATTTTGGTTTAAATAAACACGACTCTGAAAAACACTACGCCATGACAGACAATGCAAATTGTCGATAAAACAGAGCAAGCGCTAACTAGCGGCCCAGACTGTTTTACCGACGTTTGAACAGATATTCAGGGTGTCGCTTTTTTGTGACGGTGTGCGTAAGCATCGTAAAAATTAAGTCTCATCACTTTTCCCTAACGCGCCAAAAAGAAGTATAACTTCAAAACATGATAGCACAAAAATGGTTAGTTTTTGCAGGTGGTTGAAATTATTGTCACCACTATCACCCCCAATGGGAATAATAGCAAAATATAATACCTCTATTTTGATTTTTAATTCCGTAGAATTCTAACATTTCATAAGTGTTGCTAATCAAAAAGTTCTCCACTGAAAAAGGGACAAATTTGACTTATTAGATGGCAATAAAAAAAAATACTACGTATTTTATATGTTTTACCTACAAAAGGGTAAATCTAAATATTTACTTACAATTGACTTAATACGAAAATAACAATTATTTCTATATCACGAACAATATATCGAATTAACTTTAATTACTTTATTTTATTCTTTAGACGGCATCAATGCTTACTAATCCCAGGTTTAGTAAACCTTTAAAAAAATGTTATCTTTACTTGTGCGTTTTTGAAGTTATACTTCTTTAGGCGCGTTATGAAAAATTGATGAGAGTGAAATTTTACGATTACGCGCGCACCGTGACACAAAGTTGTCAGTGTGATTATAGCGTGCGCGAGCGAGATGGGAATAAGACAATCTACAAGTAAAAAGAAATAGAATATGCGTGAAGTTAGCAGCTATGCCAAGAATTTTGAATGACCATAATGACCTTTGTAGTACCTTTTAAACAAATAAAGGAGTTTTTATTATTTTTCAAAGAAATTTAGCAATGTTTTTTCACAAAGACCTATGGTTACTTAGTTAAAAGGTTATGAAACATACCAAGTTATTAAATTGTATTAATAATATAATAAAATAATAATAAATAATAAGAATTGTTATTAATATTAATTAATAATTGAATAATATACTAAATATTATTAAATTGTTTACGTTAAATATTAATTATTAATTAATTACATTTAAAAAAAATAAAGAAAGCCAACTAAGTATAACTTCTTACGCGCGTACATAAGTACACGCAACCTTTTTTTTTTACTGTTTGTGATGAAAAGGGACGTTATTATTCCTCGCTGTTAAACAAATTTAATGTGAAGCACCGCACTTAATAAAAATACATAAACTAACAATAAAATGTATGTATAGACTCAGATAAAATGTGCCCGGCCAAAAATGTTTGCCATCACTGACATGGCAAAAAAAGATAGCTGTCAGAATTCTACGGAATTAAAAATCAGAGTATAATATCAATGGCATATAAACCATGAACCTCTCGAGTTATTATTTTCTGAAAAGAAGACTCACCTTTCTCTTTTCCATCCTTCTTTCTCTCGTCCTTAATCATCTTGCAGTACTCCCTAAAGTGATCCTCTCTCAAGGAGCTACTCTCAACCGCTTTATACCGGACGTCCACATCGATTTTCTTCTTCACTTCGACCCAACGGGCGTGACGATCCACATTTTTGTCTTTGAGGAGCTGTATGAAATCTTGTTTGGCCTATAATGAGAGAGTTGGTCGATTATTCACTGGCATTCCTCTTTATTACGGTCAGTGGTTGTGTCTGGTTCATTGGTAGATGGAATTCTTTGTAGCTTGGGATTGGGAACATTTAATATTCAAGGACATTGGGCAAGGGGGATAACATTTTTAAAGGCATTTTTTAACTGTTTATTATTATGACATCATGCTTTAACGATTTTTAACGATTTATTATTGTTATTTCATTTTTGACGTTCATAAGTGTACATTGTGTTACCTATATGAATAAATTATTTTTGACTTTTGATTATTTAGTAAATATTTTTTTATTTAATTATTGACAACTATTTTGCTCGTTTCAAATTTTTGTGTTTTAAGTAACTTGTGTCATAGAATTGTTGGACATTCTGCATGTTTTAGCTACGTTTAAATATACTTTTAAAATGTTATTTGAGTTACAACAGCTAGCCTAATTACGCCAGTTTAATTAAAAATGTGACAATATAAACGCTGGAAAGCTAAAAGATGGTTTTCAATTGTTTTATCTTGTATATGTCAAGTAGGGATGCATCCGATACCGATACCGATATATCGGCGATATTTTAATTGCCGATACAACAATACTTTTCAAATTTCGCGCTTTAAAAAAAGTAATGTAAACGCGCATCTTGTTTGATTTTTTTTTCGCTAGACACTAGTTGGTTTTTAACTGCTATCGCGCGTAGTATTTTTTCAATACCAAATTAAATAAAATACAGAATTACAAAAATCTTATCAATGTTAATTTTAATTATGAACAGTTATTTATTTTAATTTAACTATTACTCTTAATTCTTAATTATATTTACTAAACCTTTAATCTTATTCAAAGTTTGTGACTATTTATATTTTATAATAAAAAAAAATTAAAAACTTTAACCAAACTATATTTACACAAGATATATTTTACCTTAATTTAATTTGAATTCAATAAGCATTAGTATCGGAATCGGTATCGGAATCGGCGATATTTCTATAAGAGTATCGGTATCGGTATCGTATCGGCAAAAAGGCGTATCGATGCATCCCTAATGTCAAGGTATTTTTCTAACATACACTCAAAAACTGGATCAATTTCAATATTTCACTATTAAAATTAAAGATATATACAAAATATATGACCACCAGTAACCGCATATCCTATATACAGTCAAAACTGGGTAAGCGAGAACTGGATAAGAGAGAAAACTCTAGTGAGAGTAATAACCGGGACCCGTCATTTTAAGCTCCCAAAACCTCTATTAGCGAGAAACAGAAACCACTGTAAGAGAGAGTCGTTTTTCCCTCATGCACCTCCGTAAGTGAGACTGCTACTTATCTTTACGACAAAATTTATGAGTTAGAGATAAACATTCAAAATACAAAAACCAAAACGAAATTGACGGTTTTTTTAAAAGTGTAAATTGGTTCTAAATTAAATAAAATATATATGTACATAATATGTTGTGCACATTATGCACATAATTTTATCATATTACATATTTACTACATTCGTACTTGCTCCTCCTTACCTCTATAAGAGAGAAACGCTACCCATGTACCTGCATTAGCGAGAAACTCGGGTTAGTGAGAAACCTCCATAAGCGAGAATGAGATTGTTCTCCCTTGAACTGTCGCTTATCCAGGTTTGACTGTATTTGGTAAAATTACTTGGAATTTGGAAAATTCTGCATAAAACGTTCAGGCACCTCTCATTGGAAGTTTCCGCGATTATAACGGATTAAACAGTACTTTAGCAGAGCTGGATATATTCGGTAGTGGTCTAATCGGTTGTAGAGAAAGCATTGTTAAGTGCCTATCTCATACTCGCTATTTACTAATAATATTTATATAACATTTATTTATTTATGTTGTGTGTTGAATAAATAAATAATAACAATAAGCACGAATTATTTGTTTGCTTACGTCACCACTGTATTATTACTACAATAGAGATTACCTTGTTTTTTTTATAGAACATAGGGGCAAACGGGCAGGCTCACCTCATGTTAAGTGATACCACACTCTTAATGCCAGAGGATTCGCGAGTGCGTGCCGGCCTATTATTGTTAGGTTTTAATTTTAATTAATAAAATATTTAACGTTTAATTGACTATTATGTACATTACTTTCTAACTAACTGGAATCATTTAATCTCTGTATTGACAGAAAACGAATATATTTCATATCTAATGCTATTTTTATAAGAATGTAAAGAAAATGTTTGTTTGAGGCCCAATTTTTAAAAAAATAAAAAATTTAGTTTACTATAAGCTAGTTATTAGAATGGGGGGAGGGGGGATGAAAATAAAATCGCATAGCGCCATCTACCGATAAACCACACACTGTAAAATAAACCTGAAAGAACTTGGATTAGAAGCTGAAAAGAAGATATATATTTTAGTGCCCTGTGGAATAAAATTTTATTAATTTCTGAAAGAAAAATTGCATTAGTTAAACAAAAGTAAAGGCTTCATTCATAAACTTTGTTCGTTGACAATTCGACAATATTTATTGAAAATTATTACTATAGAAGCTTAGCGAGACGTGCATACTGCCCTGCGTCAGTTGACTGACTGACAATTTTGTATGGCATCTTTTAGTTTATGCAAAACAATTTACACGTCTACCCTCTTTTTCACTCTTCAATCGAATGTGTCAAATTTTGACATACGAGAGTTTATATTATTCTTGAAATTATTTTATATTTATAATAAGAAAACTATAAGTCATTTCTAAAATAATCAAATTGAAACGTTTTTTAGCCTTTTAATCCTGACATGTATTGCCATCCAAACGAAACACAATTTCCCTGAAATTCGAACCTTTGAAATGTCACTTGAAAAATGAGGGTACACCATATTTCATAAAAAATTGAGGGTAATACACATTTTCGTAAAAATATACTAAAATGAGCTTTAGTATTTCGACATCATTTAATCTCTTGACTAATATTCTTAGTCCATATTGTGTAGACAGAAGCCAATATAGAAACAACTTCTGTTTCGCCAGATTCGATCCCAGCACCCTTAGATAGAGTACACCTTATTTTAGGTAAGTCAAAATGTATATTAAACATTTAAATGCCTTCCAAAACGATAACAGTAAGAATATTATTACTAAAAGTATAATATTACAAAGTAAAACAGGTTTTTTAACCAAAAATTTAAATACTAGCTAGTTCCAGCGATTTCGCCTGCGTTATTTGACCTAAATTCATGTAGTTTTTTTTTTTTTTAAAGACAATTCACACCAATTGACCTAGTCCCATGCTAAGCTGGTGAAGCTTGTGTTATGGGTACTAGGCAACGGATATACATACATATTATAGATAGATAGACATATAAATACATATTTAAACACCCAAGACCTAAGCACAACACCAAATGCTCATCACATCGATGTTTGTCTCAGCCGGGGATCGAACCCGGGACCCATGGATTCGCAGTCAGGGGTACTAACCACTAGACCAATGAGTCGTCAAACGTAGTTTTGAGCAATTACCGACAGTTTCCTTAAAATGTACGTATTTTTTTTTTAAATATATATTGAACAAAGTTGAAGAAGCCTTGACTTTTGCACATCTTAAACTACCTACTAACTTAAAACAGTCTTATGGATCATTATTTAACTTAGAATTTAATCATTCTTTATAATTACCAATTAAAAATCATATGAAATTTATCAAGAATTAAAAAAAGTTTATAAATTATTTAATGCATTTTTAATAGACAATTTAAACCAACATATTCCTAGTAGGTACTGTGTTCGATTCGAGAGATTTTTTTTAAAAGGCCACAAAAAAAGACACGTGAAGTCTGTACTTTATGGGAGGATAACGTTCGTAACAGATATTAATTTGTGCCTGTTGTTTATATCTGCATATACTATATCCCCCAGAAACAGAACCAAACTTCAACTTCCAATCTAAACCTACTAATTTTCTGCGCTATATTAATAATATTAGAAAAAAATAACAGAAATGAATTCAAAATTTCGATTAAAATTTATCCACTGGGAATCGAACCCAATTTAAAAATCCATAAAACTGTTTCTACATTAAATTTACAACATCCTTACAAACAATAACTTTGATATAAAACAAAATTCAAAATACACTCCAATCGGTTCAGTAGTTAAAACTATTCGAAAACGAAACGATTTAAACTACACTTTAATATCACCCATCACCGTTCTCTTCGGTTTTGTTTAACAACGAAAACGCGTCGCTTTCCGATAATAAATTATGGGCTTAAAACTATTTCTAACCTTATAAAAGTTTGGTGCAAACCGAGGTGACCACTTGACGTCAAATTTAAAAATTCATTGATTTAAGTACTTGCCACACTACTGTAAATTTGCCCCACAACGGTAAACTTGCCCCACTACAGTAAACATGTCGCACTACGGTAAACATGCCCTTCCGTAGACGCATTAAATTGCCCCCTTAACAAAAAAAACATGTAGACTTTCTCTTTATGCTACTTATTTATTTATTGGACATAATTCAGTACAATTAAATAATAAGATAACGGGCGTCCTTATCGCTTTCGAGCGATCTCTGCCAGGCAACCACTAGATTAAGAGCAAACTCAACTAATGTAAAGGAAACAACATTACCCTCAATGGGCTACGGCCAACTATATAAATTTCCTAACACTGTGTTTATAAATGTTCTGTTGGCGCTAATTTAGTCAACTAGATATCTATCTTCATTTGGCCCCGCAACAGCAAACTTGCCCCGCAACAGCAAACTTGCCCCTCAATCGTAAGATATTATTAAATACGTATGTACTAATTTTTTTAGCTTTATTTAGCTCTACCCTTAATTAACCCCACTACGGTAAACTTATACACGTCAATTTTCTTTATCACAAAATCTATCGACAATTATTGCTAAATGCCCCACTAAAATTATAACTTGATTAAAAACCTAGTGTTCCTCTAGTCGCGCCACTACTACAATCTATATTGTAATTAATTTTCACGTCACGTTCAACGAATATCACTCACTATTATTTTATTACGAAGTCTAGAAATATCGCCACCGTAACAACTATAAATGTTAGCGCGCCACGCTATCTCATACTATAAATATAAATGAATTGCCCCCCTATCTCGACTTCTAATTATAACATCGCTACGACATTTGTATGTAAATTGAACCTTGAATAGTATCGAAGTCAACTTTGCCCCACTATCACAAACTATCATCTTGCCCCTCTAACACAAACTCTATAGACAAGATGCCCCACCGTCCCTATCAACATCAAATGGCCACCACCGGCACGCGCCGCGCGTCCTCCTTCCGCAGTCAGCCACGCGCCCTCTACAAAAGAATTGTCGCTCGTATTGGATTCGGTGCCAACTGGACCTAGGTGCCAAGTCAACCACGAGGTGCCAACTCGACTGCTACTATCGCCTTACGACTGTGTTATCGTGACGATGCCGTCTTATTTATTACATCGTTGGGCAATATCACGAAACACGACCGTGTATATAATAAATAGGACATTACAAGTGAAAATTAAATATTTAAAGCGATTTGGAAATTACTGGAATTCATTACGTTTTTCCAAACCACAGAGGACAAAAATATCTACAATATAGTTTCGTAATTTAAAACATTGAATAAAAACTATATTATAGACGGTAAAAATGCAAAATCTTAAAAATATTTCAAAAATTTCATAACCATACATAAATTTAAATAATAGCAATTGAATAAAAGGAAACATTCGCAAAGCAGACTTGTAGGTGGGATTCGAACCCACTACAGTTGAATTACACGGGAGTCGAACCCACGATCTTTCGAACGTATCCAAAAATGCCTGAAAATAAATGTTTAAATCTGAAAAAAATTGATCACAATTGAAATTCGCAAAATTCAGGCGAAAATTCCAATAATTAAAACAAATTTATAAGTATTACGCTCTTGTAGCAATTTGTATAAAAGGCAATAGAAGAATAGTAAAATTCATCGAGAAGACTTCAGAGAGTGTTAGAACTAAGAAACGTTCCAATTGCCCGGGTTCTATACCCACCAAATCGTAGTTTCTACGAGGCGTTTATCGTTGAGACAGTATATTTACGATTTCCTTGGCCCATAAATAAGTTGTATATTTTTTTTAAAGTCTCACCGGATATTGAGTGATACCGCCCATGGACAGAGGGCTCGCGAGTGCGTTTGCCGTTGTTAGCATCTTATCCAATTTATGTTTGAAATCCTAACCTCCAAATGGGGCATGGGGCAAACATACTTTTTTAGCTTGCAAACTTGTGTACAGAAAAAGTATTGTTTCGACGGAAATCAAACTTAGAACTAATCTATAATAGGTATGAAATTATTTTGACACAATTTCTTATCTACCATTATAAATGTTATACCTTCCCCTCGCGAGGGGGGGGGGGGTTTAAGCCTCGAGGGGAAGGGGTTAAGCCTCGGAGGGGGGATTAAGCCCCGTTCGGGGCCCCCTTCGAGATTTGTATGATGAATGATCGCACCCTGCTAATACACTGCAGCGTACGAGATAACATTATCGTGGTCGCATTAATTTTATAATACCATTCAAAACGTCAGCGCGTTTTAGAATACACACAGCGCCATCTACATTTGAATTGAGTAAACACTGGCTTAAAAGATCTCTCTAAAGCCTTCAACAGCACTTCAGATCGCAATTCATCCGTCCCGCTCACTCACCTGTTCCCTGCGTTTCTCTTTCTCTTCCTTCTCTTTCTTGCGCAGTTCAGCAATGTGCTCGTTGAAGTACGTCTCACGCTCGCGCAGTTTCTCGATACCGCGGAATCGTTCATCCCGACAGTACTTCGTTGAGAACTCAGTGAATGATGACCTGCAAATTATGATTATACATTTTTTTAAATTGCCAAATAAATAAAAAACAGTTTCCATATATTGTCATGAAAAATTATTCATGTCCAGGTATCATATCTCAAAAACTACTGAATCGATTTTGATGAAAGTTGGACTGATCTAATTTAAAAATACCTAATTAAAATAAGTAACAATTTCCGAAAAGTTCTAATTATTAAAAAATTTAAGACACATGTTTAAAGACTCAGAGAGCGTTCAAGTATTACGTCACGCAATTTTTGGAGATTATTGACCCCCCATGTAACGCGCCGTAACGTACCCAAGTATAGTAAAACGTTTCGTGACCACCCAGTGACTCTTTATACCTAAAAGTAATCATTATGTGGTGTAAAGTACTGGAAAGCCGAAAATAATATTAACAATAACGCGTAATACAATCCCCGCCACGCATCGTAACGTTTTACAAAAGTAAACCCCCCCCCCCCCCCCAAATTCGTTACGTAATACTTGAACGACATACATATCTCATAGACATACACAAAAATGTAATACCAACAATTTCACATACATACAGAACAAACTGATAATTTTAGGACGTTTTTAAACCATTAATTAACTTACTTTGAGTGTAATTTGGCCTCTTCCATGAGAACTTTGAAAGACTGCTTCTTCAGCAGTAGTTTGTTGCGTTTCTCTTTTCTTTCTTCTTCAGCTCTATCGCGCACGTACTTGTTGAACACCTGCAAAAATTACATTTTTTTTTATATACCCAATTACATTTTATAGGATGAGGGTAGAAACAAAAACGAGAGACACGGACGGTGATTGCCGTAGATTGGTCGTGTTGCAGATATAAATTGTGTTTTGTGTAATATCAAATTTTGGATTTTGAATTTCGGTCATAACTTGAGGGGTATGTTTCATTTAATTATTATTGTATGGTTTAGTTGTATTTTGGTTGTGAAACAATCTGAAATGTTTTATTTGTTTTAGCTTTGGGAAATGCCCTCAAATTAGATATTCATTTATTGAATAACAAATTGACTATTTTTTTATGTGATAAACATTACCACATATATTAGGTTTGGCAGGATAAACCAAAATCCTCCTGGCGCCCACATTTACGTATTTTTAGTTAATTATAAGATTTAGTTTAATATATTTTAGTTATTGTATTTTGCTAGTTTATAAATATCCTAATATATGCTAATTTGATTTATTTATGTTAAAAACTCATAACACCTTGACAAAAAAAAATTATATCGGATTAAAACATAAACATTTCGAGATGTGCAGAGCTCAGAACTTCTATGCAAAAAAATCTGGTTGCTTTTTGGCACTAATTTTTTGCGTTAAATGAAGTGTTCATATTATCTGTGAAATTGTCTATTATCAACTGTAGTTGTTTATTGTTATAAATATTATTTTAATAGTTCTTTATAACATGGAGCCTGTGAGGAAAGAAAACCGTTGTAGGATTTAAACGATTAATTTTCTATACTGAATTTATTTATTTTCATTTAATTTGCCCAAAAACTTTTTTTTTATATGGTTTCCAATTTTTTTTAATATTCTACAGCCTATGTTCATCAGGGATAATCTAAAATTCTAATAGTCAAAGTATTTTTCAAACTAATTAAAAAAAAACTAATTAAAAATATTTTGTACACTACACAGTTCAAAATACGGAATAGTATATTTCATTACGAGTGCGGAAAGCCTGTCATTGCAAAGAGTTTCGACAAATGTCTACCCGAGCCGAGGCGCAGCCGAAGGTGAGGGTTGACAGTCGGAACAAGTTGCAATGATGGTTCCGCACGTGTACTGAACGACTATTTTTAATACAGTTGCGAAAAAATTTAACAATCTAATAAAATATTAAAAACATAATAAACTCAACTAACTAATCATTTGTTTCCTAAAAAAGTTATAATTCACATATACATTTAAATTGGTACAGTTTTTTTACGAACTGGGGAAGTTTTAGGTTGTATATTTACTGTTTGAGACAAACTATTATTAATTTCGTATGATTGTTCATGTATATTTAATATATAATATAACAAACAACTAAACTCGCAAAGAACATTTTTGGAAAATGGCGCCAGATGTAAAATAATATAAGCAGAGATTTTTTTTTCTTCACCCGTTCTGGGTAGGCAAAGGGAAAAGAGGCTGCCCATACAGCCAAGTCTTCAGTAGAATTTTTTTATTGATATGCAATTTAATAAGATGAAATGAAATGAAACCTAACCTAACTCATTGAATCAAATCATTAAATCTGATATTGAAACAAATTATTAGCTACTTTTTTAAAATATTTGCATGAATCATAAAAACTTCTATGATTTTTATTAGTAAAAACTTCGTGGTTGGTTTTTTCTTTTTAATAGACATTAATTTGACAGTTGGGAAAGAAAACGCACTAGTTCGGAAAAGGTAAAGAAAAAGCACGAGTGTGTAATAGCCCACATCCCGAACGCTATACGTCCCTGCAATACGCCACTTTTTGAGCAACTGTATTAAAAATACTCTTTTCGCCTCTTTTTTTTTTTATGTAATAGGAGGCAAACGGGCAGGAGGCTCACCTAATGTTAAGTGATACTCACACTGCCAGAAGGCTTGCGAGTGCGTGGCCGGCCTTTCAGAATTGGTACGCTCTTTTCTTGAAGAACCCTAAGTCAAATTAGTATGGAAATACTTCAGTGGGCAGCTGGTTCCACATTGTGGTGCGTGGTAATAACTACCTTGATGAAACTCAGCTGCAGGTATTAGACCGAACAACTCCTCTGAACACTCTCCATGGTAAATGCGGTAGAAGATGCAGAGAGATCCCACATCTTTAAGCAACGCCAAGGGATAAAAGCCTGGGAAAGTGAATGGTCATCATTTCCAGAATGCGTTTAGGACATGTTTGTACACCTCATCATTTAGCAAGGCTTCGTATTGTTGATAGTAATATTTGTGAGTGTGGAGAAGATATTGGTGACCTTGACCATATTTTCTTTTCTTGTTCCCAATATGACCGTACCTCCTTTCTGAATTCTTTACAATCACTTCATGTTCTGTTTCCGACTAAAATCTCCTGCCTTTTGCTTTATCCTTTATTGTATTATAATGTATTATCTTCTTTCATAATCTATAATAACATTAAGATGTAATATGTTTATGTACATATTTTATTTTTAACCAGCTTATCCCTTTATTTCCTTTTGATGTCTTTGTTTATTTTTTTCGCGTGTATTTTCCCAACCTTTTACTTGAAACTGGCATAAAGTTGAAGCTGTTGCCATAATATAAAAAAAAAAAAAAGTGACTGGTCGTCGTCTTTCTGTCGAGTGTTTCAAAGTCAAAGCATTTATTTCAATTAGACCATCTAAAATGGCACTTTTGAACGTCAAAAAAAAAATTTATATATATATATATAGAAGATTCTAGTTGCCCCTTCCAAAAGGTAGATTCGTGTGGAGAAGAATGGGCAAGAAACTCCACACTTACTCTTTTAAAATAGGTTTACAATATTTTGTTACATAAGTTAAATAATTATATGTGAAGACAATGTACTCTTAGAATAAAACTACTATACTAAAAAAGTTAGTATACATGTTCCTCACATATTTACAAATATCGAAACCGTAGAATATTAACATTAAAGTGTAATAAAAATATTAAAAAACACAACAAAACAGTGTGTGAGATACAAAAAAAAAAAAAAATTACATTTGTAATAACGCTGATGAAAAGAGAAAGATGGACACACACCTGTCGCCTCTCCTTAGACTCGAGCAGCAGGTAGCGGTCATCGAAGACAATCTTGTGCAGCTCTTTCTCCCAGGGGCTGAAGGCGGACACGTCCGACTCCCGCAGCAGCTGCAGGAAGGCGGTCACTCGCTGCTCGAACGGCACCACCACCCGCTTCCTGGCCGCTATCATCTCCGCCTCCACCGCTGCGTCCGCGTTCGCGTCGATGGCCTTTTTCGTCGTCACGCCCACCACTGTCACAACACAATATTACTATCTTTACTACTAGAGGATTTATTACTTATAAACCGATTTTAAAAAAGGTGGTTTACAGTTACATTTGTATATATAATTGTGATTGATCTGAGTTTTAATTAATTAATTTAAATTCCATTTAGGTAACAAGTATCATCAAAATCGGTTTAGTAGTTTTTGACATATCCACGCGTGAATGGCAAATGCTCAATTGTCAGTTGGTTAAATTTTCTTTTTATTATTAACTTCGCCTGACTACTTAACCTGTGTATTTAATAAGCCAACAACTCACCCTCGACTTGCTTGGCCCGTTTCGCTCCGTCGCTTTCAGAGTCGCTGTCCGAGTCGATTCCACGTTTGAGATCGCCGTTAGAACCTTTCGAGGGAGTCGTTTCCTTCTTCTGTTGTTGCTGTTGTTGTTGCTAAAGACATACACACAAATGAGTAAATAGGGGTTGCTATAAATGGAGGTTGCTATAAATAGGGGTTGCTATAAATGGGGGTTGCTATAAATAGAGGTTGCTATAAATAGAGGTTGCTATAAATGGAGGTTGCTATAAATGGAGGTTGCTATAAATGGAGGTTGCTATAAATAGGGGTTGCTATAATTGGGGGTTGCTATAATTGGGGGTTGCTATAATTGGGGGTTGCTATAAATGGAGGTTGCTATAAATGGGGTATTGCTATAAATGGGGGTTGGTTGTAGAAGGGTCAAAGTTAAGGGTTGCCAATACCAAATCATAACAAAATAATTAAAAATTGTCCAAAAACTAAAAAATATCACCCTTATCATTTAGGGGTCTAATTTTTACGACGAATGAACATACACAAAAGAAATCATAAATATCGATAAAGCTGTTTCAAAGGTTTGTCATGAATTACAATAAACTACTATTTTTATTTACAATATTCATGTTTTGTTGTTTCAGAGGTTGCAAACATTTCCTATAAAATACATCCATACTTTTTTACACATATTACCCACACATTGTCTATGCTTGAAAACGAAATGCATTTTCGAGGATTCCGACAAAAAATTGTTACGTTTATGTACTATGGGAGCTTTGCTTACTTTTAATGACGGGGGGTGGGGGGGGGGGGTTTGTGTGGGTTTTAAATTGCAGTAAATGTGCTTACGTAATAAACGGCCCCTTAGTGTTTGTGAAAGGGTATGTGTGTCTCTTTAGTTAATACAGTAAATCGCTTTGTAGGAGTATTTACTCAAAATCGTTCTTCAAAATTCTCCAATTCGTTACAAGACTTTTTTTTTAAGTTATACTTCTTTAGGCGCGTTATGAAAAATTAATGAGAGTGAAATTTTACGATGCGCGCGCACCGTGACACAGAATTATCAGTATAAAGTTTTTAAACCAGCCGGGTGCCGAGCGTGCGCGAGCGAGATGGGAATAAGACAATCTACAAGTAAAAAGAAATAGAATATGCGTGAAGTTAGCAGCTATGCCAAGAAACTGAATGACCATAATGACATTTACTTTTTAAACAAATAAAGGTGTTTTAATTATTTTTTCAAAGATATTTAGCAATGCTTTTTCACAAAGACCTATTGTTACTTAGTTAAAACGTTATGAACCATACCTAGTTATTAAATTGAATTAATAATATAATAAAAAAATAAAAATATTATTATTAATATTAATTATTTAATATTTAAAAAAAATAAAGAAAGCCAAGGAAGTATAACTTATTACGCGCGTACACAAGTAAACGCAGCCTTTTTTTTTTTAACAATGGTAACAGACTAAAGAATTGAATATCATCGAACCTGTTGTACAAGATGCGGAGGCTGGGCCACTGCAGCATCAACGTCCTTCCTCCCAAGCAGCTGAGCTGGGCGTTCCCATACAGAGAGACGAGCCGTTGGATTGTAGAAGAAAACGCGACCATCGCCAGTCCATACAACGCACCTGCAAAATTAATTTACAAAATATTATTATTTAGTTTGAAGAACCAATTCATTTGCCGAGTCTCAAAATATTTATTTGTTTTCTATTCTTGGGAGCATTCAAGTATTACGTCACGCAATTTTTGGAGATTATTGACAAGAAAAACGTTTTAGGTATAAAGAGTCACTAGGTGGTCACGAAACGTTTTACTATTGGGTACAGAAAAACGTTACGACACATTACATGGCTTGGGTCAAGAATCTCAAAAAATTGCGTGACGTAATACTTTTCCAACACAATGTACACTTATGATCATCAAAAAAAAGAAATACATATGAAATGCTTCTAATTTTACATTTAATGCCAGTTCTCAAATCAAGGACGTAGAACGGAAGAGAAGAATTACTGGCAACAAGCTCTGCCACTTTTTTTAATCGCCAAGTTTTTTGTTTTACACAACGTTTGTAAGGAGCTACAACGATTACACCATGATCCACTTGACATCTTAAGTAATTAATAATAATATAATAAATAAAAACAAAGATTTTTCCTCTATCAGCAATAAGCATGGTGAAATAGGAGCAAAGACAAAGACATTCCAAATTCAATCAAATAGGACAATCATACAGCCTGGACAAAATGAAATTGGTTGCCGATTTTTTACTTTTACATATTTCGTTACTTTTTTTTTAATTATTATACTACAAAATGTAATTAATAATAAATTTAGGTCACACACTGTTTTATTGTTTTTTCTATTATTATTACTCTTTAATGTATAATTTTCTACGGTTTCGATATTTGTAAATATGTGAGGAACATGTATACTAACTTTTTTTAGTATAGTAGTTTTATTCTAAGAGTACATTGTCTTCACATATAATTATTTAACAAATGTAAACAAAATATTGTAAACCTATTTTAAAAAAGTGTGGAGTTTCTTGCCCATTCTTCTCCACACGAAACTACCTACTATCTACTAACTAGTGTTTGCGTGTTGTTCCCACGGGAATGTAAGTGCGTGCTCCTATTTCACCATGCCTCCAGCTGATAGGGGATAAATCTTTGTTTTTAATTTATTTCATTATTATTATTTAAGATGTCGCGTGGAACATGGTGTAATGGTTGCAGCTCCTTACAAACGTTGTGTAAAAAAAAAAACACATGGCGATTAAAGAGTGGCGGAGAGTTTATTGCCAGTTCTTCTCTTCCGTTCTACGCCCTTGATTTGAGAACTGGCGGTAAATGTAAAATTAGAAGCATTAATATTTATTTCTTTAATGACGAATCACAAGTGTACATTGTGTTACCTACGTGAATAAATGATTTTTTACCATTTGGAAGGGGCAACTAGAATCTTCTTTGTATTTTGTTTGACGTTCAAAAGTGGTCTAATTGAAATAAATGATTTGACTTTGAAACTTACCACGGCGTCCCCGTGATAGGCGTGCTAGTAACCGGCCTGGTCTTATCCGGTTTCGCCTTCTCCTTCTCCACCTTCTCCTTTTCCGCCTTCTCCCTCTCTTCTCTCTCCCTCTCCGCTTTTTCCCGGTCTATCCGCTCGCGTTCTGTTCTCTCCTTCTCCTCTACGACGGTCGCTTCAGCCGCTGCCACCGCGTCCGCATGTTCGTCAACATCTATAACTGTTATTATTATTGATAATACATGGGGTACCCGTAAAATGAACTGGTCAAATATTCTTTATTACAAGAAACATGATTGTGTCAATGATCGAGTTTTATTATAGAACAGCGGGCAAACGGACAGGAGGCTCACGTGATGGTAAGTGATACCACCGCCCATGGACACTATCAATGCCAGAGAGCTCGCGAGTGCGTTGCCGGCTTTAAATACACTCACACGAGTGATACACTCGCCCATGGACACACACTATCAAAGGGTTTATTGAATGCTCTTTCTTGAAGGACTGAAGGAAAGAAACAGTAAATCTGCTTACGTAATACTTGAAAGGCGGCCCCAAAGTCGCCAAAGTCTTTCGCTGTGCAAAAAGTGAGTTCATGAGAACTCAAGACAAAGGTGGAAGGGCCAACTATGGAAATAAAAGCGAGGTCCCCCTCTTGCAGTTGAAGTTGGTGAGGAAGATTGGGAGAATAATTATCAAGATAGAGATAGATGGAGCCAATTGGAGGAGTCTGTAAGAGACCTTGGAAAAAAAATATTTCTGCATAAAATTTTAAGTGTATCTTTTGTAAATGGAAAATATAATGACTTTGTTTTGCAGGCTCTTAATGTGATTTAAGTTTTTATTTAGTTTTGTTTCTTTCTGTTATTGTTATTTATATTTTTAGTTTTACTTATTATTATTATTTTTTTTTTGTTTTTTGTGGTTGTTTGATGAATTCTTTCCTTTGATAGATTTCTTATGTTCTAATGTAATTGATGAGTATGTGTATGCGTGTTACATTTGTGATGTCATATTTTCTTGTATTTTTTAGGCGTACACATTTTTAGAATGTATAAATAAATAAAGAAATAAATGAGACCCAATTATTATTAATGAAAATATACAAATTAATAACTAATTAGTATTTTACTATAGTAATATTCAATAGAAAGTATGTGAGTCGACTAAAACGTCACCATATTCTAGAGCTAGAAGACCGGCAGTAGCTCTAGACAGAAGATGAGTAGATGCTTCCTCACTAGACAGAAGAAAAAATCGCTCATAGCCTTATGGCTGATTGCAAATAACCGCAGAAAAAAAAAATCCCAAAGTAAGATGGCTAGCAATTCCTAGTTTTAAAAAGTATAAAGACCACTCACCACCATCCAAAATGATTGGTTCGTTTAGGTTTTCCAATCTTTCTCCTTTCTCGACTGCAATTTTCGCCTTTAATTCTGTAATAAACAAAGTCTAAAATCATTTAAAGCTCCGGCTTATATTTATATTATAGATTTATTTTAGATTTTATTTCTTATACTCTCAAAAATTAAAATTTGTACCTTTGTGCAATTTGTACCTTTAAATCAGTTTAAAGGTACAAAACGGTTTATCTCGAGTAATATATAGTATTACAATAGTAAGTAGTAGTGTTGAAAATGAAGCTTTGTTCTTGCAATTAAGAACTTAGGAAGTTTTAAATAATGCTACAGAATATACCCAAAAAATACAGTTTTTTAAAATTAACTATTATTCCAAACAAATATCCAGGATATAATATAAATTAAACCTAATTAAATAGGTATTTTCTGAAGTTATATTACATCCTATCCATCATCAAGACCAAAAACTCACCGTCTAGCCTCTGCAAGGGCTCCGGCTTGATCCAAACACTATGAGCTCTGCCGGCGTGGTGGTAATACATTCTACCATCTGGGGCCACGTGGGACGTCCATTCCGCGGCAGCTGCTTCCAATTCCGGAGGTATCACCTGGAAGATATTTAGGACCCTTTTTTAAAAGAAAAACAAAATTGTAATATAGTGGAATCTCGATAACTCGAATGTCGACTCGACGAGTTTTCGACTTAACAACTGCGAGATAGATTTAACTACTGAAGTTTACTAACTCCCGAACCCAATAATTGAACCCAACGTGACAGTCGATCGATCTCCTATCTGCATTCCAATAACCAAACCCTACGAAGACAATCCATTTTTGGCGACGGATAAAATGCTCTTTCTCGTTCGATTTTACCGAGTTTTCACTCATATTTGATAATCAATGTAAACCAAATAAAGTAAATAAAACCGTACAAATCACATTAAAAATTATATCTGTGTGTTTAAAACATAACAAACAGTTTTTTTAATTATTTAAAAAACTAGTGTAAGTTAAAATAATTAACTATTGAATTCGAGCTTTCGTCAACTGTCATCTTTATACAAAGGTCTATCCAGACATTGATACGACCTCCCACGGATAGCTTGTATCGACAGATGGCTATTACAATCCGTCGATTGTTTATTGGCACACATGGTGGTGAATATGATGGTGGATTATGGATTGAGATAGGTTATTAGGTTTGGGCGTAAATGTAATTTTCGATTTGTAGACTCAACTGTGGAGTAAACTACACAATTTTTTTTAATACTTTATATAATAATATAGAAATTTGTTTTATAGTCCAAAAATAATAATGAAAATATTTAATTATAAAAGTAATTTTTGCAAAAACCAACTTGATAACTTAATTTACCTAGATAGATAGTATTTAGGTAAATATACCAAAATCACATGAATTACTAACAAACTACTGAATCGGTTTTGATGAAACTTGGACTGTTCTAAACTGGAAT
Source organism: Pieris melete (assembly GCA_963693345.1). Taxonomy (NCBI): domain Eukaryota; kingdom Metazoa; phylum Arthropoda; class Insecta; order Lepidoptera; family Pieridae; genus Pieris; species Pieris melete. The sequence goes on along the minus strand of CAVNZK010000038.1, from coordinate 771,165 downwards.
GTACTCATCACCTCATGCAATACTTACAGTAGCCTCTTTCTTGGGAGGTGGAGTGGATCCATCCAGCATTATTGGTGATTCATTGTCTCCGGACATTGGATTACTCATTTGGTTAGCTCCCATTGGAGCTTGTCCTGGAAACATTTATTAAACTTTAAAAAATACAAATGAAGGAGGTTATTAAATATGTTTTTGAAGTGCAGCTTTTTTAGGCGCGTGATAATTTTTACGGAACGTCACGAAGTTGTGCAGCGTTTTTGTCGAAGAAAAGGGAGAGAGCTATTAAGAGAGAGTGAGAAAGGGTGAGAAGGCCGAATTACCTAATATAAATTTTATTTTTAAAATTAATATTTCGTAATTCATGAAATACTAGATGGCCTGGCGAACATCGTACCGCCTAACAGTTGATTCTTTATTTGTTTAAAATACTTATTCTGCTATTCGGGACACCGGTCTAGCTAGTAAGATAAAAAAAAGAAAAATGATAAGACAACAAATACATTAAATGTCAAAAATAAAAATTTACCTTCCCGGAACCCCTCCACTAACACTTGAACTTTATGCTATGGTATTAAAGTTCAAATTCACTTTTAAGTATTATTACGAATATTTTGTATGGGAATATAGAAAAGTGTTGTTTTTAGACTTTTTCACTCAATTTTTTTTAATTTTTCTCCGTAAGAACCATCCTCGTACTTCAAGGTATATTATAAAAAAAAATCAGACAAATCGGTCAAGCCGTTTTCATGTTATGTCGTGACAACGGAAAACGGATTTCATTTTTATATATATAGATTAGAGATAGATATTTATTATAGAGATTAGATAGATATTATTTTATGCAAAATAATTTATTGAAATCTCAAATGACGAATTGTTAATTAAAATGCTACGTGTTTTAAGTATTGAGAAAAAATTTAAAAAAATTAAATTGTATTAATTTTCAACACTTAATATTTTAATGACAATTAAATTCATTACATTCCTAACACATCTTCCTTTTTCCCTCGCTTAAAGTCTCAGAAAATGACTTTACATTTATTTTTATAGAACAGGGGGCAAACGGGCAGGAGGCTCATCAGTGTTAAGTGATACCGCCGCCCATGGACACTCTCAATGTCAGGGGGCTAGCGAGTGCGTTGCCGGCCTTTTAAGAATTGGTTCTTTTCTTGAAATACCCTAAGTCATATGTACTACTAAATAAAGCCTATTATTATATTAACATATTTATTGGACTTGTTCTGCAGTCTTTGTACATTTTGTCTACTATATCTTTTGTCCAGCCATTCTTCATACGACCAAATAAACTATAATAAATTGGTCTTCAAATAATATTACCATTATTATCGGGACCCGGGAAGCCCGGTTGTGCCACCATTGGCGGTGGACCCCATCCCCAAGGGTTCCATGTCCCACCACCAGGCCCTCCCATATTAGGTGGAGGACCCATATTGGGTCCGCCCATAGGCGGGCCTGACCCCATATTCGCTCCCATTGAAGGCCCACTGGAGGATGTGGTCACTGGAGCTATGACTGTAAACCATGAATAACTTGCATAATTTTTTTTTTATTTAATGATATGTTGCAATTGTTTTAGTTCAGAGTAGGATAAATAACAAAAAAAATGGTGCGTGTACTTATGTACGCGCGTAAGAAGTTATACTTCTTTGGCTTTCTTAATTTTTTTAAATATTAAATAATTAATAATCAATATTAAGCGTTAATAATTTAACAATATTTAATATTTAGTATATTATTCAATTATTAATTAATATTAATTATTATTATATTATATTATTAATTCAATTTAATAACTAGGTATGTTTCATAACAATGTAAGTATAAATAGGTCTTTGTGAAAAAGCATTGCTAAATTTCTTTAAAAAATAATTAAAACTGCTTTATTTGTTTAAAAGGTAGTACAAGTAGATTGTCTTATTCCCATCTCGCTCGCGCACGTTCGGCGCCCATACTGAATTTTGTGTCACGGTGCGCGCGCATCGTAAAATTTCACTCTCATAAATTTTTCATAACGCGCCTAAAGAAGTATAACTTCAAAAATTAATTATATAAAATAACGATAAAGAAAAAACATCAATTTACTCAACAAAAATCCCACAAAATCTAGTTTTTAATCTGTTCAAAAATATTTATTTATCTATTTCTTAACAATTATTTTTAATATTATTGACTATATACTTTTACACATGACATCATATTTACATTGCTAATAATAACTAACTTTTATTAATACACACTTAAAACATACCTTGTTTTTAAAAAAAAAAAATTATCTCTCATTCTTTTTTTTTTATTATTATTGTTATTTTGTATGTTTCTGTGAAATTGTGTAATACTGTTAAAATTAAAATTTAAAATCTTTACCATTGGACATCTGGTTATTTTGAAGGGATTCACCAGGTGGTAGTTCGTCCATGTCCATTGTTGACTGATCAGATTGATCCATCTTCATTTGGTTGTTACCTTGAATAATGTTTAGTAATAGTTATAAAACAGCAGTGTTGGACATCCCTGAGGTCATAGGTTCGAGCCCCGGCTGTGTACCAACGGACTCTAAGTGCGCATTTAACATTCGCTCGAACGTTGAAGGAAAGCATAGTGAGGTAACCAGCTTGCCTTAAGCCGAATTTACATTACGAAACTAGTGTTATGCATGTTGGAATGAGTTTCATGAAAATAGTTGCAGCACGTGTGAAACTACTTTAACAAAAAATAATAGTGTCGTGACATCAACAGTATCACCAACGACATGGCTCTGTCAACATCAAAGCTTCATTTTGCGATGCAGAACGTCGTGGTACAGATGTTAATATATAAAATTCGAATTTTATATTTTTATCAACTGACCAACGTTGGTTTGCCATTTTGGCGGTCATTTAGCTGCACGATGCACTCAAACACACACGTCTGCCCTGTGCAAATGCTTTCGCGACACTAGTTTCGTGTCGCGTTTTCATCGTGAAAGTAGTTGCGTGACATTAGTTTTACAAAAAATATGCGCATGGCACGAAATTTATCCAGTGTCGCGAAACCGATGCATGCCTTATGAAACTGTAAATTTACACGTGAAATTGTTGATGAAATTTATGTCATAAAACTAATTCCGAGCCACTAGTTTCGTAATGTCAATTCGGCTTAAGACTCAAAAAGTCGACGGCGTGTGTCAGGCACAGGATGCTGATCGCTTGCCTATTAGATTGACAAATTTAAAAAAAAAAGCTTTTACCGGATTAAAGTTATGTTTTATTATAAATTTACAACTATTTGACATAATAATACATAACTTTAATCCGGTAAAAGCTTTTTTTTTTAAATGTGTAAAGATTACGTTAATCAAAGACAATACTAGATTGACAAATGATCACGAAACAGATACAGACCTAAAAAGGTTGCAGTGCCACCGATTTATTTAATTATTTTAAACCGATTACGACATCGTTTAAAACAACATACCGGTTAAATTGAACACAATCAAAGGACCCGGCTGAATTCTATTGTATTAAGTACTAGATAACAACGTAATCAACAACTATTGGTTTTTACAACCAAATATGAGTAGTTCCTTTGATGTAGTTATATTTCATTAGGGTCCAGGTTTTAAGTTCATAATAAGAACAGTTACATTTGTAGCAGAGCAGTGTTGGACTAGAAGCTAATATCTATCAGCACAAAGGTCCTGCATTCAAATTTTGGCTGTGTATATAAATTATTCTTTATATAATAAGCACACCACCATAAAAAGTAGAAAACAGATCTGTGTAAGACATCTATCTATGTGTCAGGCACTGAAGGCTGATCACCCACCATAACAGCACCACCAAATTATTATTATTTCATAGACAAGTTAAAGTATGAGCATCACTCGGCAAGTAAAATTTCCATTACACTTTCAAAGTCAACATTTGTTCATTATTTATTTAATATGTAGGTAACATATTTAACAGTTAAAGAGTGTAAAATATAATTAAATAAATCAAATTGTTAACAAAACTATTCCTAAATCAATGAACATATTTTTAGGACCTCTGGTTAATTACCAAATAATCGTAACCTTCACTTATATGTTGACAAACATAGCTGTATATTATTAAAGAATGGTTTGTAATATTATTAATAAACACAACATTTTAAATTCTTTATTGGGTATAATAAATTTTAAGTACCTAGTTTAAAAAAATAAAATAAACAGGGGCCTTAGTCAAGATGCCTTAACGGTAGTGTATGTAGAAAGTCAACTAAATTTGTATGGAAATGACAGTGTCGAAAAGTTTTGGCACGAAACTTACCATCTTTTGCCCATGGTGGTGGATGTGTCATATAGGGTGGGGCAGAATTGGGTGTGGAACCACCTCCTTGGGGCCCCATTCCAGGGGGCATCATGCCTCCCATCATGCCATTGGGCATCATTCCCATGGGTCCACCCATTGGTCCTCCCATTGGGTTATTCATGCCCATGGTTTGTGGGTTCATTCCTGGCATTTGGCCTAAAATGGTTTCAGTATATATATTATAGTTTTTTATGATGTTCTTTTACTTTGAATTTGATTATTTCAATTAGATTTGCTTAGTAAACTACTGTGATATTAAACTAATTTCAAATTTAAATAACATTTCAATGTACAGCTATTTAATGCATATTACATCATATTGTAATATTAATGAATATTTTAATTATAATATTCATTAACATAACACATTTAAATATTAAATATTCATTAACATAATAATATGGTGTATGTAAAACAGGAATGAAACACAATTTCATCAACAACAGAAACAAAAAGTTTGTAAATGATTTGAAATAAACAAATCTGTTAAGATAAGCTCCATGTACTGCAATCATAAACTATGTTTTTAATTGAACCTAGATTACACATATTGAATGACCCACATCAACAGAAAGGCACAACATTTATATTAAAAAATAATTAACTATTGATTGATTAAACACTCACCTGCTGAGACCATAGCTTCCATTTCAGCCTGTGTTATGACCTTGCAAGTCGGACTCTCTTGTGGCCTTGTCCAAGTTGTTTCTCTAGTGCGTTGGTGATAGTAATATGATTTGCCCTCATCGGACTTAGTTTCTACCCATATTTCTGGTGGAGGCTATGAAAAAGTACAATTTGATTTTATGAGATGATTTTGTATAACGTAGACAGAGAATAAATTGGTCTTCAAGCATTATCCAATTTTATTGAGTGCAATAAGTTAACATAATGATTTAGTATGATATATTGTTAAATAATAGAATTAATCAAAAGAATAAAAAACATGAAGAATTAACAAATATAAAGAAAAGTGCAACTTCATAAATGTTAGTTAATTAATTTATAGTAAACAAATTTAAACTAGCTCACCATATTTGGTGGTGGCATTCCTGGAGGTCCAAAAGGTGGTGGTTGTCCCATCATATTAGGTGGAGGACCCATTGGCCCACCTGGTGGCATCATTCCAGGTGGGGGTGGGCCAAATGGAGGTGGTCCCATCATACCAGGTGGTGGTGGACCCATAGGCCCCCAGTTATTATCAAAATTAGGCCCTCCATTAGGACCAAATCTAGGACCACCACGGCCACGGAAAAATCCACGGCCTCTCATTGGAGGCCCACCAGGTCCATAACCCCTACCTCTAAAGCGCATGGGAGGAGGTCCATTCATCCAGCCCGGTGGTGGCATGCCGCGACCACCACGGCCTCTGTAATAAATAGTTTGCTGATAATCTGGACCTTATTGGCTCAAAAATTTAAAAGACAAACAAATAAATTCATTGTAGATGTAAGAAAAATCTATACAGTGTTATATAGCAACTCTAAAGCGGGCCATAGACGGTCTTGACTGCAACATGCAGTTTCTATACTAAATTCATATTTGCAATACACGGATCGCCCGAACAGTTCCTGAGCAAACCGTATGTTGCAGTTGGTCTTGACTGCAACATGCGGTCCGTCTATGGCCCGCTTTAAGGGTTACAGAGTAGTTGTTACATGCCATATGGAAAGAAACAATATTTTTTTTAAATAAGGCAAATGTCAGGTTTATGTGACAAAATTGAATCTCACCATTTTCTGCACATCGTTTTTGACTAGACTTACACCATACACAGATACAATGGAAAAGTTTAATTCGCAGTGCCAAAGCAGTATCATTATATTGAATTCTGTGTGTAGTCACTATGCTGTATGTCAGTTGCCTTGCAATTGTTAAACTATTTTTGGGTATTATTGATGCTATAAGAATTGTATGCCCATGGTCTTTACAGAAATGTTTAGTAATTTTGGAAATTCAACATTTTTTGTTTAGAAAAATCTATCAATGGCATCTTGAGTGCAATTAAGTATTGAACCCAGAAAAGCTTTACAAAATGCTACTAGAACCATCCTTCTTCTAATTTGAAAGTGTAATGAAAATAAAATACAATTTAAATCACAACAATACATTAGTTTAGTGGATCGGTAAATTCAATGTTAGGTAATAAAAGGAAGCAAATTACCATAGAAATTTATTAAAAACTTAATAATTATACTACTGGAATGGGGTCATAATTATTAATAAGTTATTGAGAACAATGAAGACTAGTAGTAGCCAATGTAAAAACAAAAGATTTGCAATGTATGTTAAAGGTATGATTTACTAAATTTAAATGGGAATATAATATAAATATTGATACATCTACTGGATTAGTTCCATGCAGTAAATTTCATTCCAATGCTGTAAATGCGACTTAGCCATATAATTTTAAAGTATATACATGTATAAATAATTATATGCTGGACGGAAATAGTCGGCAAAATTGTCCTTCCTCGTATTGATTTAATAATTTATATACACACAGACGCCTAAAATGTTTGTTCATGTTCTCAAGGCTACGGAGAGCATTGACATTTTGTATATAATTTCATTATGGCATTTATTATATACCGTGTAGAGGGGTGAAGTTTAAAAAAATACCTGAAATTGCCGCGGCCACGAGGACCTCCACGAAATCCCCCATCTTCATCTTCGTAAGATTCATCATAACCAAACTCATAATCACTTTTCACAGTATCACTATCATTTCCATCGTTTCTATTAGTGTCACTCGCGACCGAGTCCTGTGTGTCCATATTATACTCCTCTTCCATCTTTATAAATTATTGATCCTAAACTAAACTACACAGCATATTACACGAATTTCGCGTTATTAAATAATAAACCGCACTTTTGCATTTGCAATGGCGGAAACAACATTGGATCAAAATGGCGGTGGCTTCTACGACTAGTGATGTGCATTATGCGCAATACTTTTTTGAAAACCATAGATCAGTGTAGAGTACAGTTTTACTGGCATTTTCAAAATTTGGGTCAAATGTTTTAAATGAGATATAATAATAAATAAATACATTTTTATAATTATAAATGAATAAATTTATACAATTTAATGTCAAGAATCCTGAAGATTTAGGTAATACGTTATTTTTTAGCAGCCAGCGAAGCAACGAAAATGTACTCACTGTCACTGCTCGAGATAGACCATCCATGATCCATGTCGGCACACGGCGACCGTAATTTTTTATATACGTATATTACAGAGAGGTAGGCATATATACAAAACAAAATATTACGTTAAATTTGTAAATATTGTCAAAAGCATAGAACATTTTGTTCTAATCGTTAATAGTTGTAAGTCATATTTTGATTTTTATTACTCAATACGTTAATGTAGTATCGTATCATTTAATTATATTTTGTTGGATAGTACGCCCAAATTTATCCAAGAAGATGTGTCATAAAAAGTAGGTGTCATGAAAAACTAAAGATTTTCAACTTTTTAATAATTATTTTATTGATGCTAGTGAACAGTTTTTTACGTTATCTGTGGTATGGTGTTTTAAATGATATATTTGAACCTGTGGAGCCTCTGTCTTGGCGCGTGCGCGCTGATGTTTAAATTCTAGCGCCATTCTTAAATTACTGATTGTAATTTGTATTTTGTACTGACTACTGAGTACTGACCACTAACTATATTCCGGGTGTTTTTAGTGATGCATAAACATGTCGGAAATCAAGAATAGTAAATTACTACTAAATAGTAATAAAACTTTATTCATGGTAGAAATAACGTTGTTACTAAATTGAGCTAACGCTAGTCCCCACCACTAGGGAGCCCGTGTTGTAGGTAACTAGATTTTAATTATTCCGTTGTAAATGGTGCATGTTTATTACACGTGATTGTAATTTATAGGATTTTATATGTTGTGTACTATGCGCCTATGTATTTTTATTTAAATATTCGAATAAATATTTTTAAATAAACACAACAAAGAGTTACCAAATTACGTATTCTTAAATCGTATTCGAATTATAATAAATCGATATATGTATTTCGATTTAATTTTAACGTGTTTGAAATTCGACTGAACTGGTTCTAGATGATGTTTGGCCCTCGAAAACTAAAGTGCAAACTCTTTATAACGAATTTCATTTTTCTTCGTTATAGAGAGTTTCGGTTACAGGAAGAGAAGAGAAAAAACACAAAATTTAACCAATTACAATAATTAATATATATGTAAGGAAAACATAATATATTTTCCCATACAAACTCTTGTCTATATTGTATTTTATATAAACTCTTTTGTAATGTTATCTTTGCCGTCTGATCGACGATGTTTAATTTATGTCACTTGACATAATATATGTAAGATATTTAAATTTTTTCACTATATTATTTTACTTTATTAAACCTAGAATATAGGCTTTAAATGTTGTTTCCTTTGTATTCAGAGAAACGCAGTTGCGCCTTAATTATTTATAGAAAGAGACACAGAAATACCGTCCCTATTTTAGATTACGGAGGGAATTAAAACAATAAAACGTAAAAAAATAAAATTTATTAAATAACAATAGTATTAAATTAAAAGTCTAGATCATCTCCCGTCAGCCTAATGCGTCGTGTTGGGAGTTCCCAAATGCGCAAGCGACCTTCCGCGTCCCCTGAAGCAATGCGACAAGTCCTGCAAATTCGAAAATACAAAAATATTGAAACATCTTCTAATGAGCGTCTGAAAGCCCTTGATCTTACTGATTTAGGAAGTAGGAGATTATGAGGAAATCTAATTGAAACCTATAATGTTCCAGGAATTGAGAAGCTCTTTATTTTAAGTGAAAATACACATTTGAAGGGTCTTTAAAACTTAAGACCACTCAACATAACACAAATTCCCTAAAGAACTTTCTCCCAAACCGAGTAGTGGCCTAGGCTGGAATAGGACTGGAATAGTCTTCCGGAAAGTTGTTATTAGTGCACCATATTTTAACTCCTTTAAAAATAGATTTGATAATTTCTCCAAATCTCAAAATACACGCGCACATAATAATAATAATATCAAAATCATCGTCGGGTCATTATTCAGAATAATCGTTAGACAAACATACATACACTTACAAAATGAAGCCTAGAGTCTTTTAAGTCTGGACCTAACATTTCTGTATCTATAATAGGCAAATGTGTGATTTATGCCGACTTTTTAGGTCTAAGACCGGTTTCATCGCGATGTTTTCTTTCACCGTACGAGTGTGTGTTAAGCCTTTTTGAAGTAGGTAAAATATATTGTATTGAAATAACACCACCACCAATAATATCATAGCCATTTAAAGTCTTAATATATATAACGGTGGCGCTACAACCTCTTTAGGTCTTGGCCTCAGATTTCTGAATCTGTTTCATGATCATTTTTAAATCTAGGCAAGTAGGTGATCAGCCTCCAGTGCCTGACACACGCCGTCGACTTTTTTGGGTCTAAGACACGTCGGTTTCCACACGATGTTTTCCTTCATACGAGCGAATGCTAAATGCGCACATAGAAAAGTCCATTGGTGCACAGCCGGGGATCGAACCTACGACCTCAGGCATGAGAGTCGCAGACTAAATATCTTTAATCTAGTCTTAATATTAATAAATATAAAAACTGTTGATTACTTTTCTTGCAATGTTCTTACCCAATCTGACTAACAGCCACGCAAGTGACACACGTGTTACCGGTAAATCCCTCAACCGGTACCGGTTTTCCAGCTGACACATTGTACACTTTGATCTCCCCCTCTTCGGCTTGGCCAAGCACAACACATGGTATTGTGGGGAGCCAGGCCATACACGAGATTGGCCAGTCCAGGCATAGTACCTTCAAAGTTCAAATGTTTCTGAATATCATATGTTTATAACCTGACACTTATCGACAAGACATATATACACATATCTGACAAGAAGGAGGGGGGGAGAGATTTTGATGAGTTTTTAAGTGGATTCGAGAGTAGTTCCGATGTACAATTAGATGGAATTTTGACTGTTTTTTAAGTTTGAAATTTTGTATTAAATATATGTGTACAGGACGTATGTCTGGTTTGCCAACATCTATTTTTCATCCCCCTAAATGTTAGGGGTAGTCCACCCCTAAATTTTTATTTTATTTTTTAGACAAATTTTTTAATTTCTATTTTTTTATGATACATCATTAAAAAATACATACAACCCCTAATTTTCACCCCTCTACGATCAACCACTATTTTTATTACAAATGATATACATGGCAAAACGACGTTTGCCGGATCAGCTAGTATAATATAAAAAAGAAGGATATACCTTTATCGGAGCATTCTGCATCACATCGTACACCCTCAACTCGGAATCAATAGCTACAGAGACAAAAATATTCGGCTTCTGGACACCAAACGCGACGTCCAGCACACAGGTGCCATGCCCCTCCAACACTTCATATACAGGATCAATATTTTCATGGATTTTGCATAGGAACAGCCTTCCACACTTTGCCCCAACGACGAAAATATCGTCGGGTACTTTATCAGAACTCGCGCGCAGCGGGTAGAACTTCACAAAGTCGAAGCACGTGATGTCAGGGACGACTTTTCGTGTTGAATTGATTTGGTAGGATGTTATATTTTCGAATACTTTCTGATTCGCGTTCACCTGCCACACGTTCAACGTCCCGTCGCTTCCAGATGAGAATAGCACCTGGAATGGAAGAAGATAAACCACTCCTTATATGGAAATTGTATTCGTTTTTACAACAAACTCCCAAGAGAAATTGAACAATTATCACTGAATAAATTCATAGCTCTCGTTTAACGTAAATTAATCAATAAAGCTTTTTATAAACTTGAGGAATACTTAAATGATCCTAATCCTTGGGATTGATTTTAAAAAGAACGGCGGAAAGTTTTTGCCCGCTATACGCTCTTGACTTGCGAACTGGAATTTACAATTGTTTACCTACATGAATAAAGTTATTTTGAGTTTGAGTTTGAAATACTAATTTACTCTATATTTTTATTTGCACTACCTACTATTATTAGTACGTATTATATAATAAATAAAGTGGCGCTATAACCTTATATAATATAATCCTGAGGTCTGGGCCTCAGATTTCTGTATCCGTTGCCTAATTTATTTTTCTTAATAAACAAGTAGGTGATCAGCTATATGTGCTTGACACATGCTGTCGACTTTTTGGCTTCAATACCGGTTTCCTCACGATGTTCTTTCTGCGAGGGTTGAATGCGCACATAGACAGAAAGACAATGGTGCACAGCCGGGAATTGAACCTATGACCTCAGGGATGAGAGTAGCACGCTGAATTGTCACCCACTTTTCTTGAAGGACATACTTCAATAGACAGCTTCCACATAATGATTGTGGAAACTGTTGTGGAACGGATGTCCATTGACACGGCTAGAATATCGTATTCTGCCTCGTGGTTCGACGATGAAATTTAGCTGCTTTTTTTGCTGCACATCCGAACAACTACTCTGAACTCTTATGCCCGCCTTCTACCGCGATCGGAACGGACCCATTACGGACTCCGCTATACTCGTTACGATGATTTTCATACATTTTCATTTTCATTTCCGTGGGAAACTCGCTCAACTCGCTAACCTCGTATGTGACTCTTTCTCTTTCTTCCGCTCCGCTTTGGTGGAAGCACATGTATGAAAACGATAAATCAATCATAGGAGAATCCGTAATGGGTCTGTTCTGCTCGCATGAAAGGCGGGCATTAATAAGCCTAGCACTGCTTGAAGTCACTTAAATAATATAATTAATAAAAAACCTGATCAGCTGCCCCACGTCTCTTCCCCTTATTATGGATCTGCATGATGAGGTATACGTTTGCGAGTGGAGCGTCTGCCCACTGCAAAGCCGACACACGTCGGGATCCATGGCAACCAGATGGTGAAGCAAGTTGGGTACCTGTGTTTATTTTTATTAAACTGTTCCTCATTTTGGATATATAGTATGTATATTACGAAGACAGGTCGTATGAAATGTATTTTTGATTTTTCTAATTTATTTTTTAGGGTCGATTCAACAGGGGCTAGTCAACAAGTTCAAAAACGTGAAAAATAGAGATAAAGGTCCTAAAAATATGAGCGATGGCTCATTCGATTCGGAATCACCTCTAGAAAAATGTTTTTGAAGGATTTTGGTGCAGCTTAAAAATTGGAGTTGATATTAACAAAATAAGATGAAAAAAAAATGATATTTCGTTTTTTGTTAATTACTCGAAAAATATTAACATTTAAACAATTTTGAAAAAAGCTCGTTAAAGAAGAGGATAAATTTCCAATAGAAAAATCCTGACTTCCTGAATTCTATCTGCATTTATTACTAAGAGATATATTTTATATATATATTTATATATTTTTGTCAAGTAGTTTTCGAGTTAATTAATTAAAAACACAATTACAAATAATTAGTCTTTATAATTAGTATAATGTATACTGTATTACATAAAAAACTTGGTCAAAACATTTAATTTTAAAATTTTCTTCCCCTTTTAATGGCCATAAGAATGGTAGGAAGGTTGACAGTTCTCGTCCGATAAATACTAAACAAAAGAAACTATACAAAAAATCATACCAAGCCCTTCGTGTTCAACCGCCGCTGCGAAAACCGCTGTGAGAGTTTGAAAAGTGAGTTACAGAATCGCAAGGCTGTTCAGGATGTTGATGGGGCTCCCTTGCTAATGGGTCTACAATGTTTGGTTGTGCAGGTGTGGACTGTGTCTGACTGTCTGACTGACCTAACAGCATGCTGGCGGTAGAGGGAGGGATTGCCTTACATGGGTCATTGCAATGGACCGCATGTGTTTTTAATTCTATCATTAAATATATTTTAAAGCCATTAATATAACGAATAATGTTACGAAGACGGGTTATCTGAAATGTTTCTCGATTTTTCCACAAGTTAGAAACATTTTCAGCAAGATGAAATATAAGAGTCGTTCTATGACAGGCTCTATTACATATTAGAAAATTGTAATTAGCTTATTTACCATTGCATAGTTACCCCCGTTTTCAGGCAGTTTCAGAACATGTGTAGTCGAGCGATACAGTTTTCAGACAAGTTTTCAGGAAGAAATGTGTGTTTTGCGCGTAATTGAACTAGTGACCGTATTTTGTGTGTGGTAATTAGTGTGTTTCTGTGCATAATGTGGTTTTTGTGTGTAAACAAATTCCTCGTAGATTTATTAAAAATTAAACTCTTGAAGATAGATCTCTTTGGCGTTTTCTATCCGATCCCCTAGCTCATAACAATATTTGACGACTCATTGGTCTAGGGGTTAGTACCCCTGACTGCGAATCCATGGGTCCCGGGTTCGATCCCCGGCTGAGACGAACATCGATGTGATGAGCATTTGGTGTTGTACACAGGTCTTCGGTGTTCAAATATGTATTTATATGTCTATCTATCTATAATATGTATGTATATCCGTTGCCTAGTACCCATAACACAAGCTTCACTAGTATGGGACTAGGTCAATTGGTGTGAATTGTCTTTAAAAAAAATGTATCACAATAATAAACAAATGAACTTATCATTGTGTGCTTAAATAAATACTACCTTCCTCCATGTTTCCATTCATTAAATTGCATAATTCAACTTCGCCAGACGTAGTACCATACGCGAGCAACGCGGCGACAGATGGGTGATATTTGACAACTGTCACACAGTTCTTTTCGGATATATCTAAGCTGTGCACAAATTTATCTCCGCCTGCTCTCTTCAATGTGAAAACCTATAACCATTTGAAAATCTTAAAATACTAGTTTTGGAAAAAAAAAACATACATTTTTGATGTGAAACATCTATAGCCGCACGTAAAACCGATTTCTGGCGTGGCGAAGCATGCCGTGGCTACGCGTCGCCACGCTTTATGATGGTATATATATATACAATCTATATGCAGTAATGTGTACGGTGTGTGTATTTCAAAGTCACTGTTTAAACGAATTAAGTAAGTAGTCATGATTTGAAATAAATTTGTAAATTTTTGTATTTAATGAAAATAAATGTTTATTCAATAAATAAATTAATTAATTTATTTAATCATTATGACATATTTAGTTCTATCACAATCTGTTCTTTTTTGCATATTACTTTTACAAAATAATGTCGATGTTTCACATCTGCCAGGCGTCCCGTGACGGCTCATATTTTTTTTATTATGTAATAATGTATGGCGGCAAACGGGCAGGACGATGTTGACCTGATGTAAAGTGATACGTGAGTGAGTGAGTGCGTTGCCGGCCTTTCAAGAATTGGTACGTTCTTTTCTTGAAGAACCCTTTAGTTAAGAATTAGTTCGGAAATACTTCAGTGGGCAGCTTGAAAAGCAGCGCGGCATGAAACATTTTTATTTTAATTTTCTAACGCACGCCGGTTTACTCATAGTTTTCCTTCAGTATTCGAGCGATTGATAAATAAAGTTCATTGGTGCACAGCCGGGGATCGAACCTCAGGGATGAGAGTCGCATGCTGAAGCCACTAGGCCAACACTGCTCAAGTATGTCAAGATACCTTACCTTAATCAAACCTGTATTTTGACACCAAGTCTCGTGCTGCAACTTTCCGATGGAAACGGCCAACGAATTCCCGGCACTGCTCCAGGTTACACCTAAAACCGCTGTCTGGTGATCGCCAGCTCCAATGCCATCGAGGAGCTTTAGTTCTTGGAACAACTTGGCGTTAAGGACCTCCTCATCATCGGAATCTGAGGAGAAGTCCCTCTCTGTCTGGTCAAGCTGATCCATCATAGCTGGTACCACCTTTCGAAGGAATTCGTTAAGACCGGCCGGTTCTTTTATTGGGGTTACCACTTCAGAGGCAGTACATCCAACGT
Organism: Pieris melete; assembly: GCA_963693345.1. Lineage (NCBI taxonomy): Eukaryota > Metazoa > Arthropoda > Insecta > Lepidoptera > Pieridae > Pieris > Pieris melete. Next base: position 755,969 of record CAVNZK010000038.1, on the reverse strand, counting down.
CGTGATTGAGGGTTGTTTGACAACCAACACCAGATGCGGAAAAATTTGTTTGTGTCCCGCTTTGAGTTCCTGAACGTTTCGCTTGAGGTATGCTGTCAAAGCCAACAGCTTCGCTGTCATAACCACTTAATCCAGACATTTTCTTAACGAAATAATGGAATTGGGCAAAATCTATGCGTCGTTGTTTTGTTATTAGTGACTGGCGTTGCCATAGCAACGGTCAAAATAGTGACATAGACAGCCTTAATGACCATCCACAGTCCACACACTCCACGCGCGAGCACGAGTGTAGACGGCGCCTCGCCGTCTTTCCGCTTTTGGGGTACGAGTCAGTCATTTATTCATATAGGTAACACATTATGAACGTCTAAAGAAAATGTATATATATATATATATGAAATACTTCCTGCCAGTTCTCTATTACTATTAGGCTAAGTTCATATGGCCGCGCGGTATAAGATCAATATAAACGGTAATTATCGTCTACATTACCGCGCGGTGCCGCACGCCAACGCGCAAGATCTTGAGCCGCGCGCGGCACAAGTTATGCGTATAAATGAGTACCGAAGATGAAATTGTGCCTATCGATTTGCTTATCGACAAAATCGCGAAAAGAGATGCAATTTTGAATCTCAATTCTAAAGATTATTCAAATAAAATAATAAAAAGGTTAAAAAATTTATATTCGTGTAACCTCAAGTCGGGATACAAAGTGACAAACAGGCTGGAAGAAAGTCTGTCACTTAAAATTGGATGCACCCAGTATCGTCTTTGTCTTCTTCTGCGACGTCTCAGTCTTCTATATAAAATCCATAAGCAAATTGCCTCCTCCACGTCCATTGTCAAGCAATGTTGAAGCCACTCTGGCGCGCGTACATAATATACCGTCATGCGAATGCTCCAACCGCGTGGCGACGCGCGGCTACGTGCGGTCATCTCAACTTAGCCTTATTCTTGGCCGGTAAGAGCGTCGCTGTCATGGATATTAGTATTGTCAGTAACAATTTACAAGAGGATAAGGCTAAGTTCAGATGACCGCGCGGTACCGCGCGGAACTACGAACCGCGCGGTACAAGATCAATATAAACGGCAATCATCGTCTACATTACCGCGCGCCAACTCGCGGCGCGCTCCGACCCGCGCGCAAGATCTTGAACCGCGCGCGGCTCAAGTTTTGCAAACCTGTATCGACCTGTTCAGTTGATCCGCGCGGCTTGAGACGGAAAGACACATAGATCGATGCAAAATTAGTACCGAAGATATGGTATTAAGTATTTGGTGATATGCAATATCTTATAGCATCTTCACTGGATTTTAAATCATTTTCAATAGAATCGTATAACAAATCAAAGGATGCAACTGACATCCGGACTTAGTTAAAAAAATTATCTTCGTGTAACCTCAAGTCGGGATACAAAGTGACAAACAGGCTGGAAGAAAGTCTGTCACTTAAAATTGGATGCACCCAGTATCGTCTTTGTCTTCTTCTGCGACGTCTCGTCTCAGTCTTCTATATAAAATCCATAAGCAAATTGCCTCCTCCACGTCCATTGTCAATCAATGTTGAAGCCACACTGCCGCGCGTCATGTGAATGCTCCAACCGCGCGGCGACGCGCGGCTACGCGCGGTCATCTGAACTTAGCCTAAAAATTCGTTACTATAATACAAAAAGGATGGTAAAATAAAACACTTATCGAACAAATGATATATATTAAAATACAATAAACGACATTATATCAATTAATTATTTATACATAAGCTAGTGCTAAAGATACCCGCACACGTGATTCATATATTTTAAATTCTCTTTAAATAAAATCTCCTTAGCGGACCTTTACGCTTATTACATTAACTCGACATTTACAGTGCCTTCGAAGGTGAACAGAATTTAATATTATCCTACATCCTACATACAAATTACTATATTATGTCACACGCCGCGTTGCATCGCCGCGCGGCGTCGCACAGCAAGGGCGCCGGACTTGTGACCTGCGAGACGAGGCGGGGAAGTGTAAAATATATTGCCACACCGCATCGCCTGTGTGGGACCCTATAGCTCGAAGTAATTGCGGTGTGGCGCCTCGCCGCACCGCAGCGTTACCGCATCGTGTGCCCGCGCTGGGAGCGTTCAAGTATTGCGTAACGATTTGTAAAACGTTACGATGCGGGGTGGGGATTGAATTACGCGTTATTGTTAATATTATTTTCGACTTTCCAGTGCTTTACACCTCATAATGTTAACTTTTAGGTATAGTCACTAGGTCGTCACGAAACGTTTTACTATACTTGGGTACAGAAAAACGTTACGGAGCGTTACATGGGGGGGGGGGTTTTAATAATCTCCAAAAATTGCGTGACGTAATTCTTGAACGCTCCCTTAGTTACTGTGAAGATTAAAACGTTTTGAAAAGAAATCGCGATTTAAAATCATTTTGTGCTTATTTTAATATATAGATATAATTAAAACAATATTTCTAGTTAAACCTAAAATACAATAAGAAAAAAAAGTGTGCAAAAAGTTCGATAACTTGGGAAAGAAATGGGAATGGGGGCAATTCTTATGCCCCCAAAGAAATATTCCTAATAAAAATTGAATTGTTCACTTAAGAATCTTAAATGATAGGTTATGCGAAGAAATCACTAGGAAATTGATACAGTAAGCAAATATTTAAGAAATAATGAAAAACTGAAAATCAAATTACAAATAATTTTATCGCCCCCCTTAGCAATCCAATTGCCCACCTGTGGGGCATGGGGCGTTGGGTAACACCGCATTAGACCGTCGATGCCCTTGCCCTGTCAAAAATGTATTGTATTGGAAACTTTTTTTTTCCACCTTTATTATAAGTATCGGCTTATTTGTTGGAAAATCGAACTTGCACACAACATAAATTTAATGAAAAATATTCAATGAAATCTACAATAGTGCCTATAGCCGATTTTTTATTAAAATATATTTTTATAATATCTAAGGCATAATTTAGAATCGTTTTAATTTGTCACTCAAATATACGATTACCATGGTAACCACTTAACGAAAAACCGTTACCATGGCAACTCTTAATTACCCAAAGCCAAATATAGTCTGTCTTTCGAATAGGTCAAAATTTACGAAATGGCATTAAAATTTTCTCATTGCTTTTATATATAATATACAATAGCAATAATAAAAATTGAAATACGTCAATTGAAACCCCCATAAAAATTAAAAACAAAACAGGTTTATCATTTGCTCGCATTTTCGTTCTATATGCCCAATTGAATTCTAAGCTGAAGGTAAACATTGTGAGGAAACCGGCATGATCTAAACCCAAGAATCATACCGGACTGCTGATCTTGACTAACCCATTAAAATATCACGAGAATTTCGTCACATTTGTTTCTTTTTTACCACAAGCTGACTTGATCAACGATAGTATTCGTGAGACAAACTCATATTCAAGTATTACTGAACTATAAATAAAAGCATATATTTTATAATATATTAATGCCCTTATATGCTTATTAGTTTTTGACATTCGTCTGTTGTTCATCATCTATTGATAACAAGCTCTCGGCCTATAAGTTGGCAAGATTTAAAACCTCTACTTACGAAGCTTTCACAAACTAGTCAACTCAAAAGTCAAAAGTGCCTAGGCTCTTCAATTATACTTCGTATTTGACATGCGAAGTCATCCGTGTTGTACGAAGCGACTAGAAGTACTAACTTCGGTGTACTTCGGTCTTCGTGAGGCGTTCTCTTGCCAACTTATTTGCCTGCACTATACTTAAATTTGGGGAGTCACAAATACAGAATATTGCTTCAAATTAAAATATAGGAATTGATGGCTAATCAAATTTTTGCGTACAACTAAACCCTCGTGCCACTGATTGCGTAATTTGACATATAAATGAAAAAAAAAATGATTTCAATCATAATCTATTTAAATATTTTCTCAATTTTTAGTTTATATCTCTTCAAAAATAATAAATATTCATTTTGTACTTACACGTTGAATCTATATAATAACAATGTTGTATCCATTATCTGTGTACAACAGTAAACTGTCAAAGTGACACCTGACAAGCTCTGCGCGCCACAAAATAAAGACATTTGACATATCGCAATTCCGTCGCACGCAATGTTAGTCTAAATTAGACTATTACTGTACAGTGGTTTTTATAAAATAGTCAAAGATATCATTTATAGACTATTGTTTCTTAATTTATCAAAGCTTTTATATAATACAATTATTATCTCATATATATCTGAATCTGTAGACTCCCAAATTAAAAAAAAACACACACTATAAGCCCTAATAAAACCATCTGTGCGCATAGCTATATTTGAGGTTCTTCCAGTACTAAATTACCTTATTGTTGCTGGAAACACTGTAAGTTCATTATAGTTTGACAAATCACCTTGATACTTAGAAAAGTGAACTATTTTTATTATATGAATCTTCATACTTAAAAAAATTAAAAGTATTTTTGTTAAATCAGAATTATATTGGTGAAGCCGGTTTTCTTTTCACATAAACTCTAAACAAAATTTGTCAGAAAGAGACAAAAGAGTACTTTAGTTAGTAACGTGAAATCGGTTATTTGACTTTATTGCGAGTAATCTGTATAAAACATGGCTTAATATATGAAGTATAATAACTAATCAATAATTTATCAAAAAATCCATAATCAAAAATATAGATTTTATACTTCAGCCACGTGACACAATTGTCACAGACCAGTTGTAAATGTCTTCGCCTGTCTAATCCTATACTGATCTAGTTTCTTTCGTCCCTTTGATAAGTCAAAAATGACAATTAACACTTAAAAATCTTGATATTTGTTTACGTCTGTACAAAATACTAATGCGACGCCATCTTTCACAGAGAAGCGATTTGGCGGGTTTTTAAAATTATGAATCTTTTAAAGGCAATGACATAATTAAAAACAACAATTTGACTATAGTCACTAATATTGAAATATTTTTTAAAATCTTATCAAGAGAATATTTGTGTCATTCGCGTGTTACATATCGAAGGCATTATGTAAGGCTTATAGTACATTAATCAAATTAAATTAACACTATGGCCTCTTGTATTACTCTGCCCAATCGTCACCGCCGAAACTTTCAGAGAATCCAACCACTTGCGGTTCCTGTGGGAGCAAAAAGATTTAATTTTAAAACATTAAACTTATTGGACAGTAAACAAAATTAGTCAATTGTCATATTCCAAAGTAATATGTTAAAAACATGATTATTGCACAATGCGACATTTGACAGCTGACAAACTTGTCAAAATTACAAAAACGTGTAGTAGTTTATGACATGATTTTTTTTTTAAAGACATTTCACACCAATTGACCGAGTTCCATGCTAAGCTGGTGAAGCTTGTGTTATGGGTACTCGACAACGGATATACATACATATTATAAATAGATAGACATATAAATACATTTTTAAACACCCAAGACATAAGCAGAACACCAAATGCTCATCACATCGATGTTCGTCTCAGCCGGGGATCGAACCCGGGACCCATGGATTCGCAGTCAGGGGTACTAACCACTAAACCAATGAGTAGTCGTGAATAAACAAATAATTTAACGATTCAATACTTAACGTTGCTGGTATTAAAAATAATAATTCTAAAGGTTAATTAACGTAAGATATTCTAGAATCACTAATAAATTCGTATGGAGCTGTAATTTCCTGAAAAACAAACCCGAAATGATCTATTATTAGTATTAAATAACAATTTTACGTATTTGCATTGAATCATGAAGTTTCTACTACACTGATTTCTATATCTTTCAATCATGCCATGGATGGAGCTGTCACCCAAAAGAAACGTCAAAAATACCGCCAATTTTGAACTCAGCCTTTCTTCTACATGACAGTTAACAGACATATATTAAACACGTGATCGGACCTACGTCTAAAAATCATCATTCAAAAGCGAACCACTATGTGTCCTGCAGAAACATCCATCCAAAGCAAAAATCCTTTGTTCGAAAACTGCAGTTCGTCTATTGCGCCTGCGTGATAGCTATGATTCGGAGACGACCAATGCCAACACTTTTAAAAAGTACCCGCACTCCATCAGCGCGATAACTTTTTATCTATCTTTTTTTTAAAAACACTCCTAATTTTCGTCCTCCTTAATTTCATGTTTGATATCAAACTTGTAATTAAAACAGGTACAAAAATTACCCGCAGCAAATTTAGAAGTGTAAAGAATAGAATTGCATATGTATTATATATTCTGTATTAGACAAATAATGGCTAGCATGAGTGAAGATCTTCAAAACACTTCATTTTATTTTTAGCCTAGTCCGTCCAAGATTCTAAGTCATTTTCATTCTATTAGACGATTTCTCCGGTTCTATTTTATTAAACTAATAATGCGTCTTTTTCCCACGAGAGTGCTCTTATTTCACCATGCCTACTGCTGATAGAGGACAAATCTTTGTTTTTTATTTTACAATTAATTAACTATTAATTACTTAAAGACATCATGTTCCACATGGTGTAATTGTTGCAGCTCCTTACAAACGTGTGTAAACAAAAACTTGGCGAATAAAAAGAGTGGCGGAGAGTTTATTGCCAGTTCTTCTCTTCCGTTCTACGCCCTTGATTTAAGTACTGGCAGTAAATGTAACATTACGTACATTAGAAGCATTTAATATGTATTTCTTTTTTGACGTTCAAAAGTGTACATTGTGTTACCTAAATGAATAAATGATTTTGATTTTTTTTTAATTTAACATACTAGAAATATTAATGTATTTAAATCCAAATTATTAATGTACCTCACGCGTAGGGCTGTCACTGCTGAATCCACCGCCCAGGGCGTAACCAGCCAGACCTCCTGCCGCCAAGGCACCAACTCCCAACCCTACAGCTGCGCCCGTACCGAGCCCTTGTCGCTGTTGCGGTGCGGCATATGTTGTAGCGTAACCCTAAAGTTATTCATTATTACATAAGTCCGATAGCAGTGTAATAAACACTATTTCATTAACTTAATCGGGTTCGTAAGGTTAGGGAGTGAATTTTGCGCCTACTTATTTAGGTATTTCAAGGTATACTATAGAAAAAAAAAAACACGCGTTAGAAGTTATACTTCGTTGGCGTAACAAGATAAAAATCTTTCGCCTTATTCTACGTTTGTAGAAAAAACGACACTAACAATAGAAAAAATTTACTCTCATAATTTTCCCAAACGCGCCAAAAGAAGTGTAACTTTGAAAAAATATTTCTACATACATAATTAAAGAAATGGACATTTTTTATTTTAAAATGATGATAGTCTAACTTCAGGGTGTCGGTTTTTTTGTGACGGTGTGCGCGCGCATCGTAAAAATTTACTTGTCTATTAACAAAAAAAAATTGTTTGTCTTTAATTTAAGATGATGTCGCCACAGTTACGTCTGATCATCTGCCTGAATGAGCAGAAGCGAACTGTTTAGCTATTTAGGAAAATCTAATTTAAGTATAAAACTGAAGAACTTATTATTCAGTCAAAATTAACAAGTATTAATATGTTATAACCGGAAGTTTCGCACACAGGCTCTGCCGGGACAGCCAGGACTAACCTTTTGAAAAGGTCACGAATTTTGTGGGGGGGGGGGTGTCCTTTTGTAAAACGTTACGATACGGGGCGGGGATTGAATTACGCGTTATTGTTAATATTATTTTCGACTTTCCAGTAATGGTAAATTTTAAGTATAAATAGTCACTAGGTGGTCACGAAACGTTCTAGTATACTTGGGTACAGAAAAACGTTACAGCGCGCTACATGGAGGGGGGGTCAATAATCCCCAAAAATTTCGTGACGTAATACTTGAACGCTCCCTTAAGGGACCACTTTTCTGTGCGTTGTGCGAACTGATTTCTATCATTTATTAGTGTCTCTAAAAATAATTAACTTTTGCTAATTAATTTCTTATATTTGTTTTGTGTGTAAATCTTTATTGGTTACTTTTGTCTATGGTCACCTGTTAGGAGAGGATTGTTTTTTGTTAATAAAATAAATTTTTTATTGTGAAACTTTGCCGCCACGCCACTATTTGAATAATTGTAATGTATAGTTCAAAAAATACTTACGCCGGTACTAGGAGGAATACCCGCTTGGAAACCTGTAAAAATAGAATATATTCTCATACAGAAGTTATAATTTAAAAATATACATTTATTCATAATAATGTGTAAGATTTTGGAACCCTTTTAAGTAAAAATATCTGTGTTAGTCAGTATGTTAACAAACTTAATAGTGAATTCTTAAACAATTTTTGTTAGTGTTTTTCTATTACAATTTTGTTTTATTTTAAACTGTTTACAACATGCGTGAATGCACGAGTGAGTGTGTGGGTGCATGTGAGTAAATGAGTAAGTGTGTGGGTGCATGTGAGAGAATGAGTAAGTGTGTGGGTGCATGTGAGAGAATGAGTAAGTGTGTGGGTGCATGTGAGAGAATGAGTAAGTGTGTGGGTGCATGTGAGTGAATGAGTGGGTGTGTGGGTACTGGGTGTATGAAATCGAATGAGTAAGTATGTAGGTGCATGTGACTGAATGTGTGGGTGCATGTAAGTGAATAAGGGTGTGTGAGTGACATACATATTTACCGACTTTTTTTAATGTAGTAGGAGGCAAACGGGCAGGACGCTTATCTGATGTTAAGTGATACCGTCGCCCATGGACACTCACATTGACAATTAGTACACCCTTTCCTTCGAATTGTAAGTCTAATTGGTTCGGAAATAATTCAGAGGGCAGCACACTCCACATAGTGGTGGTGCGCGGCAAAAATTGCCTTAAGAAACGCTTGATTGTGGAACGACGGACGTCAAGGTGATACGGGTGGTGGACATATTCTGTCTCAACGTCCGATAATAAAACTCATTTGGCGCATTGGATTTTGACTAAGCATAATAAAGTATATATTTACTTATTTATCCTATACAATATCTAGAACCTATGGTTGGTTTATTTAATAATTTTATTTTCAAAAATTATTCGATCGTTTTTATAAAAATTATTTATTAATTTACACCTAGTTACCTCATACAAAAAAGCAACAATTAGGCAACGGGCGGCCTTATCGCGAACAAGAGATTTATAGCAGGCAAACTTATGGAAAATAAAAGAGAAACACCTACAGAGGGTAAAGTACAAGAAGTGCATAAAAAATGGCGATAGTTTAATGTGACGTCATAACAAAACATTGATGAAATGATTGCATACTTAAGTCTTCGAGTGGAAGAGAGATAGATGCGGCGCATGCGTACAATGAGCGTAAAGGGGACAATGAGTCATGGTTTTTCGTGCGTTCATCGATTTATTAGACGTTGTCACGTCAAAATTAACGACATAAACTAAATTTTAGATTAAAACTAGCTGACCCGGCAAACGTTGTTTTGCCATGTATATTATTTCTAAGAAACATTGTTTTAGTTCAATAAAAAATAAGGGTTGATCGTAGAGGGGTGAAAATTAAGGGTTGTATGTATTTTTGTATGCTGTATCATAAAAAAATCTAATAAATTTAAAAAAAAAATTGGGGTAGACATCCCTTTACACTTAGGGGTTTAAAAGATATATATAGTAGCCGATTTTTAGACTTACTAAATATGCATAAATAATTTCATAAGAATCGGTAAAGCCGTTTTGGACGAGTATGGGAACGAACATTGTGACACGAGAATTTTATATATTAAATAAAAACTCAATATTAATTTATATTTTTTTATTAACCATTATACTTTATAAGCATAACAAGAAAGCAATTGATAACAAATAATTAAAAACTTGGCCCAACACATAAAAGCTGCTGCATCAAACATACTTTCGGATCGAACCTAATTTAACTCTGAGCTTTAGAACAGTTTTTAATGTAAAATTTATAAAGAAAAAATATCTGGAACTCTTGAATAGCGTCCCATAGAGGTATTAGGAACCAAACAGAAACAATATCATACATTATATGTATAGTAATCTTGATATAAACATTCAACTTTAAAAAAAAAACATTTTTTTTTTTAATTTATTACACAAATTTTGGCAAAACTTTCGTATTCGGGCTTAGATTGGAAAATATTAGAACTTTTAAAAGACAACTTTGTTAACAATTTAAACTGTCAACATAAACTCAAAACTGACACTATTTTGATAAAATTTTGGGCCGTTTACTAATGGAATACCACCACATAACATTCGAAGACTGTAAACAATATAAAATATATAGGAATTTAATAAAATAAGACAGAAAGACTTCATAAAAATTCTATTAAGCTCTATAATATCGTAAAAATATATGTTTAGTATATCTTAATTTATCCAACCGTTATTAAAAAGCATAAAGGCAATACGCAATACTTAAAACTATATCTTTGCTTCTTCTATGGGGCACCTGAAAAAAAAATCTCGTATTCATTTCACATCACGAAAGAAATTACAGTCAAATATATTACTATTTTTAATCAAGAACGGATTAAAAACATTTGGGCTGGGCAATGGGTATATAATTCTGGGCATGGAGTGTAGACGATTCGAATTTCGTCTCTTTCTAAGAAACGCATTTACACTGTGATGAAGGGAGAAAGACCTATTGAATACTGTACAATAAATATTGAATGTCTGTTAAGACTAGATCAATGTTGGACTCTTTCGTCCCTTTCTGACAAACGCATTTACAGTGTGATGAAGAGAGAGATCTAGTGAATACTGTACAATACTAAATTTCTGTTATGACTAGACTAGACCAATCTGACACTTTTTCGTCTCTTTCTGACAAGTGTGTTTACACTGTGATGAAGTGAGACAGTATTCACACTGTCCAACAATACTGAAGGGAATAACAATCTTTGTGGAATTAGACTTCAAAAACGGTTATAATCGATTATTCATCTGAGTGATTGCGTCAAATGTCATTGCTGTGACAGGTCATAGCTGTCATTTAGATTCCCAGAGATGGATGTCAAGACCCAAATGTTTTCAACGGTCTGAGGTTAACAAACATATGCTCTAAAATCAGTCCATAAATCAACGACAACTTGAAGACGGGTGATAGGAGAATTAATAAAAAAACGACAGGTTGCACTCCAGGAGAAGTGAAAACTTGAATATTAACGCTGTGCATTTCTTAATATTTTGGAATGGTTAGGGAATAATTTTGCACTATTTTTTTTAATTATCGGTATAAAAGTGCTATCATTTATGTGGCAGAATACAATATTTATTTATTGCGCTATCGTACACAAAGACAATTTATATTAAATTAAATACGCCGCGCCAGCTGTCTACTCTCCATCCGTCTTACGAATTTTCGATCAGGTCACGTGTTCTGACGCGAGTTTAACATTTTTTACCCATTCCAAAAAAAGTGTACAACGCCGCTAAATAAGTTTTCACTTCAAAAACTTTTTCGAATTCGGACAACACGCCATCTTTATGTCACAGTTGTCAATGCACACTTTTGCAACACGGTCGTATAGTTGGATATGAAAACAACACAGGATGCGTAAATTTACTAATTAAAAGATATTCATTAAAAAATTGACTTTTTAAATTAATTAAAAGTGTTAAGCATCTATCACTTGCCTTCGAATTGTCGTTTATACAAATTTTAATAACTAAAAAAAATACCTTTTTTCAGCAGCTACTACATTTTCTCAGTAGAATCCTGCAAAGAAAAAAAAGCTAAAAACTACGAACAAAAGAAAAGGCCAACTAAAGAACGAAATCTAAAATGAGTTTGACAAAGTTGTAAACTCTAGATCCGTTTAACATTTGCAGCGTTACAACCCTTAGTTCTTGGATTGTTTATTGCTAGACTAGAACACCAGCTCTTTATTCCTGATACAATCAAAGTCCTAGGTTCGAACTCAGGCTGTACACCAATGGACTTTCCATGTACGCTCGCTGGTACGGTGCCGGCAAGCCTTAGGGAGCATTCAAGTATTACGTCACGCAATTTTTGGAGATTATTGACCCCCCTCCCCCCATTTAACGCGCCGTAACGTTTTTCTGTACCCAAGTATAGTCAAACGTTTCGTAGTGACTCTTTATACGTAAAAGTTACCATTATGTGGTATAAAGTACTGGAAAGTCAAAAATAATATTAACAATAACGCGTAATTCAATCCCCACCCCGTATCGTAACGTTTTACAAAAAGACCCCCCCCCCCAAATTCGTTACGTAATACTTTAACGCTCCCTTAGACCCAGTCGAAGTGTGTCAGGCGCAGAAGACCGATCGCCTATTAAAAAAATATAAAATGAAACAGATATAGAACACTGAGTCCCAGACCTAAAACCGTTTTTAATCGGCGCATGTTTTCATTGCGCATATAAATTGGTTCGATGTCGGGATTTTAACGATTGTGAATCGTTTGGATACTGCTAGTTCTGATCTATAATTTACACATTCACAAACTCATATAAAACTGGTTAATATATGTTAGTAGTCCCACAACCATATATAATAGTATATGCTTACCTTATATAAGTAACACTCGCGATATATAAAAAATAGATTACATAATATTTCAAAGCGTTGCGGGTAGTTGCAAAAAAAACTCAACAATACATTTAAGAGCACAAAATTTTAGATTTTAAGTAGGCACACGCTAAGGTTAAAGTTAGGGCAATTTACATGTAAACAAATTCAAGAAGTCAAATAAAAATTTCGGAATACCCTCATTTTTTCCAAAATGAGATCAACAGATTCTAATTCTTGGCACATCGCTATCTTCTCCGATTTTAATGCGGAAATTTTTGGCTGTTGGAGTATATTAAAAAGAATTTTCTTAATAAGTCCAGACGTTTTCAGATACGTATCAATTTTCATTTTGAATTGGATTAGTAAAATTACGTTAGTAAATCATATAAAGTTTTATTAAAACGCTAATAGTTAAAAAAAAATTATATAAATATCAAAAAAAATATTTCTACTTAATTAAAGATATGGACATTTCTTATTTTAAAATGTTGACCATGCTAACTTCAGGGTGTCGGTTTTTTGTGACGGTGTGCCCGCGCATCGTAAAAATAATTTCAATCAGAATCAAACGGAGCGTATAATCTATATCATATATCACGATCCAGAGGGGAGCCGTGTGTTCAATTGTCTCTTGACATGACGTAATATGACGTATCCTGGAAAACCTACAAAACAGGTTCTATTTCTCACATGACGTTTAATTTAATTGTAAGGATACCTAGTCTGTGGAAAGAGGGCAGTTTTGTCTAGTCATTATTACAAGCATTTTACGTTTTTTATTGGTTGTTACATTAAAATAATTGTTTTGAAGGACTTTTATGAAATAACAACTCAATTTTTTTCAATTAATTTAACTTGATAATTCAAAAGTGTACTTGGTTACCCACTTGAATAAAGATATTTTGAGTTTGAGTTAACAATAAATATCGGTCTATCATTATTTCAGCAACACATCGTTATTTCTCTCATTCACACCAACACAACACACCCGATTTAAGTATTACTTAGTTAAATGTATTTAATAATTTTAGATTTTTTCCTTTCGTAAATGAACCTTTTACGAAAGGAAAAAATCTAAAATTATTATACATACATATTATGTGTTCCATCTTTGGATGTTTAGAATAATTGCTAATGCTTTGTTATATTATGTTAGCTGTAGTATTACAAAATAAACATACATATATATATATATATATATATATGATAACCTTATCGAACACTAAATGACTCCACCGAAGACGTAACATTGCTTATATAATATCAAAACGATCGAATAAGTTATGCTTAGTCTAAATAATACATGCGGTTAGCAAGAGTTAATCAAAATGCACTACATATTTGCAAGCCTCGATCGCCTAAACACTTCCATAGTATCACTTAGGGAACGTTCAAGTATTACGTAACGTAATTTGGGGGGGGGGGGTCCTTTTGTAAAACTTTACGATGATGGGCGGGGATTAAGTTACGCGTTATTGTTAATATTTTTTTCGACTTACACCACAATAGTAACTAAAGAGTCACTAGGTGGTCACGAAACGTTTTACTATACTTGGGTACAGTACTGTGCTTGGGTACTGAAAAACGTTACGGCGAGTTACATGGGGGGGGGTCCAATAATCTCCAAAAATTGCGTTACGTAATACTTGAACGCTCCCTTAGGGTTAAATTATTGTTTGTATATACATTTGGTGGTTAGGTGAAATGCCTTGCCGTACCACAAGGGCCCATATAAGGTGCGTGGTGGGTTTTAGCTAGGTGAGTGATGTGTGCATTGAGGGCATTTTCCAATATGTCTATACCAAATAAATTCCTTATATCTTAAAAAGTGCTTAGGCGAATCGAGATACGATTCTCCTTATTTACCTTAAAAAAACTTAATTAACTTACAAACATATTTTATATATAATAAAGAACGCATTGCTAAACTACGAGAATCGAGCTCAGCGCATACTCACGTATGTCATTTGACATTTGAAAATGTGACATTTGACATACAGGAGAACTCAAGACAAGAGTATGCACACTTTAATATGCAATAAAAGCGTTTTGTAGTGCAAGCGTGAAACGTAAAACGAAACGTTCCGTCATTGGTCAATCTGACGAAATATGACGTATCATGTCAACGTGTACGACGTATTATGTTAAAGTGTACGACACAACATGTCGCCCGTTGACGATTTTCGATTACTTTGGGTGCCTTCATAACGCGCTGATGACTAATGGAGAGTTTCGTTTTACCATCTAATTGGAGCTCATTCAACTTACCTTGAGGACCACCATACCCCGGGGCTCCGTAGGCAGGGGGCGGAGCTCCGTATGCCCCATATGCCGGTGGTTCAGACTGGAAGATTATATGAATTTTTCGTTATAATACTAAAATTTTAGAGTATGATTTAGATAAAGTAAAAATTTCATTTTTATTTGAATCCAAACTAAGGTAACAGACCAAGTTCCTTACACGGTTTTCGGACATGTGTACAAGTGTATATATTATAGACGTACACATAACATTTATTACTAAGGAAACACACACACACAGAAACACATTAAATAATAATAATGATAATCAAAAAAGAAAGAAAAATAACAAAAAAAAATTTTTTTATGTAATGTAATGTATCTTACATTTTTAAGTGCAATGTGTGTCAAAGTAAAAAATCATTTATTCATTTAGGTAACACAATGTACACTTATGAACGTCAATAAAGAAATATACATTAAATGCTTCTAATTTTACATTTACTGCCGGTTCTCAAATGGTTGTAATTGGCCCTGTCTCAGCATTATGCTGAGGAGCAGACTGTTCCACAGCGCTGTTCACTCTGCCAGAGACCACAACAGTTAGTTTGCGCCCACGCAAAAAGAGAAAAAAAATTTAATAATAATAATAGTAAAACTTAACAGTGTAAGTAATGAAGTCTTAAAGATTTGTGTGTAAAAGTATATTAAAGTAAATATAAAATAAAAAATATTTTATTAAAATAGATTTTTCCTTTGAGTTGAGAGCAAATTGACTTTTCTTTATTACTTCTATTATTCCTTATTAATTATCCTTACCATATACATCTGGGTAGGCGGCTGCGCGCCCTCGAATCCAATAAAATTGACCATGACGTCACCGTCAATAGTTAAATGCGAGATACGTTGGAACGGTGTACGGTGCGGGAACTCGCAAAAATGAACACCATTGATTGCCACCTGGAATCACCAAAATAATACAATTTAACCTTTTGGCGCAATAGAGAAAAGTGATGCGAGTAAATATTCACGACACGCGCGGAAACCGTCACAAAAAACCAACACCCTGAAGTTAGCTATAGTCAACATATCTAAGTTTTACAAAAGGAAAAATAATTAGAAAATAATTTGGGGCCTTCAGACTTCTAAATATAACCCTGGATATCATTTAACATCAGATCAGCCACCTGCCCGTTTGCCCCCTGTTATCTAAAAAATCCCAGAACAAATAGGGTCGGTATACAGAGGATACACTCCATACAGACTCATGTAATGGGTGAAAATATTTTTTAATCCCTCAGGAGACTATTTATTTTTATTTTTTTACACTTCGTTGCAATAAAAATAAAAGAAACACAAATAACACAATACATAAAAATTATAAGACATGCAACGGGCGGCCTTATCGCTAATAACAGATCTCTTCCAGGCAACCCTAGTTAAAGAGAAAAACTAAAAAAAAAGAAATATGATGAGTGCGAGAAGTGCAGAACCAAATGTTATATATAAAAAAAATATAGAACCTTAATCTAAAAAAATACAATTTTTTTTTAATAACAAACTAAAAAACTAATCTGACAGATTCATGAACAGCGAATAGTGATACAATGGAAAAGATTACGAAACACAAGAATTACACATGTCACGATTGATCAGGATAGGATAAGGTTAACAGAAGAGTTTTAAAAGATGATAGGGAGGTAGCCAATTGAATAGAGTTTGGCAGCCTATTCCACAACTATTTAGCTTCATATGGCACATCTGTATAGGTCGGTTATCGAAAGCTGGCGCGTTCACAGTACTCACACTAATGCAATTTCACTATACAGTATGTTTAAAAATATTACTTTTTTGCCAAGCTATACATTTTAGTCTACTCTGGTTTTAGTAAGGTTGGGTGGGTTGTAAATAAATAAAAATGTGTCAAATACATATAAATATTATGTGCATACGAAGGGTGGATCCAAAAGTTCTAAGCCCGACCAAGAACGTATAAGAGTAGTTTGTGTAAATAATTTTTCATTTTTCGACATAAGCTCCATCTAGCTCAACGCACTTCACTTTTACTTCACTAACTATTCTTTCAATACTCCTCTTAGAAACCCGTCGCATCTGATGTCAAATTAAATATAACATTTTTTCATTAAACTGTTTTTATTAAGATGCTAAAAATAATTAAAAACATTGTGCACCATTACACGAGATTGCCCTGGTAATGTTTGAAAAAAGATCAACCTGTATAAAATAATAATAATATAATACAGTAAAGATCAACATAACCAGTAGCAAAAGAAAAACAATAACTGTCTCTTTTATACTCATAAGCTTGACCAAGCGCGAGAGAGACGGACAGTCTTTTCATGATGTATTTGTGATTGTATTTCAGTTTGACATCACGTCTCGCGCTAATTCACAGACACTACACAAGCACAAAGTGTAAATATGTTGAAGCCGCCAGCTTTAGATAACATACCTATACACTCCAAGTTATACATACCTTCAATGACTGAGGTTCACAGAGTATCAGGGCCTCAAAGGATTCCCCTCTCACAAGGGGCATACCGCCGCTGGTCTCCTCCATTCCCCAGTTCATCGCAGTCAAGTGGTTCCTCACTATACACATCTCAATGAAGCGAAAGTTGAGATGCAGTGCTATATCATCACGGGGATCGGTGTTGGGACCACATTGGAAGTTTATCGCAAACCTGGAAAAGAGTATGCCAATTGTATGCTGTACTGATGTTCGCATTGATGGCTGGATGTTCGCTCTATGGGTACAAGCTCTTTGGATTAGGGAGCGTTCAAGTATTACGTACCGCATTTTTTGTTCCTTTTGTAATACGTTACGATAAGGGGCGGGGCTTGAATTACGAGTTATTGTTAATATTATTTTCGACTTTCGAGCACATTACACCACATAATGGTAACTTTTAGGTATAAAGAGTCACTAGGTGGTCACGAAACGTTTTCCTATACTAGGGTACAGAAAATCGTTACGGCGCGTTACATGGGGGGGGGGGAGGGTCAATAATCTCGAAAAATTGCATGACGTAATACTTGAACGATCCCTCATTTGAAATTTGTGACCCACACAAATTATAGATTAAATTTTGTTCCTTCTCTAGACAAAATTGTGTCAAGTTTTTTTTACTATATCATTCTTAAATTACACATATATGTACATTATATTTAGATTAGATTCAGTCTCCGACGATGTTAGGCATGCCACGTCGATTCTACTAATCTGTGACCATTTCGTATCACGTGACTGACATAAAAAATCAATACTTTATCTATGGACGTTTTCATAAATGATTGATTATTTACTAGTTATTTAACTCTATAGCCGTGTAATGTACACTCTTAATAACACGTTATTTGTAATACTGTCTTATAGCCTATTTATACACGTGATACATCGCGTACGCTGTTGCCAACTACGCGCCATTTTCGATATCTGTTAGAAATTTAAAGCGCTTAAAATAAAAGCACCCGGAATATACTAAATAAATCTTTGTAAAAATATTTTAAGATTTTGTAAAATATCGGACGGAACAAATATTCCGTTCTGGCAACGAAATATTTTTTTTGTCTATAACGGTATTAACATTGTCTGTGGGCACTTGTTTATACCCAACAAGGCGGTATGGTCGAAAGACTATAGCCTGCACCATGGGCGGAAAAAACAAAATTATATCCAACATCAGTATTCTTAGATTCAAAATAGCAATTTAAAATTTGTAACCAAGATACATTCACATAAATTATACAAACAAAATTGTTGTCCAATAAGAATATGTCCATGTCGTATAATGCTCACTGTTAATAGATATATACATAGATAATATCATACATTTTGAGAGTTCCTAATCAAAAGACTAACTATTCGATATATGTATTAACTAAACAGGAATGTTGAAGAATGTTTAATCTACCTTTGGGCACCAGGAGGAACAGTTCCTTGAAAGCGGATCATACGGCCTGGGTACATACCCCCGGGGATTGTATGCACACATGGTATTACCTGCAACAAAATGTTATTAATCACATTGGAGATAAACAAGTAAAAACAGACGGTTTTATGTATAAGCAATTTCTTATTGTATTATAGACAGTTTAGGCTCAAATAACATATATATTTAATAGCTATATCAGTTTTACTTGAATCCAGTTTAAAAATGTTACTTATATACTTTGCCAGGTGAATCATATGATGACGTATCATTTAAATGAAATTGACCTTTAAATTTATTCTTGAATAATGATGTCACAGCATACAAGATAATTATGTTTTTAAAATTAGTTATTATTAGACTTGAAAAACGATAACTTGTTTATATTTAAACAATTGACCGGTCGAAAAATAAAATTGCTATTGACTAGCTTTGCACAATTTAATTTATTCACTCCTAGCAGTGTAATTTATAAGTGCTACCTTAATAAATTAATCACTCGAAAAATTTTAGTTCAAACGCAGTAAAGCTCTCATTGAACCAGCTGGGAATACAGTTTAATACATTAAATAATTAATAATGCATTAGTCATTAACTGTATAATTTAGACTTATTTAAAAATACCTGATAAGGTATATTTGATGATGATTATCGTTAATATTTTTTTAATTATTGTTTATTACACATTGTCTACATATCTTGTCATACATCCTTTTTTATTTTTCTTGTACCTTACTTTTAGAGAAAATAGAGGCCAGTACTTATAGACAACTCCAAATAACTAGCACTGTCCTAAAGGAATCTTAAGTTAACTTCATTTACAAATCTACTTTATTTAGACATGTTTAGGACCTATTTAGATGCTAATACAATAACAGTAATTGAGTAAAAGCTATATTGATTTAATTCATTTAAATTTTTCTCTATGACTTTGTGGTATAGATTACTGAATCATACTTTTACTTTAAAATTTTGGCCATTGTAAAATACACCTTTACTTATAGGAATAAAGACATAATTACAATTGACAAGAATTCTAATTAATAATAAAAAGATTATTGATTAAAGTGATATAGGCCCTGAACACCTGTTTAATTTCCTAAAGATAATATACATATATACTATCCATTCAATTCAATCATAAGGAAAATCGTAAAAAAAGAATACAAGGTAAAATAAAATTATGCCCATGCTGTGACAAACATATAAGAAAAATATTTAGCAATATACTGACATCCTTCACGAATAAATTTCCCTAAATGGTGATGATAAGTAGTATTACGTTATCAAAGAGTATTTACATAGCAAATAAATTACAAAAGCCGCCGGTATCTAGTTGAAAAGCCTTGAAAATGACAAAAGATGTTTCTGAAACGTTTTTCTAAAGTCTCCATTGCAATAAATAAGATAAAAACGCATTTTACTTACCGGATTGTAAATTGGCGGAACGGACATTTCTACACTTTATTTAACGTTGAATAAAAAGGAAATAATAAAACGATGTCTCTTACAACTGTTTAAAGTTACACCTTTATTGTGGACCGTGATATAACTAAGTTAAATAAAGATTTTCTTAGAATAGCGTTTAATTCTAATAAACATTAGACTACAAAATGGCAAAGAAATAGGAATTTCGAATGCGTCATACTCACGTCATACGTCATATGACGTGAAAATGACAAAACTGACAGATTATAAAGTAACAACTAACAATAGAGAAAGAATCAATGCAATTTAATTGCAAATTATTTTATCCAATTTTTAATTTGATTTTAAGGTTACTGGAAATAGGAAATCTATTCTATCTAATATACGTAAATTATTTATAATTCCGAGTTTTTTAGTGTAATTGTGAGTCTGTCAATTGTCAACACAGCCGAAACTTTAACTTTAGAAAATTAGTTTTCAATCTGTGTATTTTTCATTTCTGACGTAAATTAGAGGAAATAGTAATTAATCGTAACTATATGAAATTCCTACAATTTATTAATCCAAATACTTTCTTGGCTTGTTGGGGAATTAATCTTTATTGTTGTTGACGTGAAAAATGACGATTGAAGGAAACAAGGATGAGGCTGAGCGCTGCATAGAAATTGCGCAAAGTGCCTTCACTGCTGGGAATTATGAGAAGGCCGAGCGTTTTTTAGTGAAGGCTGAACGTCTTTATCCTACAACAAGAGCTAAGGACCTCTTGACCGTGGTTAGAGCTGCAATACCCACCGGAACCTCAAAGCGAACGCCTCCCAGCAGCCCTAATGATGATGTTAGGCGACGTAAGCCTGCAGCACATCAACCTGAAAAGAGGGAATACACTGCTGATCAACTGGACGCCGTAAAAAGAATCAATACCAAATGCAAGGATTATTACGAAATTCTAAGTATGTATATAATAGTATTGTAGTGATGACCTTGATGTAATTTACGCAGATATATTTCAAAGAGATGTTTACTAATTATATTAATAAAGCCGTTGACAGGTTTGGCAAGTTATTAAGACACTATTGTTTTTGCGTAAATTATATAATAAATTATACTTAATTGAACACAATCAAACATTTTATCATCCTTGCTATGTCCACAATTAAGTCACTCTTTAAAAGCAGCTGCCATATCAACATATTTCTTTATAAAGACAACTTAACTGAGTACCAAATCTTAGAAGGTTGACTCTCCCATATACGAGATATTTAGCATGGTTAGTCTACCTAAACCTACCACCTTACATTTGTAACAAATTTAGTACCAAAATATATGAATTACTCTTTATTACATTGTCTATGATAATTGAACTAAATATTTTCTATTCCTTTCAATTTATCTAAATAAATTTTGCTGTAATTGTATTTTACAGGTGTAACAAAAGAAGCTACAGATTCTGACATCAAGAAAGCTTACAAGAAGTTGGCGCTCCAACTTCATCCGGATAAGAATCACGCACCAGGAGCCGCTGAGGCATTCAAGGTTTGTATTTAAGTTATTGTTTGGAGCATCATAACCAATGGGTTTTGGGGCAGACACTTACACTACTTGAATTTGACCAAACTACTGATTCCAAATACTATTTCACTATTAGAATGTTACTTTAGTGCAGAATAATATGGGCTATATTTATTTTCTAAATATGTATTTTTAAAAATAAATGTCTAGTCATGAGAAGATAGGTACCATTTTCACACAGTGGGACATATGTAAATTCATTGCCTACTGCAAACTGTTATTGATTGCATTTAAAAATACTCTTCTTAAGCCTTTAAGGGCTTCATAATAATGTTATTATATGTGTATAGTGTAATGTTATGTATTCAGTGTACTACTATAGGGTGTCTCAGTAAGAGTGCACTTTTTAAAATTGTAATATTGTTGGTTTTCCTGCAAGTGACAACTCTGAAATTTGACAGGTGTCACCTCTGTTTATTCCGATTATTAAAAATGGAGCGCTTTTCGAAAAACAACTTGTTATAATTGTGAAAACTCATTACAAAAGTAACGCTGAAAACGCTCGCAAACTTCACCAAATTTTCAGCCGAGAAAGTGCACCTAATGTGTCAACCATTCGAAGAGTGGTCAAAAAATTTGAAGAAACTGGGTCAATTAGGTATGGATAATAAGAATCCTTTGCGTCAACGTACCGGTCGGTCCCTTGAAAACATTGCTGCTGTAAACGAGAGTGTCGCCGAATACCCGAAAACATCAATTCGACTTAGCAAATTTTGACTAAAGACCTTCATGCGTACAAGATTCAGTTAACTCAGGAGCTCAAACCAGCAGACCAAGGAAGGCAACGGCAATTTTCTCAATGAGTAATGGAGCAAAGGGAAGTCGATGCCAATTTTACGAAAAAAGACATTTTCTCCGATGAACAGAACACATTATCTCACGAAATCCTGATGTGAACTGGCCACCAAGATCGTGCAATTTAACGCCGTGCTATTTTTTCTTTGGGGTTTTGTGAAATCTCGAGTTTATGCGAATAAACCCGAAACCATTCCTGAGCTCAAATCGAAAATCCAACGCGTCATCGGTGAGATACAGCCACATCTCTGTGAAAAAGTCATGGGAAATTTCATGAAAAGTGTAATGGCCTATCATCGGAGCCGCGGAGGTCATTTGCCGGATATTTTATTCCATACTTAATCGGAACATGTCTTCTTTACAATACAATAAAAATATCAGAACTCTGTCATAAAATACTTGTCTTTATTTAAAAATGAAAAAGTGCACTCTTACTGAGACACCCCTTAGTTGTAGAAAGTGAGAAATTAGCATATTCACTTTAAAATAATGCTTGATTAATTTCTGCCTGAAATTAATCTGATTAATACCTGATTAAACACGAATAGGCTATTAACAAGAATAGGCACCTATACAAATGTTTGTAATTCTCCATTAGATCTTTTAAAAAAATCTGTACTAGGATTAGATAGGTGAAGATATTATATACGAGCATGTTATGACTTTGTTAATTCAACTGACGCTGGCCGTTTTATGTGACAAACTTGTAAAAACGATGGATTTTTTTATCAATTAATCATTATTTACAAGCTATCTTACTTTAGAAGGTTTTTTCAAACCATGTTTTATAAAGAGACTTTTCAATAACACTTTGTTTTTCATACTGGCAAATAGCCATCATGTTGACATAGGCCGTGGGCCCCTTAAACCTGAGGACATGCTTTTGGAAGACGACTGCGCACTTTTCTATGTGTGAACGTAACTCTCGTAATTACGGAAAACATAGTGAAACCATAATCACATAGACTGAATAATTCACGGCTTGTGTTATGCACAGAAAACTTATTAATAACCTACATAGTTGTCTATTAATGTATGAAAATGTTTTTTTATCATTTATATATTTGTTTTCTATTTTTAACAGTAACTTAATACTAATATAGTAAAAAACTTATAAATATAAAAATTAAACTCAGATCATAATATAAACACAACAAGAAAACATAAAACCTAAACCTCTTGATAAAATAATCATTTAATAAAATAATCATTAATAATCATTTTGTAAAACGTTACGATGCGGGGCGGGGGTTGAATTACACGTTATTGTTAATATTATTTTCGACGTACACCACATAATAGTAACTGAAGAGTCACTAGGTGGTCACGAAACGTTTTACTATACTTGGGTACTGAAAAACGTTACGCCGAGTAACACGGGGGGGGGTCAATAATCTCCAAAAGTTGCGTTACGTAATACTTGAACGCTCCCTTTCCAGGCTATTGGAAATGCAGCTGGAGTACTAACAGACCCAGAGAAGCGCAAACAATATGATCTCCGTGCTGATGAAGCTCCAGTTCATACACAGCACACCCATCATCAATATTATGCGAGGGGCTTTGAATCTGATCTCACCGCTGAAGAGTTGTTTAACATGTTCTTTGGACATACTGGTATGCTATCTATGTTTATTCTCTATGATTCATAATTGATTTTTTTTATTTTTATAGAACGGGGGGCAAACGGGCAGGAGGCTCACCTGATGTTAAGTGATACCGCCGCCCATGGACACTCAATGCCAGAGGGCTCGCGAGTGCGTTGCCGGCCTTTTAAGAATAGGTACGCTCTTTTCTTGAAGGACCCTAAGTCGAATTGGTTCGGAAATACTTCAGTGGGCAGCTGGTTCCACAAAGTGGTGGTGCGCGGCAAAAACTGCCTTGAAAAACGCTCTGTTGTGGAACGGCGGACGTCGAGGTGATACGGGTGGAATTTCGTATTACTTGTGTCTTCTTGGGGTTAAATTGGACTAGGTTTAGTCTGCCCCAGTCTGAGACTCCACGTAGTAGAGTTTCAGACACAACTTTGTTCCGGTACTCATCGACAACTGCCCGAGAAATACCTGCCCAGCCAGTGTAAAAAGTATGCCCAGTGCTGTCATCCGCATAGCAATGAATGTTGCTAAGTTGCAACATATCATTGATATGCAGAAGAAACAGGGTAAGAAACATTAGTATAGCCACTTAAAACTAGTCAGTTCAATCGGGCAGACAGATCTATGACAATTGACAAGCCATGTTTATGTAATCGTGATAAGTGACAATATAAGAATGACATTGACTTGTCAATCTTGCTAAGTTTGACGTCTGGATTTAAATATCGCTAGCGTTCTTTTAACTATACATACACCGATCTTATTATGATTTCACAGCACTAGCTAAAGAGGTAGAAAATGTCGCGCGCTTACGTAATACAAATGCTTAATTCTTCAATCAAATTTATAGTAAACATTTATTTAGCAACATTGTTGAATCAACAAGTTGCGGAGCTGCTGGCAACACTGTTGAATGTTGCAGAGTTGACAACGGCATATTGACGAGTTCTGATGAGCTGCAACATCTGTTTATCAACAATTTATCTCTATATATATATAAAATTATCGTGTCACATTGTACGTTCTTCCTCCGAAACGGGTCGACCGATTCTTATGAAACTTTTTTATGCATATTCAGCAATTTGTGACCCCCCCCCCCCCTCGTGTAACACTTTTTTTCTGTATCCAATAGTAGAAAGTAAAACGTTTCGTGACCTTTATAACTAAAAGTTACCATTATGTGCTGTAAAGTACCTACTGGAAAGTCGAAATTAATTCTAACAATAACGCGTAATGAAATGCCCGCCCCGCATCGTAACGTTTTACAAAAGGACCCCCTTCCAATTCTTTACGTAATACTTGAACGCTCCCTTAGTCTGAGAATCAGCTACTATCTATCTTTCAAACCCCTACGTGATGAAGGATGCCAACCCAAAAAAGAAAAAAACTTTTTATGATACAGCATACAAACATTTTTTCCTAGCAAAACGACGTTTGCCGGGTTAGCTAGTATTATATAATTTTTATTGGTTTCATCATCAGCATTCTCAGCGGGTGGCCCAACAGTATACCGTCGCCGTCGTGAACCAGAACAAAGGGAGAACCACGGGGGCTTAGTCCAGCTCCTTCCTATAGTCGTTCTGGTCCTCCTCTCCATGATGTCAGGCTTCTTCATCAGCGAGCCGGTGTACAGCCTCACCCCAAGCTCCAAGTATCCAGTACCGAGGGAGACTGTTAATCTGAAGGTATGATTGGATATGTAATTCGTTGGCTCAACAATTCTTAAGTTAAATTTAAAATATTTGTTTTGGCAAATTGTCCGCTCTGTTCTTTCGTTTTTTAGATTAGCAGGTCATGAATGGTGGCCTGTTTTTATTTCTATTTACAGAAATAGCAAGACAGTATATTTATTTATTTAATAAAGTTTCCCACCTATGTACTGTATAGTATATGTTACAAGCTATATTTTCTATAATATATTACTATTATGGTGAAGATAATTTTTATAGAAAAACTTCAAAACTTCGTTTCTCCGTTGTGTGTTTTTACTTAGCCTACCTTTTTAGTACAACATGGAAAATTTTGCTATGCTACCCCACTGTTCGGTTTTCTGGAATGAGAACTTTTTTAGGTTTTTCTGTGAATTTGTCTCTATATAAACCTCAGATTTCAAGTCATAAGATTATAATTAACTAATAAAAAATATGGTTTGATTGTATCATAGAATAATAAAAACAAAAAAAATTGTCTAAAAAATATTGGTTGTTTGTAAAGTAGGTTTACGATCGAGATGTTTACGTGATAACGTCTTATTGGTGATGAAGTTTTTGGGAAGTAAGGAATTAATGAAGATAACAATTTTTTCAAATTTTAAATTACATCTATCGTTTTTTTCACACTTTTGATGATAAATTTCGGGTGTAAAATGACAAGTTTACTTATTCGACTATGATATACATTTTTCTTACAAAACTTAACCGCACGAGAAAATCTCCATTCGTTTGTATGCCGCTAGAGTGAGATGAGACGGGAGATCTGTCCGTCTCTCTCTCGTTATACCTGCAATCGCGCTCGTGAGGTTTTGGTGTGACACAAGTTTCTGAACATGTCACCCGACTAAAACGATTTTAAAGACGTTATCACGTCAAAAATAAATAAATATAATTGTGGTGGAGTCCCCTTATCACTTAGGTTTTTGAAAAATAGATAGTAGCCAGACATACTGAATATGCATATTTTTTTTTTTTTTAATTTTTCTTCTTTTCAGGTACCATACTACGTGAAAGACAATTTCCATACCGACTACCAAGGGTCGCTACGGAGACTTGAAATGGCGATAGAAGAGGAATATATTGGTAAGAATATTGATTTTTAATATACATTTTTATTTTCGAGTAATGAGCCATTTGTTACTTTTAGTTTCTGAGAATTAGTCAACAATTTTGTTATAAAACTAGGGCCAATGAGACTTCAGGACACCCATAAGGGAGCGTTCAAGTATTACGTAACGAATGGGGGGGGGATCCTTTTGTAAAACGTTACGATGCGGGGCGGGAATTGAATTACGCATTATTGTAAATATTATTTTCGACTTTCCAGTACTTTACAACACGTAATGGTGACTGTTAGGTATAGAGTCGCTAGGTGGTCACGACACGTTTTATTATATTTGGGTACAGAAAAACGTTACGGCGCGTTACATGGGGGGGGGGGTCAATAGTCTCCAAAAATTGCGTGACGTAATACTTGAACGCTTCTTAAGTCAGTCACCGTAGCCTATAGACATGGACACTCGTTTCAGTGGCTGCTGAGGTGGTGAGAAAAGTATAAGGTCTTACATAATAATTGGAGGTCGAATCTCCCAGGGAAGATTTGCAGGAGTCGATTCCTCAGTTAGCTAGTAAAACATTAATGTGTTGTTAAAAAAAAAAGTATTTTTTGAAGTGAAACTTCTTAGGCGCTTGACGGTAAAAATTTACGGAACGTCACGAAAATGTGCAGCGTTTTTGTCGAAAAAAAGGGAGAGAGTGAGAAGGGCGAATTACCTTATAGAAATACTATTTTTAAAATAAAAATTTCGTAAAGAGTATTGATGAAATAATTAGTATTTTATATTTTATGCAAAATAATTTATTGAAATCTCAAATAACGAATGGTAAATTGAAGAAACAAATAAAAAAAAATTAATTTATTGTATTAATTTTGGACACTTAAGTTTTAATATTATAATGACAATTAAATTCATCGTCTGTCGGGTCCGCTAGTTTTGTGTAAAATTATTTTCGAACGCGTTATAATCAATGCAATCAATAACAAATTACACATTGAATTTTTCTCCCACAGTGAACCTACGACACGCGTGTCAGCGCGAGCGCAACTATCGGGACAGTTTGGCATGGAAAGCGCGTAACTTTGGCGACAGCGGCCAGTACGCAGAAGCGCAGCGAATGCGTATGCCTAGTTGCGAGAAGTTGAACAAGTACCAGCGGTAGATGGCGCTGTGAGCATTCTGTTTTTGTTAAGTTGTAAAAGTACCAATGGTTGAAGATAGGTGGCGCTATTCAAATTTTTATTTCATCTATTTATTGTCACGATACAACGATATAATATGACGTATTGTATTCAACTTTAAGTTATAAAAGAACGAATGGTGGAGGATAGATGGCGCTATTC
Source organism: Pieris melete (assembly GCA_963693345.1). NCBI lineage: Eukaryota > Metazoa > Arthropoda > Insecta > Lepidoptera > Pieridae > Pieris > Pieris melete. Next base: position 727,798 of record CAVNZK010000038.1, on the reverse strand, counting down.
AAAATTGTGTTTGACCAATTGTCAAGTTTTAACCACATGATGCTGTGAAGATTCAGTTTTGAATTGTAAAAGTACCATTTGTTGAGCATAGGTGGCGCTATTCAAAATTTTAATTGATTAATTTGTTGTCAAGTTTTAACAATAGATGGCGCTGTGGCTGGTTTTTGTTAAAATTAATAGCAAGTTTAAGCCAAGATGAAGCCACACGTAATTGTTATGTTGAAAATTATTGTTTATTTGTTAAACGTACGATTGTATTGTTAGCAATATTTGATATTTATAGGTGTGTATGCCAATATTATATGGCGTTATTTAGGAATTATTTTGAACGATTATGTTAGCTATGGTATTTGGTTCTGTAAGAATTTATTTGGACTTTAAAATTATTTAAAAGAATAGTACCAAAGGTTAACGGTAGATAGCGCGTTTAAAAAATTCAAGGATTGAAGTTGTCTAGTTTTAATAATAGATGACGCTGGTATTAGGCAGTTTGTTGAAAATGGTTTTAAAATCGTATAAAAATTACGGTTTTCTTTCTTTTATGTTGAAATATACATGTACATAATTTATAGTCAATATTCCTGAGTATAGTTAAAATTGTCAAACTTTATATAGAATAATGTGTTCTCACCGCACTCGAAGATACTTGTGTTTAGGCATTTGAGTTGAAAAATTTTGCTGAAATAAGACGATAGATGGCGCTGTTAGCATTTTTTTCGAAAGGATTTTTAATACAAGTATGCCTTGTTTTAAAAAATCTATTGACACCTCTTTTATTGTATAATAATGGAAATATCGTTTATTTATTATTCGAAGTAAGTAAGATGGCGATAGAAATGTTAATAAACTTATCGTGTATTTATCATTTATAAGAAAGGTATTGGGGCCCTAGATATTTAAAAAAAAATGCCTTCATAAAGACTACACACTTAGCGCGAATAATACATTAAATCAAATAGTAAACATACATTTTTGTATGAGAAATTTGAGCTCTGACGTATTTAGAGCAACCCCCATCGAGCTTCATCATCAGAGTAGCTTAGTGGTCCTAACGTATGATCCAAATAGGCAATAAAAGTCCGTTGTGTCGCTAAACAACAAATTATAGCTAGCGCTGACGCGAGCTGTCAGCTGTCATTGTTTTGACTTATGACATGACGGAACTATAAGTATAAAGGTGGACAGCTAGCGTTACTTAGCCTAACTTTTTAACATACCAACATCTGGAACATTTTGCTATGCTATAGAGTTTTCTCTCCATAAAAGCCTTCCTCAGAGTTTAAGGTTTTTTTTTATTAAATTCTCGAATTGATCCAGCCGTCTTCGTTTTGCGATTCATTTTTATTTATATAGATTATATAATAAACACTTGTTTGCATTTAATTTGACAGATTATTTCACGATTCAGGGTCGTGTATTCAAACTCAAACTCATAATATCTTTATTCAAGTGGGTAACCAAGTACACTTTTGAATTGTCATGTTAAATTAATTGTAAATTTACATTTACTACCAGTTCGCAAGTCAAGGGCGTAGAGCGGGTAAGAAGAACTGGCAAGAAACTTTCCGCCACTCTTTTTAATCGTCAAGTATTGTCATACAAATTGTTTTATTAGCTTGAACTACCCATAATTTAAATTTAACCGACTTAGTGGACCTGTAAAAAAAGGAAATAGGTATAAATGATGAAAGATGGATGGAAAAACTAAACTTTGATGGAATTCTGGGCTGGTATTTAAGTAATATCTGACTAGCTGACCTGACAGACGTGGTCCAATACGTTTTAAATACAAAAATATCTGATCTGTAAATCAAAACCATTCTCAAACTTCAACACACTATTTCATCAATCGATCCAAAGAGGAGTTGAATTACACGCACATAAGATTTATATAAAAAGCGATCAACTTGATATGACGCTGTTTTCGAGTAATTTGTGAACCAACTTACGGTGCATAGCTTTGGTTAGCGGCTTCAGGGTGCGACTCTGATCCCTGAGGTTGTAGGTTCGATCCCTGGCTGTGCACCAATGGACTTTATATGCGCATTTAACACCGTAACGTGTGAAAATATAATGCCTAAGACCCAAATGTGTGTGTAAAGGCTGATACAGATCTGAGGCCCAGAACTAAAAGTTTATAATTGATTTCATTCACTATAGGTCTCTCTTGTTAAAGTTAAAAAATCATTACTTTTCTGTTCTGCCTTGCGATTCTGTAACTCACTTTTCGAACTCACAGCGGTTTTCGCAACGGCGGTCGCGCTCAAATCAGTCGTGAAGCAGTCATTTTATGATTTGGCATTCTGATAAGGAAGCACCTTGTAGTTTATTGTTTACTCACGCTGTGTGTGTTCGAAAAGTGAGTTACAGAATCGCAAGGCTGGTTATACATAACGCTAAGACACGACTCTGTATCATTCATTAAATCACTAAGTTATGATGTAATGTATTAACATTGTTAAGTGTATTTAAAATTGTGCTGTTATCGTGGTTTATGGTTTTATTTATTTTAAGTATTCGTTGAATAAAGTTTATCCCACTGTATTTGTTTTTTTTACTCATAGTTTATCATGATGTCATGAGTTCGATAACTGGGGAAACAATAATAGAGTGCTGGCGAGTATTTAACTATATGATTTGCTAGTATTTCGTATTGATAATTAAAGTTCGGACCAATACGACAAAATTTTCTCAACGGTCGACCGTGAATAGTAAATATTGGGCGTTAATGGTCGAACGTTGCTGGGTTTACAGTGGTTTAAATCTGTAAAAAAATCGATATATAATATGAATTCCGAAAAAAATATGAATCGTCGACGACCAGTCATTTTCCGTGCGGCTTGATCCCTTGGCGTTGCGTAGAGATGTGGGATCTCTCTGCATCTTCTACCGCATTTACCATGGAGAGTGTTCAGAGGAGTTGTTTGGATTAATACCTGCAGCTGAGTTTCACTATCGGACGTCAAGGCAGATTACAAAATATCTTCCTCGACGTCCGTCGTTCCACAACTGAGCGTTTTCTAAGGCAGTTTTTGCGGCGCACCACTATTTGGAACCAGCTACCCACTGAAGTATTTCCAAGCCAAGAGCGAGCCTTCTGGCAATGTGAGTGTCCAAGGTCGGCGGTAACACTAACCATCAGGTGAGCCTCCTGCCCGTTTGCCTCTAAATAGAAAAATATGAATAAGTATAAAAATTAAATACGAAAAGTTCAAATGGTCTGCCTTCGGGATATCATTATCACGGGTGGCCTGGGTGTCTGCATCATTCTTTTGCGTCTGCGTTTACTGCACAAGACGTTATGCGACAGAATTGCCATCTAAAGTTCTAATATGTAACTACTAAACGAATACATCAGTCATCAACCAATGGCGTATAGCTCTCTCCCACCGCTCGCCCCATGGCACTGTGCGTGATGCGACGTTCGCGCAATCTCACTCTCTCTCAATCGGTCTCAATCGCTCTCTCTTTTTTCTTCGACAAAAACGCTGCACATCTTCGTGAAGCTAATATTATTATTGAGTTTGTTACATATCCATTGCACTCCCTTTGCCCCGCATACCCAATACCAGTACCCCTCTTACGCAACACCGTTATAAAAGGAAATGGACAATAGAGAACAGAAGCTTTTGTTCGGATACCTCACATCGGACCGGTCAATTCTCAACTAGTTAAGTTTATAATATAGATTATTTGTCGTGCACCTAATATCGGGCCGATTAAATCGTTATATTTAGTTAAGTCTTAATTATTGTAAGTGATTAATTAAAGTAATTTAAATACATTTTGGTTTTTATTGGGATTCACCGCTTACTTCAAATAATATTGTTTAATCAATTAGCTAAACGGTACCTATCGATTTTACGTTGTGTAAAACGAAGACGTACCGAAATAGACACAAATCTGTGTCCCCCAGTGTCCTAAAATCCTAATTTACATATAACACTCCACGTCAGACGCTGTTTGTAAACATTTTATTAATAGTTTTCGAAAACAATCCAATTTTATCGCAAGCGTGTTAAAGGGGTTACAACGGTTTACGAATTATAATAATAATACAGTTTTTGTAAAATTTGGTGTAAATAAATATAAAAATGTGAGCCGTCACGGAACGCCTGGCAGATGTGAAACATCGACATTATTTTGTAAAAGTAATATGTAGAAAAGAACAGATTGTAATAGGAACTAAATATGTCATAATGATAAAATAAAATATTACGATTTTTTTCCAGATAACGATGACTATTTATTGAATAAACATTTATTGTCATTAAATACAAAAATTTACGAATTTATTTGAAATCGTGACTACTTAATTCGCTTAATAAGTGACTTCGAAATACCACACCGTACACACTACTGCATATAGACTGTATATATATATATGTACCATCATAAAGCGACGCGTCGTCACGGCATGCGTCGCCACGCCAGAAATCGGTTTTACGTGCGGCTATAGATGTTTCACATCAATAATTTTAATAAAAAAAAATTCTAAATAAAATAAAATATGTTTATTATGGAATATAAGATACAGGTATCACTTATTCCACGTCATTTAATCCCTACTCATCGGAAAAGAAGACGTGTAGAGAGAGACAAAAAGCCGGCGCTAAAAATTCTCGGTACTCTTTCAAATAACAAGTCATCAGACTCAGTTATTTAAAAAAAAATGTGGTGCGTGTACTTATGTACGCGCGTAAGAAGTTATACTTGCTTGGCTTTCTTTATTTTTTTTAAATATTAAATAATTAATAACAAATATTTAGCGTTAATAATTTAACAATATTTAATATTTAGTATATTATTCAATTATTAATCAATATTAATAATAAGTATTATTTATTATTTTATTATAATATTAATTCAATTTAAATAGGTCTTTGTGAAAAAGCATTGCTTAATTTCTTTGAAAAAATAATTAAAACTCCTTTATTTGTTTAAAAGGTACTACAAATGTCATTATGGTCATTCAAAATTCTTGGCATAGCTGCTTACGTCACGCATATTCTATTTCTTTTTATTTGTAGATTGTCTTATTCCCATCTCGCTCGCGCACGCGCGGCGCCCATACTGATAATTTTGTGTCACGGTGCGCGCGCATCGTAAAATTTCACTCTCATAAATTTTTCAAAACGCGCCTAAAGAAGTATAACTTCAAAATTATAGCAAATTAATTAGAAGTAGCCTGTCTAGCACTAGTCCCAGGCCCTTTTATCAACTATGTAGATAATCGTTAACTTTATAGTAAGCCTTTTTACACAGATTTTCTTTAATACATTACTTAAATTAACGTAACCCTTTTCCCAAAATAGAATGACTAACATTAGATACGTACGTATACGTTCTATTCTAGTAAACTTAATGCTAATTTTGTATAGACATAAAAGCCGTTGGTGCACAGCCAGGAATGAACGTACGACCTCCGGCCAATACTTCTACTCGTAGTATAAATGTAGTCTTAAAATATTTAATAAACAATTTCGATCGGATATTTGATAGAAATATAACAAACATGCCAGTAATAATGTATGGCAACATTCCAAGAATGAAATTGAAACATTCTGGTAACTAATTGCATTTTGTTTTTATTGGAGGAAGTGGCGAATTTGTATTAAAATATTTACTATAAGGAACAAAATCATGAGTCAAGGGTGTAATTTCGAGTAGCGAAAACATTTTATTTGACACTAGATTTATTTTTCAGCAACTTCAAAAATAGGTTTCTCAAATAGACTGTCCTTTTTTTGGTGTGTTCGCGGATAACTTTGTTGTCTATGAACCGATTTGGATAATTCTTTTTTTGTTGGAAAAGTGATATCCCAAGAGTAGTAAGGAAGGATTTGATGATGGCATCCCAGATAAATCGAGGGGAGCCTTCGAAAATCTGTTCATAGAATGATAAAATGACTCCTTCAAAATTATGACTCATTATTATTATATTAGGAGCGAGATGAACAGGGCAAGTAGCCCGCAGATAGTTTTTTTTTTTTATTTATTTTTCTAATAAGGAAACATGACAGACACGTCACAAAAACTAGATGTATTATGTAAAAATATAATTAAACTGCTTTTTCATTACCCAAACTTAACTTCTACACAAAAAATGTACAGTGAAACAAGTCATGAATATAAAAAAAAATATTTCAATACAATACCAGCTTATTAATCTACAAAATTTTAAAAGACTATACATACACTAACATTAGGTACTTTCACTAAAATAAATCAAATTCAGAAGCGCAGACGACACCATCATAATCTAATTCTACCTAAGTATAGAACCAATTACGGTAAAAAAACATTGAGCGTTGGGGGAGTGCTGTGGTATAATAGACTTCCACAAAATATTAAAGTGCAGACAGCCCGGCAATAAATTACGATTAGAAGACCATCTCTTGATTGATTCCAATTCTCTACGTAAATAAAAGTGCACCCAAGTTCTACTTCGCTTATTCATCCTTGAAGCTCTTCAATGACACGACGTGATAAATTGTATCTGTAGTAGGTATATAAGTTCTCATGTCAGTGACTATTGTCTGTTATGAGAATAAATGTATTTAAACTTAACCTAAAACATACAAATTAAAGTTATATAAGTTGTTTAATTGTTTTACCCTTGCTCCTAATTTTGGCGGGAAAACGCCTAAGTTGTCATCACTGATACGACGCGACGTTTCTCTTTCGGCACAGACTATAAAAATCTATTTCAAAATGTGAGTGTTGTTTTGAAGTCATAATTTCGGATTCGAATTTATACATTTTGTAATATTTATACAACGATTACTCATGGCGCACTTGAAACGAATCGTTAATGTGTCCAATTGAAAATAACCAGATGTAGGTAATGCAAATTAATGTAAAGTCTATTGAAAATGAATATTTTTCTCCCGCCTTTTCTGTGTTATTTGTAAAATTAACATTTAATAACATCGCAAGAAAAACGTCAGCTGTTAGGTCACTTTTATATGTAATTTAAAAAAAAAACCATCGGAATTTGACAGACAAAATCAACATCACGGTTACGATTATAAAAATACACATTAACAAAGTTTATTGCATTGACGTTATCGATTATCAATAAAAATTAACCATAAATTATAGAAGATTAAAGATTAGAGACCCTTAAGCATATAATTTTGAAGAGATTTTTAAAAAGGAAATCTTTGTTTAATAATTGTTTATCAATTTCCGAAGTTAGGCAACGCAGACTGATAAAACCCTATTTTATAACTAGCTGGTGCCCGCTACTTTGTCTGCGCAAGATTAAAATAATATTTGTCCAAATGATGTGGCGTGAAAAACATATTTTATCTAATTTAAATACCAGAATCGATAAAAGTATCTATTGTCTTTGTTAGTAATCAATTTATGACTTTAGAAATAAATTGTCAATTTTTATTGTACCTAGTTATTGTTCACTATTTTGGCTATAGTGGCTTAAACATAAGTCATATATATATATTATACTTTTTTGTAGAACTATTTAATATAAACATTTTAATCATACATTACATATGTATAACTCTTCTTACTTGATATTTTGGACATACATTGCTATATTATTGTAAAATTTTATTAAAATCCATTCAGTAGATTTAACGTGAAAGAGTATCAGACATCCATCCTTACTTACTAAATTTCGAATTTATAATATTAGTAGGATTGAAGCAGTTTCCCTTATTGATATTTAAATCAATGTAATTGTTATTACATACTCGTACATATGTCTTTTTTCATGACAGCTTAAACAGAATGACAGAAAGAGAAGAAAAAAAAAGGGTGCGTGTACTTATGTACGCGCGTAAGAAATTATACTTCTTTGGCATTATTAAAAATAGTTTGGCTTTGTTCCACCTCCAGTTTTTGATGTTTCACAGCGATAAGATGACAACTCTTTTTTTGTATTCAATTTAGTGCACTTACACTGATTCATCAATTGTTTTTTGTCTCTTGTCCTTATATTTGCTAGATTAAATTAGAAAAATTACATGTTTTGATTAAACAATGTGGTCATTTTTTTAATCAAAACATTACTCGATAATAATAATACATACGGATAGTTAACCTCAATTGTATTGAATCACTTAGGAAGGTTGATGAGCACAGTTTTTCACAAATATTAATTAGTATTGGTTTAAATATTCAATTTAAATCACTTCTGATTATAATTCAAAAAGCATTGCTAAATTTTTTTGAAAAAATAATTAAAACTCCTTTATTTGTTTAAAAGGTAAATGACAAATGTCATTATGGTCAATCATAATTCTTGCCATACGAACTTCCCGCATATTCTATTTCTTTTTACTTGTATCCTATCTCGCTCGCGCGAGCTATAATCACACTCCTAATTTTGTGTCACAGGTGCGCGCGCATTGTAAAATTTCACTCTCATAAATTTTTCATAGCGCGCCTAAAGAAGTATAACTTCATTAAATTTAATTTAGATTAAGCGCCGACCTTTAAAGAAACGGTAGGTACACTATTTCCTTGACGGACTCTAAGTTTTTGTAAAAACCTTGAGCAGCTACGCAGTCGCACTACAGATCTAAGGCTCTTATCCTCGATAGTTTTGCATTTCTACGGCATCGAAAACCACTGGAAGGATGGAATTTCGTATAGAGAATGTTTTCATTCAAGCGTTGGGTTTTTTACTTAAAACTTTGATGTCACGGAAACCAACGCAAATGATGTCTCTAATTACTATACATAAGAACTGCTGAAGGCGGTGATGGCAATGAGATTTGGTATAGAGATTGATCTGGCATGGCATTATCAAGTACTTTCTGGAAATATACATGCAACGCAGCTGGAAAAAACTTCTCAGTTATATTTAACTATGAATTATATGGAACCCACGATTTTCCAATAATGTTGAACTAATTTTATAGCGCCAACAAAGAAATATCGATAAAACCGCACAGTAATTTCGGAATGTTTATGGCGGCCATTTTAGATTTTACGATATGAACTATTTATATTGAAACAAGCTGAATTAAAAATACAATTTAACTAATATAATAAAATAGTTTATTAAAACCTAAACATAATAATCAAATTTACATTATTTACAATTTTCTTAACCTGCAAAGTAATAATATATATAGATAAAGAAAATAGAAAATGAATAATATGAAAATTAAAACAAATTTAAAAAGTTTGGCCACTGTGACAGTGTACCTTTAACTCTGGCAGCATTTCCTCGCTGTATTGCGATACTTATTTGGTAAAGAAAGCACCAGCTCTGGGGTCACCGGTACTATCTACCAGGGGCCCATTTTTTTTAGCGCCTGTGCACTTGAAATAAAAATGTTTAAAAATAATATAAATGTTTAAAATAAGACCGTCTAAAGTACTCTCGATTCTTTCTGTCAAATTTCGTTTACGCTGTTATGAGACGAGACAAAAAAATCGTATTTATAATTTTCTTTGGAGTACTTTGCAAGTACGTGATCAACCACCTGTGCCTGGCACAAGCCGTCGACTTTTAGGGTCTAAGGCAAGCCGGTTTCCTCATGATGTTTTCCTTCACCGTTCTACCGAATGTTAAATGCGCACATAGACAGAAACTCCATTGGTGCAAAGCCGGGAATCGAATCTACGACCTACGACGAGGAGAGTCGCACGCTGAAGCCACTAAGCCAACACTGCTCTATATTTATATAAAATTTTATATAATCTATATCAATAAAAATTAATCGCAAAATATGTTTTTATCACAACTCGAAGACGGCTTGACCAATTTACGGAAAGAGAGAACAGTCTCTAAGAGGTAGCATAGCAAAGTGTTCCATATGTTAGCTACTAAAAAGGTAGGCAAAATAAAAACATATTAAGGCGAAACGAAGTTAGTTTATTTTATAATTGTAGCCTTAACTGTTTAAATAAATATTAATTGCAATAAAAACGAAATACTACTTTAAGTAACTACTCATAGTCTATTAAATTATGGTGTAATGATTACAAATATATTGTTTTCAACCTCCGATTGAGTCTATGGTCAATTCAAATGTTTTTACGAATAAAAGACAACACTAAAGAGAAAAGAATTATTCCCGCCAAAAGTTATACGTCAAAATTGACGTTCGACATTTGCGAACCCGTCGAGAAATGGAAAGCATTAATCAATGTTAACGAGCGCACCGTTTGTAAACACGTTCGACGGTTTAATTGCCCCGCTACCGATTTGTTGAAAAGAATTATATTTAGAAGTTTAAGGAGTGACTTCCACTGACACAGATCTGCTTAGCTTACTAACGTTGGGGACATGAATATTTGGCAGTTTGCAGGCAGTTTTTGCCGCGCACCACCACTATGTGGAACCAGCTGCCCACTGAAGTATTTCCGAACCAATTCGACTTTCTGGCATTGAGAGTGTCCATGGGCTGCGGTATCACTTACCATCAGATGAGCCTCCTGCCCGTTTGTCCCCTGTTCTATAAAAAAAAGGGTGCGTGTACTTATGTACGCGCGTAAGAAGTTATACTTCTTTGGCATTATTAAAAATGGTTTTTGATTGCATGCAAATAATTAATTACAATTAAATAATCAAAGACTGGAAAAGGAGTCATTATAGTCAATAAAGTTCAGTTTACATTTGAAAAATTAAATAAATAAATATTTATTATTATTCTCTAACATTAAGTGTTAAATTCTATTATTATTCGAATGTTGTTTTTAAATTATCATGCCATGCCGTAGCATCTTCCGTGTCACGATGGGCGAGCATCGTAAAATTTCACTCTCACCAATTTTTCATAACACGCCTAAAGAAGTATAACTTCAAAAAAAAGAATATATAGTTTGAACTTGAGTTTTCATGAAATACTTGGCCACGTATATTGTTAAATTCTACCAACGGTTTACGACAAATACTCTACATGTTTGGCCACACACATTTGTGTTTGTTTTTTATACGCGTTGACACACAATGTGTGTTCAAAGGCATTCAAGGAAATCTTTCGCAATGGTTTACTGCATATCAGCATAATCGTGTTTAATTGGTGGCCATGTCACAGCCAACTAGTTAAATTTGCCGTTCAATCAACAGCCAAGCCTCCTAACTAATCAACAGATATTCAGCCAATTGATCAAACAGCTAAGAATATGGCGTTTCATAACTTGCCTAGCCTAATATAAATTATCTAAATGTAAATAATTTAAACTTAGTTTCACTTTCTGCCACCTAGCTAGCGCCATAACTCTTCAAACGGTCAATATGGCGTTGTTAAACCATAACTTTGATGGTGTTTTCCAAAGGACTGAAGCAATTTAATTTGAGAAAAAAAAATTGACTTGACTTAACTTTATAAGCTTTCGCACTCTTCTATTACTTCATTTAAGAAACAACTGTTATTCTTTTCCTTTTGTATCTTCTTTGCTAAATTTATTTGTATTTTAGTCGTAGGTAAGTGCGTGCTCCTACTTCACCATGCCTCCTGCTCATAGAGGACACATCTTTGTTTTTAATTTATTTTATTATTATTAATTACTTAAGATGTCATGTGGAACATGGTGTAATAATGTATAATGGTTGCAGCTCCTTACAATCATTGTGTAAAACAAAAAAGTGGCAAAGAGTTTGTTGTCAGTTCTTCTCTTCCGTTCTACGCCCTTGATTTGAGAACTGGCAGTAAATGTAAAATAAGAAGCATTTTATATATACATATTTCTTTTTTGACGGTCATAAGTGTGCACTGTGCTAATAAATGATATATGAATAGAAATAAACTGTTTATATGTGTGGTAGTTCTGTCTTAGTACCAGTTTTAGGGCCGATTAACATTATCATTAGTGTTTAGGAGAGTGCTTTAGGATAGTACTTTAGTTGAAACATGTAAACGCTACTTGCTTTAGTAAACGCTACGCTAAAGAACTTGCCTTTCAAGTTGTACTAAAACACTCTCCTAAACACTAAGATAATGTAAATCGGCCTTTAATGAGCGTCGATCCTTTAATAGGTATTGGAGCATAAATACAAAGCGAGAGAACGCACGTGTTAAAGTTCAAAGCGTTGAGTAAATATCGCACGTAAAATCATACTTTATTTGCGAGAGAAATAGCATTTGAAGAAGAAATAGCCTAAAATGTTTACGGGAAGGGGAATAGTAAAAAAATAAAAGATATTTTACGGTTTTTATTCTCATCAGTCGTCAGTAATAATTAATATTTACAAAGGTAACACAGAATCTGTGAAAATAAACAGATTATTAAACTGTTTAATTTTTTTTATAATAACAAGCTTATGGGACGCCCAAAAAGGGCAGACGATGGATATACTATATTTATTTTACCTTAGTACCGCACCACAAGATATTGATCTAAATAAAAATAAATAATAAAAAAGAGTAATTAAACGACAATAGTAATTGTTTCACTGCAAATAAAATTTATTGATAAATAGTTGTTTCTGAAAAAAAACAAATAAAGAGGTAATCACCGAAACTGAAGCCTTTCTTGAGGCTATATACAAATAGGTAGTACTATAAAAATCAACCATATTGAACTATTTTGTTTTGATTTTCATTATAATTATTTCTATTATTACGAGACAAAAAAAAATAAAATTGTACAAAACTATATTGAATAATCAAATCAAATTTAATAAATTCATTAAATCAATCATTTCTACAGAAAAGATTTTTTTCTATTTTAGCCTACGAAGTTATCAGCCCATTAATTAGCGCTATACTCCAGTATGTCAAAAACGTATCGGATATGGTCTTACGTAAGATGTTTGCACTAAATTTCGAATTACCCCTACACACACAGTCGCTTATTAAATATTTATATAATTATTGTCATCTAATTACAGCCCTGTGATTCTGTAACTCACTTTTCGAACTCACACAGCGGTTATCGCATCGGCGGTCGCTGTTTGAGTTCGAAAAGTGAGTTACAGAATCGCAGGGCAGGACAGTGGACGGTATATCAATACTATATCATATAGTAATCTTCAAAACACAGAAACATAGCGCTCAAAACTCTGCCACAGGGCCCGACCAAATTTGTTTTAGTATATTATTATTTTATAAGATGATTTGTAATTAAATTGTGTTAACTTTACTATTCTATAATATTCCAGCGTTTTTTTTGTAATCATTTACGGTGACATTGTTAATTCGTTTAATAATAAACATGCGATTGACGCGCAAATGTTATTTTGTATACCTATTTCGAAATGAGTAAGCGATCGTGAACTGTTAATAATTATTGCGCTTTCAATAAAATCTAAAAATAAACGCGTCTTGCTGTCTATGCCTCCAGTTGCCTGGAGGCGGCCATCACGAATTTGACGTCTCGTTTACGTTTTCCCGCCTTTTTGACATAGATAAAAAAATACTTTCATAATCTGTTTTGGACGTTAAGCGCGATTTTATGTAATAAGGTTTTAGTGTATTCAAAATGAATTTAAAATTACAAGTATTACTTTTGATAGTTTTGTGCTTGGGAATACAGGGAAAGAGTTCTGAAGAGCGCCAGGATATTCGCGGTCATGTTAAGGTATTTTTTGTATTTAATTAATATTATCTATGCTATTCTGTACATAAACAATGTTTTAGTTTTTTTTAATTAAATATCCATTAAATAGTATATTAAAATGAATAAATAACATAAATTTTTGTTGGTGGAACGACTATATTTTAAAATTACTAATTGTAGTATCAAATAAATTAGTGCTGGCCTAGTGGCTTTAGCGTGCGACTGTCATCCCTGAGGTCATGGGTTCGATCCCCGGCCGAGCCCTAATAAACTTTCTATCTATTTGAGGAAACTTCGTGAGGAAATATGCATGTCTCAGACCCAAGAAGCGACAGCATTTGTCAGAAGGCTGATCACTTATGGAAAAAAAATCAAAGAATCGGATGCAATCTGAGACCAAGATCCATTTAAGGCTGTAGCACCACTGGTTTATTGTTATTGGCATCAAATAATAAACAGTGGAGCCTCAACACTTTGTTTTGGCCACAGATTTTCGTATATTATTTTTCTTAATAGGTGATCAGACGCGACAACACGCCGCCTTAGACCCAAAGGTCTAAGACCGATTTCCTCATCATGTTTTCCTTCACAGAACGAGCGAGTGTTAAATGCGCATACTAAGTCTGATGGTGAACCAAATGTTTCATCATCTTTCCTACACTAAAAAAATAATATGATATCACTTTACAATCGGAGAACTTTAGCGGGTGTTATCTTCTTACATAAATTGCTAAATAATCATATACAGAGCAGTGACCTCTTACAGGATATTAAAATTGTCGTCCGTTATTCATTCCCCAGGTCTAAAATCACCAATATTTTCCAAATTCTTTCTGCCAAAACCAACCCTGAAGTTCAGGCAACTCTCGTTCGAATTCTTCGCGATTTTAAGGATTGAACACAAGCTGTGTTCCGGAGCTGGATATATTCGGTAGTGGGCTGATCGGTTTTAGAGAAAGCATTGTGGGGTGCCTTTCTCGAACCTAATTCGCTGTTTTGCTGATGATTTTTCTTTTTTTTCTGCTTTAAGTACCAACAAATTTATAGAAATTTTATTTTATTTTCTTTTATTATTTGTTTATCTTATCTTGTATATATTTTAATTGTATTTTTTAATTTTAACTTTTTGTAAAACTTATGTTTACTTTAATTGTCATACATTTTAGACGGAGGATTTTGTTAAATAATCAGTAGATTTAGTACTTTGTATGAGGTCGGTAACTTAATAAATTAAAAAAAAATACACTAGCATAAAAAAAATCTAAAATATCAGTTTTGGTAGTAATAAATGAGTTCTTTAGTTCATAATTCAACATATTCAATATCTTATTCAATAGGTCATATAACCATATTAATTCGGTCGTAGCACTATAATCTAGTCTAAAGCTTTTCTCGGTCAATAGACTTAATGCAAAAAGAATTGATGTCTTCTATAAAACTGTAGTACATCACTTTGCTCTATTGTCAATAGTTGTCGCAGGGTACGCGATTTACTAATCTTTATTGGTTTCCACGTTATACTATCATAATTTCATACAGAACTCTTAAAAATATTCTATAGCCTATGATCGACAGGTTCTACGAGCTACATCCGAATAATCCAACGATTACAAAACAGATTGCTCAGAAGAAGAGAGAAGAAATTAAGCTAAAATTATTAGTCTTTAGTTCGTAATGTTCCATGATGTCTCAGTAAAGTAATTTTTTTTTAAAAAGTTCATCAGGTTTAACTTAGGGTTCTAATGGTGATAAAAGTTTTCGCAGAAAAGTTTCGCTAGCAACCAAATCTTTTCTCTTTATAATAAAGTTATCTCAAAGCAAGAGTTTATGATACCCCTCTTACGAATTTTGAGCAGTTGAAGACTAAAACAGCGACAGAAGTGAGAGCCATATCAGCTGACGTACTGCGGCGTGTCTCTGCAAATTTGCTTTCGTTTAAAGAGTGTATTCACCGTGATGGAAGACCCTGATATTCCCTACATAAAATCCACACTAATACATTATAGTTAGCAATTTCATAAATTTATTATTAAAAATAACATTAGGTGCTGCTTACATTATTAATAAAACAAAAAGCAATAACTAACCTTGAAATATATTATTAAAAGGTTCCGAAGATACTGGTAGTCAGACCAGCCCTGCGATTCTGTAACTCAACAATAAACTACAAGCTCCCTTCTTATCAGAATGTCAAATCACAAAATGACTGCTGACTGCGAAAACCGCTGTGTGAGTTCGAAAAGTGAGTTACAGAATCGCAGGGCAGCTCTTTGGTCTCCTGTGATGTCGACTAAACCTTTTGCTATTTCCTTAAAAAGCCATATAGCGCTAGGACCCTACGACCCAAGGGTCTCGACACCGAATGGGACAAAATCATATTCATAAATTTTAATATTACAAATTCAATTTGTTTTTGAGACACAATAACAATTTTGAAACACATAAACAATAAACTACAAGCTCCCTCCTTATCAGAATGCTAAATCATAAAATGACTGCTTCACGACTGATTTGAGCGCGACCGCCGCTGTGAAAACCGCTGTGTGAGTTCGAAAAGTGAGTTACAGAATCTCAAGGCAGCTCTGGGGTCACCGGTGTCACCAGGCGCCTTAAATCATCAGGTGCCTTGGGCCGTGGGACAAAGGGAACAAAATCAAAGCTGAAGGATTTCTTTCATCTTAAGTATTTCGTAACCATATCGCTCCGGGTTGTAACAATAATAGTTAGGAAAGCTTTAGTAGAAAAAGCTAAATTTAAAATGGAAGCTATTTTTTTTTTATTTATCAAAGAATTGGGCGTACTTTTATGTTCAGCCATAAATTAACGCACTTCTGTGCGACAAAAAAATCAACGAATCACAAAATTTTGTACTAACTGCAAAAAAAATGATAATAATTTTTGTTTGAATTATTTATGTACCTTTTTGTTTTTCCTTTACCGTTTGGGCCCAGCAGAATAATATACGCAGTCAATCAGTATTAAGCAGTGTTGGCCTTAGTGGCTTTAGCCTACGGCTCGCATCTCTGTGCGCATTTAACATTTGCTCGATCGGTGAAGGACAACATCGCTATGAAACCGGCTTGCCCTAGACCCAAAAAGTCGACAGCGTGTGTCAGACACAGGAGACTAATAAACATGCCTATTTGATTGACATGAAATGAAACAGATACAGAAATCTGAGGCCAAGACGTAAAAAGGTTGTAGTGTTTTTTTTATTGTTAGTAGTGACTTAAATAATGTATGTAATCAATTTTATTTAAATCTTTCATAATTTTAATATTTTCTGTGTTCATAGATAGGAGTGCAAACAGTGAATCATTACATACATATGACTTTATATACCAAATTATATAGTATTTAAATCGTAAAATCATTTTTATATGAAGTGCTAATGTAGCATATCCTACGGGTACTTCTGATATTTCCGTTTCTCTGTATCGAACGGTGAAGGTAAACGTGTGGAAAACGGTTTGTCTTAGATCCAAAACGTCGACAGCGTGTGTCAGGCACAGGAGGCTGGTGAGCTTGCCTACTTAACATGCATTGCATAACATGAAACAGAAACAAAGCTTTTTTTGCTACCGCTACCCTATCAAAGCGTGCCAAACGACAATCGCTTATGATTTTGTTGGGAAATATTATAAATCACAATAATTTCGTTCTAGTCGTGCCAAGTGACGCAGATTGCTTATTTTTGATATTTTCAGGGACATTGCATACGAAATGTAGGACATTGTTGTTTAATAATTTATTTATTGTAGTGAAACTTCTTAGGCGCATGAGGGCAAAATGTTTACGGATGAATATAACAATAATATAGCAATAATAACAATATTAGAGTCACGAAGACGTGCAGCGTTTTTGTCGACAAAAAAGGGAGAGAGCGATTGAGACCTATTGAGAGAGTGAGAAGGGCGAATTACCTTATATAAATTATATTTAAAAAATTAAAATGTAAAGAGAATTCATGAAATATTAGTATTTTACATATTATACAAAATAATTTATTGAAATCTCAAACGACGAATTGTAAATTGAAATACCAACCGTGTAATTATCGAAGAAATAAATTAAAAACAATTATAATTTGTATTAATTTTAATGACAATTAAATTCATTAAATTTCTAACATATCTTCCTTTTTCCCTCCCTCTAAGTCTCGGAAATCGAAAGTTTTAGATTTGTATAAATATTAAATATGAACAAGACTTAAAAATTAGTTTGCCAAAGTTTCACTTCTGACATTGTGTACTTTGTACGCACGCAATTTTTTATATATTAAAGTTCACTGCATCATACATAATGCTATTTACAGTATATCACGCTATTACGATACTTTTATAATACTTTACTATATATTATATTCGAATATAAAAGTTTATCCGGCGTTGCGTTAGGCCTGCCCTGCGATTCTGTAACTCACTTTTCAAACTCAAACAGCGGTTTTCGCATCGGCGGTCGCTCTCAAATCAGTCGTGAAGCAGTCGTTTTATGATTTGGCATTCTGAAAAGGTCCCCGCTTGTGGTTTATTGTTTATTAGAATGCCAAATCATAAAATGACTGCTTCACGACTGATTTGAGAGCGACCGCCGATGCGAAAACCGCTGTGTGAGTTTGAAAAGTGAGTTACAGAATCGCAAGGCTGAAGTTATTCTTATATTCACTCAAAGGGTTTATGGTTGGCGCCTAATATAAACTTTATAGCGTAACATTGAAACTGCAGTAAGTGAAGTGCATTGCTCGCACTCAATATTATACATTTGGCGTAAGGCCAATTGTGAAATGAACTTAAAATTGAGTTTACTATGACACATAATTTATGTGTTGAGGCATTAAGGTTGCTTTCTGACTAGTTAACTCCCTTAATACATATATATATGTAAATTACGTGTCACGTTGTTTGTCCGCTATGGACTCCTAAACTACCGAACCGATTTCATTCAAATTTGCACACCGAGTGCAGTTTGATCTAACTTAAAAGATAGGATAGCTTACATCTCAATTTATACCCGCAATATTATTTTATTGCAAAATATTTGTTTATTATTTGATAGTCACAATTCTAACAGATGGCGTTGTGTTTAAAGTACCAACGTTTCACATAAGCTACAATTTAATGGCATAACCCCCAAAACGCATGGTGGTCCCCATGACTGGTGTTCTCCTACCGTTTCCCTTGAATAGTTTGCTACTATGTAATATAACAAAAACCTTAGCCACAGCAACGCTTGGCCGGTCTGCTAGTTAAGTATAATTATTTTAGTGCAATAATACGCTTCGCGTTGAACCTACTTTATTGCTGAGCTAGCGACCCGCCCCGGCTTCGCACGGATGCAATGCTGATACTAAATTCAAAGTGCTATAGAGTATAGGGAGAACCGCGGCCTCCGACGCGCTGCGTCCCGCAATTTTTAAATTTGTAATATCTTCGAAAATATTCATTTAAATCATATGCTGTAAAGAGCCATATAGATCTATATTAAATCAACAATGTATTTAAGGTATTTAATTTGATAAGGATTAATGCTGCATTGGTTAAAATCGCTTCGAAAATTAGCCATTATTTGTCATAAAAAGTAAATGACAAAAACATGTTATTGTGAGATATCCATAAGAGATAGACATATATCATCGCGGAGTTTTCTGTAGACATTTTCAATATGTACAATACTTAGTACATTATAAACCTCAAAAATAACAGTATTTCTCCACTATTTAATGGATGTTATTATACATAAATCTATAAAAAAAAACCACATTAAAATCCGTTGCGTAGTTTTAAAGATTTAAGCATACATAGGGATATAGGGACAGAGAAAGCGACTCTGTTTTATACTATGTAGTGATATTTAAATTACAAACATAATATTAATGAACAATATGTATTTCATTTATTTACAAGATGACCTGCCTTGCGATTCTGTAACTCACTTTTCTAACTCACACAGCGGTTTTCGCATCGGCGGTCGCTCTCAAATCAGTCGTGAAGCAGTCATTTTACGATTTAGCATTCTGATAAGCAGGGAGCTTGTAGTTTATTGTTTATCAGAATGCCAAATCATAAAATGATTGCTTCACGACTGATTTGAGAGCGACTTGATTATCAATAATCAAATAGGCAAGTAGGTGCTCAGCCTCCTGTGCCTGATACACGACGTCGACTTTTTGAGTCTAACACAAACCGGTTTCCTCACGATGTTTTCCTTCGAGCGAATGTTAAATGCGCTCATAGAAAGAAAGTCCATTAGTGCACAGTCGGGGATCGAAAAAGGCTACACACTGATTTCTAGTTCCTATATCAATGAGAAATCCCTGCTTTCTAAGACTGAATGTGGTCAAATTTTAATAAAATTGAATTTACAGAGCGATGCAACTGCGCTTATATTTGCTGACGAATTCAAGCAGACAATAGAGAAGTATCTCTTTGGAATATGCCCGCAGCCATATAAGGTAATTATCACTTTTATTACAAATGATAAGAGATATTTCCACTATGATTATTGATTAAAATGTATAAAATATTTAACTTTAACGCTCATACGTGGGTAACACTGAAAATGTTTTTTTTTTTTTTTTTACTTTTTGGCAACAGCTCTGAAAATGTTTAGAACTGGCCAGTTAAAACATTGCTAATGAAAACTTTTTTGAATTTCAATTTTGGAACTCTTTGGTAACCTAATGTAGGGCATAAAGTTAAAACTATTGCCATAATACTAAAAAAAAAACCTAATGTAGTATATTGCATTCATTTGTTTTTGTGAATTGGCGGCAAATCTAAAACTCTTGTTAGACGTGAAAATTAACCTAAAGGTGGGAACTGACCAAAATTTACGAGGTGTAATGTAGCATTCGCATCGAGTGTATTAGGCCCTTTCTCCACTGCTCCCGTCCGACGTCGGATACCGGATTGAGTCATGAGAAAAATATCGGAAGGCCGGATTGCGCTTCTCCACTATATCCAATCCGACAATAATCTATACTTGTGTATTTTTCATGCAACACTTATATTAACTAAAACCCATATTATACTTAATTTTATTAATAAAACGTTCTAAATTCTGATATTTTATTGCCCTGGCTAGTTTATTACTTTTTTTATATTGTCTATCTTGAAATATTATAATCTACTTAATAAATACTTCACTATTACTATGGTACAAAAATATAAATAAATAGCAACATAATTTGGTTTGGTCCAGGTTATCCAGATTCTTTCAAATTAAAGAAACTATAAATAAACCTGTGAATAATAATTTATAACCTCTTGGATATACTTGGACCGATAAAACACCGCGTTCCAATCTAGCAAGTTATCGGATCGATAAAAACCGGATGCCGCAGTAGTGGAGAAGCACGTAAGTACTGTTGTGAGTTTCTAAATCGGATCGGTAATTAACGTTTGCCGGACCGGAGCAGTGGAGAGACGGCCTAACGCATCGAGCATGTTACGCTGTGTTTTAAAATCGGCGTAACATGCAGCATGCTCGGCAAAACTAGCCACACTACAAAATCCGTTTAGCCTCATAAAACTAGAATAATTGCGAAATAGACCCGTTGGTTGCAGATGCCGCTGGGGAGTAAGACAAAGAACGGGACCACCTTCTCCTGCGACCTCGATACGGATCACCAGGATTTAGCAGCAAGGTATCGCTTTAATAATAATAACCATATTTTAATGGTCATCCGAGGCAACTAGATTTTGAAATATTGTCCTTATTCGTGCACAGAAACATACATATTTTTAAGTCAAATGTAGACGTCGAAGTAAGAAGTAGACATGGGGAGAAATTGGCTGTGCCAAAAATCAATCTGGAACTGCCCTGCGATTCTGTAACTCACTTTTCGAACTCACACAGCGGTTATCGCAGCGGCGGTCTCGCTCAAATCAGTCATAAAGCAGTCATTTTACGATTTGGCATTCTGATAAACAATAAACTACAAGGAGGGACCTTATCAGAATGCCAAATCGTAAAATGACTGCTTTACGAAAGATTTGAGCGCGACCGCCGCAGCGAAAAAAAATAATTTACCAAAACAATTAAAAAATCGACTTGGTGTATTACTTTTGGAATAAATAATTATTTGCGTGAGACCCTGTAGTTGATATAAATTTAATAAAGTATGATATCATATGTACGATACAAATAATAGAACTGACCAATTCATGTGACTAGTAATGTAAAATGTTAAATTCCTTTAAAGACAAATTTGCGCGCCATTGTGTGTGGCAGAATATG
Organism: Pieris melete; assembly: GCA_963693345.1. Lineage (NCBI taxonomy): Eukaryota > Metazoa > Arthropoda > Insecta > Lepidoptera > Pieridae > Pieris > Pieris melete. The sequence goes on along the minus strand of CAVNZK010000038.1, from coordinate 706,078 downwards.
CGAACTTTTGTACCACCTTACAAATGTTTGTACCATATTCTTGCAATAAATTATTATTATTAGTATTATTATTACAAATTCTCGAGAAATGTGCCGAACTCATATAAAAATGATGAAACAGGAATTTTTAAACACTGCAATACCATACCAGAAAAAGTAAATAAATGTCTTCTAATAAAACAACTTTTTATCGAATTTAAAATTATGAAAAATAATTGTAAATACATAACTTCAATCCGGTTAAAAATTGTTTTATTAAATGTGTAAAAGTTATGTCAATAAAAGACAGTACTAAATGTATTCAAGTCGATCACTTTTCTCGAGATGACTTAATTATTATTTATAATATTTTTAGTTTAAATTTGGCAATACATAAGCTGTAAATAAATATTTCAGGCTTGCAACATTAGCGTTAAGAGCTCATTCAGCATCGCGTTCAGACTGTCTAAGACTAGGAGCGGCGTTGGCGAATACGCTCGGAGATTTGGCGCGAACAGCTGCGAACCAACAAAATATGTTTCCCCCTTGTAAGTTCAATAGAGACATCTACATTCTTCAGCTATCACTGCGATGACGACATATATACCTTCTCTGCCTTAGGGACAGTCAGTACTATTAGATTATAATTAAAGAAATCAGTCATGTGGAACATGGTGTAATGACTGCAGCTCCTTACAAACATTGTGTAAAACAAAAAACTTGGCGATTATAAAGAGTGACGGAGAGTTTATTGTCAGTTCTTCTCTTCCGTTTGACGCCCTTGATTTGAGAACTGGCAGTAAATGTTAAATTAGAAGCATTTAATTTGTATTTATTTTTGGACGTTCATAAGTGTACCTATGTACTACTCATGTCATGAATACATGACTTTGTCTTTGCCAGCAGGCTTCCGTACTGCATATAGAAGAATTGCTGTTTATTTGTCTCGCTAAAACTCGAGAATGGGTGCACCTAATTGACTGATTATGATCTTAAAATCACACCCCGTTTTTTACAGTACCTCTGGAGCTGAATATATTCGGTAGTGGTCTGATAGGGTTTAAAGAAAGCATTGCCTATATAGTAATCCGCTGTTTTGCTGATATTTTTTATTATTTCCTTTTGTGCTTAACAAAAATTTCTGGTATTTTTGTAACTAGTAATATATTTTAATTGTATTTTTTTTGTATAATTTATGTTAACCTTCATAGCTATAAAAATAAATTAATTAATACACTACAACCTTTTTAGGTCTGGGCCTCAGATTTCTGTATCTTAAACCTTCCAGCAGCTGAGCTTATAAATTTATTAAAGTTACATAGTACAAAATCTATGGTTAACTATTTTATCTAAAATGTATGACAATTAAAGAGAGCAGTGTTGGCCTAGTGGCTTCAGCATGCGACTCTCATCCCTGAGGTCGTAGGTTCAATCCCCGGCGGTACACCAATAGACTGTCTATTTCGCATTTAACATTTGCTGGAACGGTGAAGGAAAACATCGTGAGGAAACCGACATGTCTTAGACCTGTACCTTAGACCTTTGTAATATATAATAATAATAGTCGATGACGTGTTTCAGGCACAGGAGGCTGATCACCTACTTGCCTATTAGATTGAAAAATTATCATGAAACAGATTCAGAAATCTGACTCTCTAAAGGGGACATCCCCTTAGCGCCACTGATTTATTTTATTATTTATATTCAATCATAAAATTAAACATGCAGTAAATTGCAATGACCCATATAAGTAATCCTTCCGGCATTCTGTTAGGGCTAAAACAACAGTCCACACCTGCACAACCATATTGTGAATATATGAGTAATACATACTTATGTAAATGAGGACAAATTATCGACACACATTCTTCGTTTGATTTCAAAGCTATGTTTAAAAGATTGAACTAAAACATATGCCAGAAACGTATTTGACATGACGTCTGAACGTCATTTAAGGCAGTTTTTGCCGGGCTATGAACCAGCTGCCCATTAAAGTATTTCTGAAGTAATTCTTGGGGTGCTTCAAGAAAAGACCGTACCAATTGTCAAAAGCACCAACCCTCTGGCATTGAGAGCCTCCATGGCGGTATCACTAAACATCAGATGTCAGTTCCTGACTCGTGTCAGTTTACCCCCTGTTATATATACAAAAAATACCTGGAAACAGTTGCCCAAGCAAAGACCGTACCTATAGTTCATGAAAAGGCAGACACACTCTTGGCATTGCCAGTGTCTATGGGTGGAGGACATCAGGTGAGCCTCCTGCCCGTTTGCCCCCTGTTCTAATACTTGGATATTTTTTTCTAGCATCAGCGGCTGAGACGAAGAAGAGAAAGTTATCAAAGAGCCAAAAAATGCAGATAAAAGCTAAACAACGTACAGCACTCGCCGTTAAGAAGAAGGCCGCTGCAGCCGCCGCCGCAGCCGCTGCTAAGATGACGTCATAAATGTGACGTCATCAACTAGTTTAGTGTAAAATTCGACATTTTTTTTCAAGATATTATATAGATTTAACAATACTTAAGACTGAGATATCATGGAATTCGGGCCCTAGGACTCGAAGAAGTCTATTTAAATATACATATTTATTTTAATTAACTAGTCAGATGCTAGATTTTATAATAAATTATCGAATCATGCAAGTGTTGTTTTATTTTTCTACTAGTAGACTCGGCCAAGCGTTGCTGTGGCTAAGATTTTTGTTATATTACTTACTAGTAAACTATTCAAGAGAAACGGTAGGAGAACCACAAAATCCACCATGCTTTTTTGGTGGTTATGCCATTAAATTGTAGCTTATGTGAAACGTTGGTATTTATTTTGACAAGGATCGATGCCTTTTCTAGCGGTGGTATTTTAATAAAAAAAATTAATAAAAGGACGCTTATTGTGACATAACTATAAAAGATAGAGCTGCTGCGACATGCTGTCGCGACATTTTTTATAGATAGTGATGTGTCCTGAAAAATTTTAATGCATCATTTTGTTCTATCATTAATAGTTTTCGCAGCGCACGCGATTGAAGGAAGTTTTTTGTTAATTTTTTTACACCTTGGTTTATATTATTCAAGTTTTAGTAAGCATCCCTAGTTTTTTTTTAGTAGCATTTTTTTGAAAATGAAACATTGCCTATATCACTCGGGAATAGAGTAGCTTGCCAACGGTGAAAGAATTTTTGAAATCGGTCCAGAAGTTTCGGAGCCTATTCATTTTGAAACAAACAAAAAATCAAATCGTTCTTCTTTATAATATTAGTATTATAATACCACTAACTAAAACGGCCGCCATGCCTCCTTCTGGCAAAGCTACAAAGGTATAATAATAACACATATTTTATTTTCAAAAAAACGACTTAACTATCTATTACTAAATAATCGTAAATGTTTTTGCAATTTAAATACTTAAATAATTATCATTGAATATACAGTGAATACAAATATACAGTAGTTACTATCAGGTCAACTTTATTTAAAAAAGTTTTTATTTCCCATGTGGTCTTTGATTTTCCTTTTGGGAACAAGGCGTGATGATAGAAATTAATAAATTTATAAAAAGTTAAAGTTTGTCTTGTGAGGGGTAATCTACTGAATCGATTTTAAAAATTCTTTTACCAATAGCAAGTTACCAGTTATGAGTAACGTAGACTAATATTAAAAGACTTTTGCGTGGTACCACGGACAAGTAAGAGAGACCGGTCAAACGAAGGTCTTACGAACGCTGCCTTAATGAGAAATATAAAATTGAGTTCTAGAGAAAAGTTGTAGAACTTGATAATTCATACAAGTCAGTGACATATGTCTAACTTTTATAATTTCGCATTATAAATTAAGTGTGACGTTGTTTGTCCGCTATAGACTCCTAAACTACCGAACCGATGTCAATCAAATTTGCACACCGTGTGTATAATTTTTTTTTTTTAAATTATGATTGGACAATTCACACCAATTGACCTAGTCCCATGCTGGTGAAGCTTGTGTCATGGGTACTAGGCTATATACATACATATTATACATAGATAGACCTAACACATATAAATACATATTTAAACACCCAAGACCTAAGCACAACACCAAATCCTCATCACATCGATATTTGTCTCAGCCGGGGATCGAACCCGGGACCCATGGATTCGCAGTCAGGGGTACTAACCACTAGACCAACGAGCCGTCGAAGTGTAGTTTGATCCAACTTAAACGATAGGATTAGATAGGATAGGATGGTGGTCCCCATGACTGGTGTTCTCCTACCCTTTCCCTTGAATAGTTTACTACTATGTAATATAACAAAAACCTTAGCCACAGCAACGCTGGGCCTGTCTACTAGTAGATATATATAGATATCCCTTTGGGCACTTTGTTGTGACACCTACACTACTGTACGGCTGTCAATCGTGGCCTAACGCAGCTGGAATAATAAAGAAAATACAAACATTTCAACGATCAGCCGAAACGAGCATGTTAGGCTTGAATCTTAGAAACATAATTAAATTTACAACAATACGAAATAAAACAAAGATACGCAGCAAAAATGATGTGCCGCCTGAAATGGCGTTGGGCGGGGCACACAGCAAGAAAGTGCGACAACCGATGGAGCTAGAGAGTGCTGCACTGGCGCTGGGCGGATGACATCACCGCCGTCATTGGAGTCACCTGGCCGCGCTTGGCCCACGACAGACACGAGTGGAACCGGATGGAGGAGGCCTATGTCCAACGGTGGACAAACCAAAACTTGACAAGCATATGATTATTCCTAAATGTTAAAGTGTATTTTACCTAATGATAAAAGTTAATTTTTCAATTCAAAATCGATGAAACTTCGGAAATAAAGGCTATTATTATTGGGTACTTTGTGGCTCCAACGTGCCGTATAGGTGGTAATTTGTTGATCAATTTTCCCTTTTTGATCCGGGTGTCTTTTGTTGATCCAATGCTAGCTGACCATAAATATGTAGCTGTGTTCGGCCACAAGTGTCACGATGAGTAATAATAATAATTAAGGGGTTTTATACAAATTTGGATTGATCCCTCCTGCCTCTTTTCAACACCGTACGAGCTCAAAGGCCGGCAACGCACCCACTAAAAATTGGTGTCTATGGGCTGCGAAGACTGCCCTTTTTGGTCGTCACGCAAGCTCGTTTGCCCCCCTATTATATTATATATAAAAAAAATCAGTCGCTCCACTCATTTGTAGGCATGAAAGTGCTTGTGTTTATTTTGTTGATTTCGAATTATAAACTTTATGTTGATCGAAAAATAATAAAGTATTTTTTTTTTTGTTGGACAATTCACACCAATTGACCTAGTCCCATGCTAAGCTGGTGAAGCTTGTCTTGTGGGTACTAGGCAACGGATATACATACATAATATACATAGATAGACGTAACACATATAAATACATATTTAAACACCCAAGACCTTCGCACAACACCAAATGCTCATCACATCGATGTTTGTCTCAGCCGGGGATCGAACCCGGGACCCATGGATTCGCAGTCAGGGGTAAACGGGGGTAAAGGGGTAAAAGGGGGGGGTGGTTAGTAAACCACTAGACCAATGAGCCGTCGATCGAGTATTGATGTTTACAATAGAAAAAAAGGGTAACTCGCAAAGATTCTATAATAATCATCTCATGTAAGTAGTTGCTAGACGAAAGCGGCTTTTCATAATATCTACTTTAAAATAGTAAAACTTCAGCTATATCACTGTTATTTATCCATCATTTAATCAATAATGAAACAGCTAATATTTTTTGCACGATCGCAGTGTTGTAGCAGTGGTATTAATTATAAGAAAAATTATTTATCTATTTCAAAAAAACAAACGGTTAATAAACAAACCATTGTTTCTCTTATATTATAACACAGTATTAAATTCAATGCAGACTGCATTGATTTTATTGATTACGCATTTTTTCTTGTCTGAGTTTAAACATATAGAAATACTATTTTTAACAGAACAAATCCAGGAACTAAATGTCCGTTTGGTAAGGTCTCTCATTTCTCAGACGCATTTCCGGCTATCACTTGGAGGTGTTCCAATCAAGGTCCCTCGAGACTCCTGCATAATCAGTATCATCAAATTCGGGCGACCGATTTTAAAGTCGTTACCTTCAGCCGAAATGTGTGGCCGAGTCATGGAAAATTGCGTCCAACGAATCGACCGCTACACACGTGCCTGCGGCCATATGAGGGAAGTCGAGTTCCATTCGTAAATGTTTTGAATGTACTTCAACCCAATAATAAAGTTTTTGAAATATCTCAAATAGGTTTCATTTTATTTTGAAAAAAGTTTTTAGTCCTTATTGGAAAACCCATTACAATATCTCAATATATAGTAAGTAATTAGAACGCAAACCAACTGTTAGCAATCGTACATTTGAAGCCAAAAAGAGCCCATTTAGTTTTTTCCACACCCATAAATTGTAATATAACATTCTCGTTTCCGGTAATGTCCAATAAGGTCGAATACAATTATATTAAAGAGTCACTCAGATTAAGAACCCTTAAATACGCCAATTTTTTGTTAATCGTCGCAACCACTACCCCTAATGTTATGTTAGTTATAAGCTAATATTTTAAACGATTAAAGCCAGTTGACACCCAGTTTAAAACAAAGAGTTTCATTTATTTCCATATCCCACAAACAACCGCTACTAAACTTCACTCTAGCAAGGAAACAATTAAATTGCGTTTATATATGTAAATAGCAAAAAAATTAAAAAAAAAAAAATAGAAACTAAAAACCTCATCAATATTTTCATTAATGTTATTAAGTTGTAAGTCCGAGATATATACTATGGTTTCATGAAAATTGACTGAAATATATTATTCTTCGGGAAATCGCAAAAATCTTTCTACCTGGTAAAGCCTAATTCCAAATTACGGCCAACAACTAGTGTACAAATGAGTTGTATATAACAATATCTCTAAAAGGTCTTACAACGCATATAAACATGACTTACGGAAATTTATAAGTGCTACACATCTCAACAACTTCTAATAATAATAATATTAATTAAATAATAATATAACTTATATAATAGATTGTCGTCTATATAAATGCATGATGCATACCTACGAGTACAATACAACCATGAGTTTCAAAGGCAAGGTTGTGCTAATAACGGGTGCCAGCTCCGGTATTGGAGCCGCGACGGCTGTTGAATTCGCTAAAAATGGAGCTAACGTGGCCATCGTCGGCAGGAACGTGGAAAAATTGAACAAAGCCGCCGGAAACTGTTCCAAATATTCCAAACCGTTGGTAATCAACGCCGACGTAAGCCACGACGAAGATTGTAAAAAAATTGTTGCATCTGTCATAAAAACATTTGGAAAACTCAATGTGTTGGTCAACAATGCTGGGATAACGCGAAATGCGACTATTTTGGAAGGTAACTTCTTGGAAATGTATGATCAGATCATGAAAGTTAATGTCCGAGCGCATCTTAACGTGACCTCCCTCGCAGCGCCATATCTGGTCAAAACTAAAGGTAATATCATCAATATATCAAGTGTAGCCGCCTCTTTGCCACCGAAAATGAAAGGTGTGACTCCGTACTGTGTCTCAAAGGCGGCATTAAACCATTTTACACGCTGTGCAGCTGTGGAATTGGCGAGAGAAGGCGTACGAGTCAACACAGTGAGCCCTGGACCAGTTAAAACCGATCTTTTGGATAACGCTGGTATAACAGACATGACGATAGATAATTATGCAGACTCTATGCCATTGAAGCGTGTATCGCAGTCTGTGGAAATCGCTGATATGATACTTTTTTTGGCAAGTGACAAGGCTGTTGGCGTGACAGGAGCGGAATTTTTTGTTGACAATGGTTATATGATCAAGAACTAAATTGTCGTAATTATTGAAATATATATTTTTATACAAACATATTGTATCAGTTTAACACAAACAATTTATTCCAGAATGTTTTTGTTACCATAGTTAAACATTGCTTCTATTAGCTTTATATTAGTAGAAAACAAAAATGTATAGCGTATATAACGTTACAATTATACGAGTTTATATTTACTAGCTGCCTAACTTCGCTTCGCCTTAATGTGATTTTACTTAACCTACCTTTTTAGTACATGAGACTGTTCGGTTTTTTGGAATGAAAACTTTTTAGGTTTTTCTGTGAATATTTCTCTATATAAACCTTCGACTTCAAGTCGTAAGATTTTAATTAAAAAATAAAAACATAATTTTTGGAATGGACACCCCTTATCACTTAGGGGTTTGAAATAAAGATTTTTGTGTCAAGTTCTTACAATCATTTGCGACTACGCATTGTTAAGATTTTTACAATAAGTTGACCCAATTTCAACGTGTGAGTAAACGTAAATGTATTTTTGTTTTAAAATAACTCCATATTCAAGGCAATTTTCGTTCTTGCATAAGGCTATAGCTTTCTCGCTACAGATATATTTTCTGATTCTAATAATCACAAAAATTATGGGTTGCTATTGTACCATAATGACTACATGAATAGAAGCATGATGGAAAAAAATGTGTGCGTGTACTAGGTGTACACACGTTAGAAGTGAAACTTCTTTATGACCTTATTTTTCGAAAAATTATCTATATGCAACTTTACAGAAATTGGTTAAATAAAGTTAAATTAGATAAAGTTTAAAAAAAGGCTTTAATATCACAGACTTGAATACAAATAAGACAATTATTTCATTTTACCTTATTACCACTAAGATTATTACAGAATTTCATAAATTGTAATAGAATTTTTAGTATCATTGTTATCGTTATTATACATTTTTGTTATTAATGGTTTAGAATCTCTTTGAATCAACCGTGGTAGGGACAAGAAAAAGACGCGCGTAACGGTCAAATGTGACACTGACGCGTAACCGAAACATGTGACGCGTAACCGAAAAATGTGACGCGTAACGAAAAAATGTTACACTAAATTTTTTTCCAACCTCGATAAAGAAGTTTCACTTCAAAAACTTTCTGACAGAATAAACATATCAAAAATAACAAATCACAGAAAACAAAAGATGTAACTATTACGATTAAAAAACTAAAATAGAAGTGGGCTGGGCATTCCATCAGAGGACGGTCAAAATGGAGCAAGTCATTGATGCATTGGTACACAGGTCACATGAAGAGGAAAAGGATTAGACCATACCTAAGGTGGGTTGATGAAATAAGAGACGTGACAGGTGGCACATGGACCCGAACTGCCCAGGTCAGAAATTTATGGTGGCAATTGGAGGTAGGGATGTGAAAAAATAGGTAATCGATTATCGAAATAATAGATTTTTTTAAAAGTGAAAATCGATTTTTTTACCCGATTTCAATATTATCATGAAAATCAATTATAGTCCATTTTTCATCTGCCACTTTTCGACATAATGTCTGCTCTTTATAACCCGGACGTCGAACAATTAGGGAGATTCGAAAGGGTGATAAAACCAGTTAACTTCACAAAAACTCAAGTTTAAATTGACCACTATAATTTAAAAGTAAAATAAATTTATTCAGCTGCACAAGGTTACATATCTACAATATAAAAACTGAAACGATTTTTTTCTTAAAAAAAATAATCGATTTTTATATTCATCGATTTTTCATGCTTAAAAAAATAGCTTGGTAAAAAATCTATTGTTTTATGCATAATGCATAATAAAATCCCTAATTGGAGTTAGCCTTCGCCAACAAAAGGCACACAGCTTGCCTGTTGTCGAGGGAATGTAAATATTCAACTATATATTGTTTTAATACGAAACGTATATTCTTGATTAAGTAAGATTGTATCTTGTCTGAATAAAGGCTTATATTATTATTATTTTATTATCGCAGTAATCATTTTGATATCAATTACAATTAAAACACAATTTGCTAGGTCGCTAAGCGGCACACATTGAGATTCATTTAAATACATATTCACGCGACACTTAGAACATATTAAAAGTACACAATCGTATCCTATTAATATTTAAAAACTTTTAAACGTTTACACGTTGTATATTTGTGATAACATAACGAAATTTTTAAATTTTTAAAATCTACATAAGAAATTTTATTTACTCGAAGGAAAGTTTTGGAAAATTTAGTTTAAAAATAAAAAAACGTGTGGCACTCGGAGTCTGCCGCGGTAAATCTATTGCATAGCATTTTTTAACAACTTATGCAGTTATAATTATTTATTTATGCAGAGTTTTTTTTCTTTGATATTAATTCAAGTTTTTTCTTGGATATAATTTCAATCTACCACTATACCAGACTCAGACTAAAACGCCTTTATAGTCTGTCCCACTCTAACGCGTATCGTGTGTTAGGTTTTTTTCGTTACGGAATTTTTTTAGTATGATTAATATTAAAAAAAAAAAAAACGATTTTTTTTGATTCGTTCGCCGCGCTCAAAGCCCGCGATATAATCTATGCAATAGCTTAAAAAAAAATGGTGCGTGTACTTATGTACGCGCGTAAGAAGTTATACTTCTTTGGCCTTCTTTATTTTTAAAAAATATTAAATAATTAATAATAAATATATATAGCATTGTATGTATAGCATTAATAATTTAACAATATCTAATATTATTCAATTATTGATTAATATTAATAATAATTATTATTTATTATTTTATTATATTATTAATTCAATTTAATAACTAGGTATGTTTCATAACCTTTTAACTAAGTAGCAATAGGTCTTTGTGAAAAAGCATTGCTAAGTTTCTTTGAAAAAATAATTAAAACTCCTTTATTTGTTTCAAACGTCATTATGGTCATTCAAAATTCTTGGCATAGCTGCTAACGTCACGCATATTCTATTTATTTTTACTTGTAGATTGTCTTATTCCCATCTCGCTCGCACACGCTCGGCGCCCATACTGATAATTTTGTGTCACGGTGCGCGCGCATCGTAAAATTTCACTCTCATAAATTTTTCATAACGCGCCTAAAGAAGTATAACTTCAAAAAAAAATAGGGTAGCAAAAAAGGTAAGTAAGTAATCGTATTTAGGCCAAACGAATATCGCCGGGACAAGACTCAAAAAGATTTTTTATACACTTGCGTTGTAAATAATAGCAACAATAAGGAGAAGTTGTTCTATCGCGGTTGGCATTGTTAGTACATGTAACGTCATTACATAATATTCTCATTATTGCACCGTAAAAAGTAATAGACGTTGGATTGATTATATTTTTTTTACAGTTTTACTTGAGTTATACTATAATAAGAATGTACTAACTTATAAATTATAACATTACAATTATATAATATATATATATTTGAAAAAAAAAAACATTTATTCATATAGGCAACAAAATGAACGTCAAAAAATGAATATAAATGAAATTTTACATTTAATGCCAGCTCTCAAATCAAGAGCGTAGAACTGAAGAGAAGAACTGGCAATAAACTCTACACTACTCTTTTTAATCAATAAAATAAATTAAAAACAAAGATTTGTCCTCTATCAGCAGTAGGCATGGTGAAATAGGATCACGCACTTACATTCTCGTGGGAACAACACGCAAACATATAGTCGAAATAACTAACATCGCCGCATACACGAATTCAAGTACGACCAGTCACCACAAATAACACCCGAGTCTGGAAATGCAGCCGATAGATTCAGTCGCGTTACCTCTTTATACTGGAGCAATTCCAGGAGAAATTCGTTCGATCGTTTAAATATTCATTTGTATTATAATAGGCCTTAGCAAGCAGCTTTACATTAATTGTATCATTATCACTAGGGATTTTGTTGAAAAACGTATACAATCAATTGCCTTGAAAAGAATTAATCGTTTTATGCGGCCTTGTGGATGGTGCGCTATTTTTTTCTTTATTACGAGTACTATAATTCTGGAAACTTCTATACTTTTTAAAGATATCTATATTTTTCCGAACATACAAATTATTCTCATAAATGTATTGACTAACAACAGAAGTTTCACTTAGATCAGGAATAATACATATAATATCAATTAAGTAATTAGTGAAATTACGTTTTTTACGTAGTTTTTAATCACTGCCAAAAACTAGTGTACAATAAATGAGTTAACAATACCTCTCTTGTCAAAGGTACTGAATGTAGTAAGTACTAATATTCAAACCTCAGTAGAGAACAATATTATTAGATTTTTTAGGGGCCTCATAGCCTAGCGGTCTTATTAAGTGGCAGCTAGGTGAGGGGTACCGGGTTCGATTCCCGGTTCGAGGGCAAGTTTTAATTTAATTTAAGTTTGTTCTTGGCCTTTGGGAGGGTTGTGCGGTACCGGGCGAGTGCTTAAACAGTATGGAGGACACGGTCGAATTTCTAATTTTCTATATTTAAGATTCGTTGGTTCGTGGCGATTGGTTCAGCTGCTCTCGAGATTTGCGCGATATCTAATACATAAAATTCTCGTGTCACAATGTTCGTTCCCATACTCCTCCGAAACGGCTCGACCGATACTTATAATTTTTTTTATGCTAATTCAGTATGCCTGAGAATCGGCTCCTATCTATATTTCAAACCCCTAAGTGATGAGTTTGTTTTCTATTTTTTTATGACACAGCGTAAAAAAATACATACTACCCCTCTTAATAGATCAGCCTCTTTTTTTATTACAGTTCATAGTTATTTTTATTGAACTAAAAAAATATTTCTTAGAAATAATATACATGCCAAAACAAACGTTTCCGGGTAAGCTAGTAACTTATAAATATATGTGAAATAACTTGTAAATTCATTAAAAATATTGATTTTTATACGACAGTCTTGCTTGAAACAAATTCGTTTCGTATTTAAGAATTTATTAACGCGTAAAAAACTATTCGCCATCTTGTCGTTTGGCCGGTTCTTGAACGTATCATTGTTTAATTTGATTGTTAAACGCATTAAAAATAACAATACGTAGGTTCTATAGCTGCTAATGAACAATCTGAAAATTTTAATGATATTATTACCAAAACTTATCTACTTATTATCATTATTTATCATTAAGTATTTAGACGGAATAAATATTTATTTCTGCCGTGATGTCCTGGGGTCGGTCATAAATAAAACAAGTAATCCAATTTATATATCTTCTAATTTACAATATTCTCGTGTCACAGTTTTCGTTGCCATACTCCTCCTAAACGGAAAAGGTGGGAGCTTGTAGTTTATTGTTTATTAGAATGCCAAATCATAAAATGACTGCTTCACGACTGATTTGAGAGCGACCGCCGATGCGAAAACCGCTGTGCGAGTTCGAAAAGTGAGTTACAGAATCGCAGGGCTGGTTGGTGAACAGCCACAAGATCCATTTCCTTCTGTATTATCAACCACGATCAGTTCCTCCAAGTTCTCATCGCCTCTGCGCATTGTATGACCTAAGTAAGATACAATTCGCTGTCGGCATGTTAGACAGGCGAGTCCGTTGGTTCAGGATCGATATATTGATTTTGGAATTGGTTGAGGAATTCCTCTTTTCTTCTCTAATCTATATATATATATATACTAGCAGACTCGGCCAAGCTTTGCTGTGGCTAAAGTTTTTGTTATATTACATAGTAGTAACCTATTTAAGGGAACACCAGTCATGGAGACCACCATGATTTTATGGTGGTAATGCCGTTAAATTGTAGCTTATTTGAAACGTTGGTACTTCTTTCAAGACAGCGCAATCTGTTAGAATTGTGACTATCAAATAATAAACAAATATTTTGCAACAAAATAACATTGCGGGTATAAATTGAGATGTAAGCTATCCTATCTTTTAAGTTGGATCAAACTGCACACGGTGTGCAAATTTGATAGATATCGGTTCGGTAGTTTAGGAGTCCATAGCGGACAAACAACGTGACACGTAATTTATATATATTAAGATAAGAGAAAGCCGTATTAGTTAAAATTAAAAAAAAACTCAAGAACGGCTGAACAGCCCTACGATTCTGTAACTCACTTTTCAAACTCACACAGCGGTTTTCACAGCGGCGGTCGCGCTCAAATCAGTCGTAAACCAGTCGAAAAGTGAGTTACAGAATCGCAGGGCTGATTTGGCTGAAAATTGGTGGGGACGTAGCTTAGAACCAGGAGATGGACATAGGATTATATTCTGTTTCCGTGGGACGTGACATAAAACGTGGTATAACAAAATACAACAAACAGAAAAACTAAAACTGCATCAGTCATCAATCTATCCATTTGTTAAAAATGTGATAACAAAACGCAACTGGCAACTAAACGTACCTGTCATGTTATCTATGGTCAAGTATGATTAAATATTTTCCAATCAGAAGTTTTGAAGGTCATCGATTGAAGTGTTTATATCGAGTTATATATGTTAACGTAAAATTGTAAACACCGTTAAATTGTAATCTATCTCGCGAGATTATAAACTGTCGAAAGATTGTGAACCTCAGCGTACTGCTTACAATTTAACGTATTATTATTCGATAGATTGTAATCTATCGAAGTGAAACCGTCAAATTGTGAAACGGATCGCAGCTCGCGCGCTGATTGGTTGAACGGAAAATTTCATTGAGTGATTCAAGAGATGGTCTTTTAGTCTAAATTTAAATTTTGCCAGGCTGTCTGCACTTTTTATATTTTGTATACCGCAGCACTCCCCCAACGCTCAATGTTTTTTTTACCGTTATTGGTTCTAAACTTGGTACAATAAGATTGTGTGGGCGTCGTGAACTGCGCTTCTGAATTTGATTTGAAGTGAAAGTAATGATAGTGTGTACTGTGTATACAGGGTGGCCAAAAAGTCGTGGATCAAACGCAAATAGGGGATAGATGAGGTCATCAGCGGCAGAAAATTGTTCTACGGGAGGTCTCTAAGGTCAACCCCTGCAGAGTTATGATTTATTTTGGTTTTATATGAAAATTGACTTTTTTTTACTAATTCTTCTTAAAATTCGAAAATATCTACATCCTGTATCTTTCTTATAATATCCACTAGATTGGTACTGATGAGTTCTTGCGTTAGACATACTATTTATAGTTGTTTATTGAGTGTACTCAAGATAATATTAAGTGATACGATATAACATTTTTTCAAATCATAAATTTTTCTTTACTTTGGACCCCTTTGTGAAAAAAAATTACTCCACCGAAAAGTGTTCCTGTATTACAAGTTTTGGCGCATTTAATAGGGATTCTGAAAAGGTATTACAAGTGGCCATGAGTCACTCTAATATCTTTCTAGGAAGAATTACAAATAACGATTGTGAAATAATAATTGTATTAAAACAATTATTTCTCAATGGTTGTTTGTATGAAACAAAATATTTTACAACAAAATATGCTCAAAATTCCTGACTCTGACTATATTACTTAATCTGCACCGTTAATCAAATTCCTACGTAACCCTCCAGCCATCTGTCCAATTTTTTGAATCTAGTCCGATTCACACAGTACTGGTCCCATGTAAGTAAATAATCTTTCATAAGTCCGAATCGTTGTTGTTTTTTCGTCCTAGAAAGATATTAGAGCGACTCATGGCCATGTGTAATACCTTTTCAAAATCCATATTAAATGCGCCAAAACTTGTAATACAGGGTCACTGTTCGGTAGAGTAATTTTTTTTCACAGTGGGGGCCGAAGTAAACAAAAAGTTTTGATTTGAAAAAAAATTATATCGTGTAACTTAATATTATCTTCAATACACTCAATAAACAACTATAAATAGTATGTGTTAAGCAAGAACTCATCAATACCAATCTAGTGGATATTATGAAAAAGATACAGGATGTATATTTTATCGAATTTTAATAAGAATTAGTAAAAAAAAGTCAATTTTCTTATAAAACGCAAAATAAATCATAACTCTGCAGGGGTTGACCTTAGAGACCTCCCGTAGAACAATTTTTTGCCGCTGATGACCTCATCTATCCCCTATTTGCGTTTGATCCACGACTTTTTGGCCACCTGTATAGTTATTTAGAATTTTGTAGATCAATATGCTGGTATTGTATTGAAATAATTGTTTTATATTCATGAGTTTTGTTTCACTGTAGATTTTTTGTGTAGAAGTTAAGTATGGGTAATGAAAAAGCAATTTAAATACTTTATTTTGAGCAATTTGAAGGCGAGAAATGGTAGTTTTAGTCGCGGCTCCCCAAATTTCAATAAGGTAAAGAAGGTGTGATTTTGCAAAATTATATTTAAGACGAACTTCACGAGGAAAGCTTCGAACTATGTGTCTAAGGGAACCTCTTAAAGAAGATAATCTAGTTAATTTATGTGTAACCATGTTAGGTTTACACAATTATAAAAAAAAATCTTTAGGTGCCCGTTTTTTGCGAGAGTTTGTTGTTTACTTACTTACTTCAGATATAAAATAACATTTCGTTATATTTAATTTTACTAGAAGCTTAAACAATAAAAAAAGCTTTTAGAATTGCTTTATTGGCGTATCTCTCCTTTATTTACTGTACGTGTTTTGTTTGTCAATTATAAAAAGGAAGATTTTAGTAAAACCTGTATTTTGTCTAGAAAGTATTATCTTTTTTCATAATTACTGTCAACTATGGTTTTTGTATTTAGATGTATGTGTATTCTGTTAATGTTTTACACTTTTACGTTTTAAAATTGCTTAACTTTACACAGAACATTGATTTGCATAAAATGTGATCTGGGGGCATAGGACTCATACACAAAACTGCGATGCGAATTTCTGCGATACGATTTCGTGCGACGAACCGTTTGGTAGGGCGACCATTCCTTCGTAGTCAGCCGTACTGGACGTGTTTTTAGGACGCGTAAGATGGATCGCAAAAAGATAATTGCACTGCTGTTATTGTTAAATAGATATAAAAGAAAAAGAAGATTCTGGGTTCATCCATTTATTACGATTATGAACTCTGATGCAAACTTTCACAGACGCTCTTCCACGCATCTTGCTTAATAAATTTATTTTTATAATGTTCATCACTTGTGTCCCAAAGGACGGGACGCTCCTCAATTCCATCCATATCATATTCCGCAATTTTTTATAAACAAAGAAGGCGGCGGAGGCGCCGCGCGTCTTCCTCTAAAGCTGTCTCAGAGCGGACTAAAATGGCGTCACCAAGAATGACGTAATATCGCAAGAATGTGCGATGCGAAGCAGATCGGAACTTCTTGCGGTGCGTTCGTGCGAATTCGCAGATATTTGCGATGCGATGCGAATTCGCAGTTTTGTGTGGGAGCCCTTAGTCAAGATGCCTTAACAGAATTGTATGTAGAAAGTCGAAAACTAAATTTTTACGATATAATATGTAGTGTACTCTTGTTTTCGTCAAAGGTATAGTATGTATCTTACCATCTTATCACAATATATTATCGTCTATATAAATACATTGCAGCCTATCTGCATTGTAATCATGAGTTTCAAAGGCAAGGTTGTGCTTATAACGGGCGCCAGCTCCGGTATTGGAGCCGCGACGGCTATTGAATTCGCTAAAAATGGAGCTAACGTAGCCATCGTCGGCAGGAACGTGGAAAAATTGAACAAAGTTGCCGAAAACTGTTCCAAATATTCCAAACCGTTGGTAATTAAGGCCGACGTAGGCGACGACGAAGAATGTAAAAAAATGGTTGCATCTGTCATAAAAACATTTGGAAAACTCGATGTGTTGGTCAACAATGCTGGGATGATGCGCAATGCGACTATTTTGGAAGGTAACTTCTTGGAAATGTATGATGAGACCATGAGAGTTAATGTCCGAGCGCATCTTAACGTGACCTCCCTCGCAGCGCCATATCTGGTCAAAACTAAAGGTAATATCATCAATATATCAAGTGTCGCTGGCTCCATGGCACCAAAAATCAAAGGTGCGACGCCGTATTGTGTCTCTAAGGCGGCTTTAAACCATTTTACACGCTGTGCAGCTGTGGAATTGGCGGGTGAAGGCGTACGAGTCAACACAGTGAGCCCTGGACCAGTTATAACCGACTTTATGGAAAACGCTGGTTTGACAAATGTTAATCTAGAGAATTATGCCGACTCTATGCCACTGAAGCGTGTATCGCAGTCTATGGAAATCGCTGATATGATACTTTTTTTGGCAAGTGACAAGGCTGTTGGCGTGACAGGATCAGAATTTATTATTGACAATGGCTTTATGATCAAGAACTAAATTGTCGTAATTATTGTACACGAAAATTGTATGCAATAAAAATACATTTTATATAAACATATTGTATCAGTTTAACACAACCAAAATTTATTCTAGAATATTTTTATTACCATAGTCAAACATTTCTATACGCTTCTATTAGCTATACATTTGTACAAAACAAAAAATCAATAACGTGTATAACATTACTGTTATACATTAAAAATCATTTATTCATATAAGTAACAAAATGAACGTTAAAAAATGAATATATATGAAATGCTAATAATTTTACATATACTGCCATTTCTCAAATCAAGGGAGTTGATTTGAGAGCGACCGGCAATGCGAAAACCGCTGTGTGAGTTCGAAAAATGAGTTACAGAATCGCAGGGCAGAAGAGAAGAACTGGCAATAAACTCTCCGCCACACATTTTAATCACCAAGTTTTTTGTTTTACAATGTTTGAAAGGAGGTGCAACCATTACACCACATGGTGGTACGCATGACATCTTAAGTAAATTAATAATAATAAAGTAAACTAAAAACAAAGATTTGTCCTCTATCAGCAGGAGGTATGGGGAAATAGGATAACACACTTACATTCTCGTGGGATTAACACGCAAATACATAGTCAAAATAACTGACGGCCAAAATTAATAATGTATCATCAATCTATGATTATAACCAATCTTGGACTGATTCATATCTAAAGACCGATCTCCAATCTGCATGCAAATAAACATTTCTGCTATCCGATTGTTTATTTGACAAAAGATTGACAGCAATCTTTTGCGTGATCCTTGCCTCTCGACCGCGTTTCGTTCAATGCAATATGTTGTGTTCAAGCATACCAAAAGTTTGCTGTTTTTGGAACGAAATAAAATAAGTAAGACTTAGGGTCTGTTTCACAATGTATGGATAAAGTAGCAAATAGCTATGCAACGTTTTGTTTGTTTTTTTGTTACGAAAAAATAAAGTTACTAAATTCTATAGAAAAACATAGAACCTTAACCTTTTTGTTGGTCATTTAATATTACTTGTAATGAAACGGGCTGTCATTGTCATATGGTGTTTTTGTTTGTTAGGTTATTGAGTATTTTAGTACATATTATTACAAATATACATTTTCTCTGAGTAGTTTGTGTATGTTGTTTTTGTGATTCGAGGTTGGTTCTTTAACTTAAAAAAATGTCTACGCAAAAACGTGAAAGAAGCGTCAATTTCAGCCGGGAAGAAGTTGACCTTCTAACTTCGCTTGTTGCTGAGCATAAATATATATTAGAAAATAAAAAGAGTGACTCAGTGACCTGGCAGGAGAAAGAGCGGTGCTGGAAGACGCTGGAGGCGCTGTTTAATAGCACAAGTGGGGTAAACTTTCGCAGTGCTAAAGCTTAAAGAGGGCTACAAGAAAAAAGTCTGCCTTGATACATGCTGAAACATATCGTACAGGAGGTGGCCCTAGTGCTGCTACTCCTCTTACCCCCTATCGAGGAAAAAAAGACATGATATTGTTGTCTGTCGAAGGAAATGAAAGTCAATTGAAAGGAAGAGCTTCTAAATAAGAGAAAGCAATGGGCATTTGAAGAGGAAGAAAGAGAGCATAAAAGAGAATTATGGGCCATAGAAAAAAATATATTGTTTAATAAATTAGAAAAATAATAGATTTTGTGCCTGGAGCGAGGATGTATTGTATTAAAAATTTGTATTTTTATTTAAATAAAAGCATTGAATTTTTATTTAATTTATCTCAAAAATGTTGTAATTTATAAAATATTATAGTAATAAAGCAAAATAATCACTTATAAGATTACTTCGCACACTTGCATTAAAAAAAAATTAATCATTAATAAATTTTCCCCATGAATATTAAGTTAGGTCGCAATCCCAAACCCAAATCATACGAGTTTCACCGATAGCAATCCGAGATTGATTTGGCCAATCGAAGCAACTGTCAAAATGGACAGATAGGTTGTTGGCATGAGTAAACATTCATTTTCATACAGAGGGCAATCTTCAATCTCTTATGTATTGAATATTGGCATGCTTTTCTTTAGAAATGGATTGAATTGTCAGTCTATGACAGCTAAAATTGGATTGATATTGCATATTGGTTTTGGCCTTAACACCATCGCATACACGAATTCATGTACGACCACAAGTAGCACCCGTTCACGAGTATGACGCATGGCCAGCCATCGGACCCTCGCCATATTTTAGGGAGAGAGCAACCCGACGCATGGACGCCGCCAAAAGCAATGACATTTAAGCGAGCATGACGATACTTGAAATGTGAACTTGTCTACATAAGAAAATAATGACAATACTAATTATACTGAAATAAATGAATACCACATGGATCACGGTTTGATCTCACTTAACATTAAAACAGTTATGGATTTTGACGATCGCCTCGAAGTCAGGAAATGCAGCCGAGAGATTCAGTCGCGTTACCTATTTATACTGAAGAAATTTATATCTAGGATCGTTTAAATATTCCTTTATTTTATAATAGATTTAAATTTATTTATTGACACTTGTATCTCACTAGGGATTTTGTTAAAAAACGTATACAATTGCCTTGAATAGAATTACTCGTTTTATGCAGCCGCCTTGTGGTAGGTGCGCAAATTTTTTCTTTATTACGAGTAGGTACTATAATTTTGGAAGCTGCTATTCTTTTTAAAGATATACTATATTTCTCCGCACATACAAAATATTCTCATAAATGTATTGACTAACAACAGAAGTGTCACTTAGATTTAAGAGTAATATCATGAATGAAATCAAAGAATAATATAATATAAATTTAAGAATAAGACAAGTTAGTTTTTTGTTAGTCTAGAGTCGCAACCCCACTACCTCTAATTTTATGTTAATTATTAGCTCATGTAAACGATTAAAGCCAGTTGACATCCAGCTTCAAACCAAGAGTTTCATTTATTTCAACATCCCACCAACAACCGCCAGTAAACTTCACTCTTGCAAGGAAAAACTTTAACGCAAGTAAACAGCAAAAAAATCTAACTAAATAGACACTTAAGCATCATTAAGTAAAATATATTAATATTTTCATTAATGTTATTAATTAAGTCATAATTCCAAGATAGTTTGGTTTTATGTAAATTGACTAACATATATTATCCTTCGGAAGGTCGTAAAAAATATTTCTACCATCAAAACCTAATTTTAAATCATGGCTAATAACTAGTGTACAAATGAGTTAACAATACCTCTCTTGTCAAAGGTCATACAGCACTTATAAACATGACTTGCGTAAGTTTACAAGTGCTTATTATCTCAACAACTTATAATAATAGATTGTCGTCTATATAAATGCAGTAATGCACATCTACTTCGTAACCATGAGTTTCAAAGGCAAGGTAGTGCTTATAACGGGCGCCAGCTCCGGTATTGGAGCCGCGACGGCTATTGAATTCGCCAAAAATGGAGCTAACGTAGCCATCGTCGGCAGGAACGTGGAAAAACTGAACAAAGTTGCCGAAAACTGTTCCAAATATTCCAAACCGTTGGTAATCAAGGCCGACGTAGGCGACGACGAAGAATGTAAAAAAATGGTTGCTTCTGTCATAAAAACATTTGGAAAACTCGATGTATTGGTCAACAATGCTGGGATGATGCGCAATGCAACTATTTTGGAAGGTAACTTCTTGGAAATGTATGATGAGACCATGAAAGTTAATGTCCGAGCGCATCTTAACGTGACCTCCCTCGCAGCGCCGTATCTGGTCAAAACTAAAGGTAATATCATCAATATATCAAGTGTCGCTGGCTCTTTGGCACCGAGAATCAAAGGTGCGACGCCGTACTGTGTCTCTAAGGCTGCTTTAAACCATTTTACACGCTGTGCAGCTGTGGAATTGGCGGGTGAAGGCGTACGAGTCAACACAGTGAGCCCTGGACCAGTTATAACCGACTTTATGGAAAACGCTGGTATAACAGATATTAAGATAGAGAATTTTTCCGAATCTATGCCACTGAAGCGTGTATCGCAGTCTGTGGAAATCGCTGATATGATACTTTTTTTGGCAAGTGACAAGGCCGTTGGCGTGACAGGTTCGGAATTTATTATCGACAATGGCTATATGATCAAGAACTAAATTGTCGTAATTATTGTACACGAAAATTGTATGCAACAAAATATATTTTAATAAACATATTGTATCAGTTTAACACAAACATAATTTATTCTAGAATATCTATACACTTAATATTTCTATACTTATATCTACTATATAAAAATAAGTCGGGTTTTCCTTCCTGACGCTATAACTCCGGAACGCACGAACCGATTTCCACGGTTTTGCATTCGTTGGAAAGGTCTCGGGCTCCGTGAGCCTTTATTGCTGACACCCATTACAATGTTATAACAATTATTTAAGTTACATAAAAAAACACTTAATTCTAATACATAAATAAAACTTAATCTCACGTCACTTGACCCGCTTTAGGTAGTCAGCGTGTCCTGTGACACGTAGGCCTCTTCCAGCTGTTTCCATTCTTTTTTGTTATTAGCTCTTCTTGTCCAAGTTGTGCCTCCTATTATCTTTATATCATCTGCCCATCTCTTGCTTGGTCTTCCTCTTTTCCTTTTTCCATCACGTGGTTGCCATTCTGTAATTATTTTTGTCCATTTCAACCTGCTATCTCTCGTCATGTGCCCAGTCCAGCGCCATTTCAACTGCCTTATTTTGTGTATAATGTCTTCTACTTTGGTCGTTGATCTGATCTCTTCTGCTCTCTTTCGTTGTCTCAGTGTTACACCTATAATGCTTCTTTCCATTCCTCTTTGGCATGTTCTCAACTTTAGAAGATGTTTCCGAGATAAAGTCTCGCAGCCGTATTTAACACATGGTAGGATACATAGATTGAACACCTTTTTCTTAGCTACTATTGGGAAGTCTTTACTTTTAAGTACTTCCTTGAGTGACCAAAATCTCTTCCATTATTAATTACTTAAAATGTCATGTGGAACATGGTGTAATGGTTGCAGCTCCTTACAAACGTTGTGTAAAAAAAACATGGCGATTAAAAAGAGTGGCGGAGAGTTTATTGCCAGTTCTTCTCTTCCGTTCTACGCCCTTGATTTGAGAACTGGCAGTAAATGTAAAATTAGAAGCATTAATATGTAGGTGTTTCTTTAATGACGAATCACAAGTGTACATTGTGTTACCTACGTGAATAAATGATTTTTTGAATTTGAATTTGAATTACAACTTTATATACGTATATATTATATAAGTTAATGGGTTTGGTATAGGATACCTCCCAGGCAAGCATAAAACCTGGCGAGGCCGCAGAGTCTTAACTCCAAATTTGATGTTGTTCCTTTTAAGGCAGTGTTTCCCAAAGTGGGGCCCACGCCCCACAGGGGGGCAATTCTAAAATTACTCGACGTTTTTTCATTAAGTATATGTTTTGAAAATTTACTTACTGTGTTTCTCTTCCTAAAACCTAAATCTAGGTTTCTTATGTAAACAAAATTATGCATTTTGCATAGTCATAAGAATTATAGAGAGGCTAAGATGGGGCGTAGCTCTAAAAGGGTTGGGCTTGGATTCAAGTACACAGGCGTTAATTATAAACTCAAGTTGCGCTTGGTAGTTAGTACCGGTGACACAGAACTGATAAGCAGGATAGGACTTCAATACAGATGAGCAGGAACGCACGCTCATCTGTATTGAATTCGCTAAAAATGGATCCAGCGTAGCCATCGTCGGCAGGAACGTGGAAAAACAACAAAGTTGCCGAAAACTGTTCCAAATATTCCAAACCGTTGGTAATCAAGGCCGACGTAGGCGACGACGAAGAAGGTAAAAAATGGTTGCATCTGTCATCAAAACATTTGGAAAACTCCTGCGGTTTATAAGTTAATTTTAAAAAAATGTACGCGCGTAAGAAGTTATACTTCTTTGGCTTTCTTTATTTTTTTTTAATATTAAATAATTAATAATAGATATAGCGTTAATAATTTAACAATATTTAGTATATTATTAATTTAATTTAATAACTAGGTATTTTCATAACCTTTTAACTAAGTAACAATAGGTCTTTGTGAAAAAGCATTGCTAAATTTCTTTGAAAAAATAGTTAAAACTGCTTTATTTGTTTAAAAGGTACTACAAATGTCATTATGGTCATACGTCACGCATATTCTATTTCTTTTTACTTGTCTTATTCCCATCTCGCTCGCGCACGCTCGGCGCCCATACTGAATTTTGTGTCACGGTGCGCGCGCATCGTAAAATTTCACTCTCATAAATTTTTCATAACGCGCCTAAAGAAGTATAACTTCAAAAATACTATTAAAGTTAAATCTTAAAACCAATATTTAAGATTATATGTTTACATACAAACATATATACGGTAAGTACATACACGATAATGCAATGTAATTACAACATCGGTTAAGCATTGTAATTATATATACTAGCTGCCCCCGCGAACTTCGTTTCACCTTAATATGTTTTTACTAACCTACCTTTTTATGTAGCTATACATACAAACATATGGAGTATTTTGCTATTCCGGAATAAAAACCTTAGGAACTTATTAAAACTAAATTATCCAAATTTTCTCTCCATAAAACCTTGTTCAGAGTTCATGGAAATAAATAATAAATACTCGTATCGGTCTAGCCATCTTCGAGTTCTGCGAGCAATATATTTTACAATTAATTTTATTTATACAAGCCAAGCCAGTCTTTCTTAGTTTTTTAAGCGTGGCGATTTCCTAAATCGTCGGAGTTACGCCCTGAGAGTATAGCCTGACACAGGCACTTTCTTCAACTATTACATAGCAATTAACATTTCATTATTTGACTTATATTCTATTGTTGGACGCGAGTGTTTAATATAGGGTACAACTAAAATCCTCTATTATTTAAAGCACCCAGATTACCAAGGAACAATACATTTTGGTCCTTCGAGCTAGATGAACTTCGTTTCGTCTTAATATGATTTTCTTAAATAGCTTACCGTTAGCTACATATATATGAAACATTTTGCTTTATAACCCCATAGAGACTATTCGGCAGAATAAGTTAACCTACTAATTAACACTCATTTTTAATTTCTTTTTAGATTCATTTTTCAATTTATCAAGACCATCCATCGTAAAAGGAATAATTTAAAATAACTCGACTTGGTCCAGCTGTCTTTGAGTTTTGGGTTTTTTTATTGCGACAAGAGCGAGGCTTGGATGGTTCGTACCCTCTAAGGCCGCCACTCATAGTAGCTATATTATACTTTCCTGCAACTTGCAGCGACCAGCGATGTCGATCCCAAAAAAGAGTTTTTCTTCTACGCAATCCCAATGTTGCGACATCAGCGCTATGGATATTGAAAGAATTACGTCGAACTTGCATGAAAAAACGATGGGATCAGATCAATGTCGCAATTGAACTTACCAACTACATGTGCTGATGTTACACGCTATTTAAAATGGTTTAATTAACTGCCGTCAGGGCAGTTGCCACATATAAACTATTTCATAGTCCTTCATTGTACAAAACGAGAAAAATTTAAATGTTTTAAATTCATCAGTCAAACATATTTTATTTAAGTGTATAACTCAGCTAGGTGCGTTTTACAATTACAGCACTAGAGCGCATTATGCGGCATAATGCTCAACGTTGAGTGTTCCAACTACACCAACGCTTCGCACAATTGAGCACTCTCAAAACGAATGCCCTCTCGCGGGCTTCTCGCAAACAATACCAACACAGTGACAGAAAATTGACCAGTATTTTTCTTTAAGTTGGCATTTATCGAAATTTTCGTTAGTAAATATTATTTATTGTTGAAAAATTTGTAAGGCTTTCGTTTCGTCGTAGATTTTGAAAATAATTAAAGTTATTTAAAACGGCTAACAAACAAAAATATTAGTATGGATGAAGGTATAAATAGTTACTTTTTTATATTCCACATTTAAAATATGAATACAATTTATTTTAAAATTCGGATCTGTAAACAAATTTATTTTACAGGATTATATGAGATTGCTAACTCAATTCATAACATTTTTTTTACAACACTGACTTAGCGCACTCTGCTGATGCATTTGAAAACTAATTCACGTTCCAATTAAGCTTCAGCATTATGCGGCACGGAGTCGCATAATGCTCTGTAATTGGAAAACGCACTACATTGTATATATATTACCATCATTACCATCAGAAATAAAATAACTTTATTACACAGAACCTTGATTTGGATATGTTATCTGAGTTTTGAACTGTCAATTGTCACTTTAATTAATATTAACAGTCAACTGTCTAGTAGACAGCAGAAACTTGAAACTTCATTTTCACGTGGTGTCTTGGGAATGTGGTTATTATTCATCCTATAAACATAATTTTAATACTAGTTTATTAAAGCTAATGGTGTATTAGCCATGTTATTACTCGAGGATAAAGAAATTGATCTATTCGTCGCTAGCCGCATCGGTTCATTTAAACGTATGTATTAAACAAAATATTGATATCACACAATTGTTTATTATTAAATGTTTTTGTATAATATTTTATAATACATGGTACCTGAACGTGTTACAAATCTTCCTATTGCATTATAATTATAAGTGATATTAACCCTGAAAAGGTTGTTTTACAATAAGATCTCACCTTGGCTAGTCAACATATTATGATATACTCCACTAATTCTTGATACATATGAGAGTTACTGGATTATATAAAAATAAAGTAACTATTCTTCAACTCTGCATCTTATACATTTTTAACTCAGAGTTGTGTACCTCCCTGGAATATCTTCAGAATATCTAATAGCAACAACCTCACACCTTG
The DNA here is from genome assembly GCA_963693345.1 of Pieris melete. Classification (NCBI taxonomy): domain Eukaryota; kingdom Metazoa; phylum Arthropoda; class Insecta; order Lepidoptera; family Pieridae; genus Pieris; species Pieris melete. The sequence goes on along the minus strand of CAVNZK010000038.1, from coordinate 679,234 downwards.
AAAAGGTTTTTGAGCTATGAGTGTTAGAAAAAGATATTTCTGAATTCGAAAATTGTTATATACAAAACTGTTCAAACAGTATCTTTTTCTTGCAGATGTCAAATACCATACAGATGTAGGAAAAAATACAAAAAAATGCATTGAAAATTTGGTAGACATAAAATCATTACAAAAAGATGATTCAATATTGTGTATGGAATGGGGGAACACGGAACAAACTGAGATATTATTAGCAAGAAAAAATAGAAAGGTATGTTCTAATTTAGTTTTTAGTATACTTCAAAATTACTCGTTACTAGTTAATACATTAACATTATAGGAAAATTTTATAAGAGAAAATTTTAATTATTTTAATTCCTGAAACTTACTAGAGATACTACTTTATCTGGGTCAATTACTAAGATTATTCTTTGAAGGTTAAAGAGGTTACCTCAAAATTATTAATGTTTTTCTTATGACATTGACGGTCACAGTGTTTATCCTAAAGGCTCCACAAGTCTACCTACGCCTTTGTGCATTTTTACATTGTTCTCACTGTTTACAGAATGGAAAAATTTATTTATTCTTAGTATTTTAATACCATACTGGGGCATTATTGACCAGCCAAGTTTCTGTTTCATTGTCAGTGTTCTGTACCTGATTCACCACACAACTTCCGAGCACATCTGACTTTATCCTCACAATAATTTCAGATATAAAGAAATAGTTCAGTTATAGTCTCAGGGTTTTTAATTTCACATTAAAAATGAAATATATGATGTTTTTACCTTTCAGATAGAAATCTATGACACAGAAATAGGTTTTAGAAAATCATATTCAGTGAACTTTGGAGAGGGTAACATTATTGGTGTTGCCAGATGTAGTAAAGGAATATTAGCTGGTGTTGCCAGTGGTGTGATTCAGATTTGGGGTGATAAAGATTTTGAAATAGAAAATCCAATTGTTATTCAAACTGGAGGAAAATTAGATAGAGTTAAAGTGTGGAAACATGGTGATATATTTGCAACTGGTAATAACTCTTTTAACATTAACTATGTCTCTTCTAGCATTTTAATTGGGCATAGTTCAATATAAATTAATTTACTATTTATAAACAAAATTAATATGATTCAGTTACTTATCAATTATGGCCATGGCGATCAAAGACTTTGAACACTGGTTGGAGTTGCCTTTTTTTAAGTATTCTATGATTGGTATGAAGTTGACCAATAAAAACTCGAACAATACAATCAGTAAATTATTATATATGTAACTAGCTGACCTGGGAAACTGTTGTTTTGCCATGTATATCATTTATAATAAAAAATAGGGGTTGATCGTAGAGGGGTGAAAATTAAGGGTTGTATGTATTTTTTAATGATTAAAAAAAAATTAATTTAGAGGTGGCCTACCCATAACATTTAGGGGACATGAAAAATAGATGTTGTCTGATTCTCAGACATACCCAATATGCACACAAAATTTAATGAGAATCGGTCAAGCTGTTTCTAAGGAGTTTAAATAGAAACACTGCGACACGAGAATTTTATACATAAAATTCTGATGATTCTACATAGAACATGTTCCATAGACTTTTATAAAGGAAAAAATCATGTTCTTATATGATTGTTGTTTTGTTGACAAATGTTTATGAATTTCAAATGATTGAATGTACCTTTAATATTACAGGAGGCGAGGAAAATGACCTAAAAGTATGGAAAATAGATGAGGAAAAGCCTATCTTTATTGCTAAAAATCTACCTCATGATTGGTTGCAATTACGGAGGCCTATATGGGTCACAGATCTTACATTTCTTGAAGAGAATCTATTGGCTGTTTGCTCAAGACATGGGTATATAAGGTAAAATGCATATAGGTCAAAGTAGCTAGCTGGCACAAGCTAATTGGACTTGTATACTTTGATTTTATTGCTATGGGAATATGTTATAGAAAGAAATAGTAACAATTAATTTTTGTTGGGTGTATTTGGAAGTAAACAAAACCCTTTTGAAGTTATACTTCATTAGGCGCGTTATGAAAAATTTATGAAAGTGAAATTTTACGATGCGCGCGCACCGTGACACAAAATTAACAGAATGAAGTTGCCCACGGAATTAGCTACGGCATTGGACATAATTAAAAAACAATATTCGAATAATAATAGAATTTATGTTACACTTAATGTAGGAGAATAATAATAAATATTTATTTATTTAATTTTTCAAATGTAAACTGAACTTTATTGACTATAACTCCTTTTCCAGTCTTTGATTATTTAATTGTAATAAATTATTTGCATGCAATCGAAAACTATTTTTAATAATGCCAAAGAAGTATAACTTCTTACGCGCGTACTTAAGTACACGCACCATTTTTTTATATAGAACATAAGTTGTTTACAATTTTATCTATCCACTGAAGCATAGACCTTCATTAAATTACAAAAAAAAAAATCGGTGGTGCTACAATCTCTCTAGGTCTTGGCGTCAGATTTCTGAATCTGTTTCATGATCATTTTTTTTAAATTTAATAGGCAAGTAGGTGATCAGCCTCCTACTAAACGCCGTCGACTTTTTGGGTCTAAGACATGTCGGTTGCCTCACAATGCTTTCCTTCACCGTTCGAGCAAATGTTAAATGCGCACATAGAAAGTCCATTGGTGCACAGCCGGGGATCGAACCTACGACCTCAGGTATGAGAGTCGCACGCTAAAGCCATCACTGCTCTTATTAAATTAAATTACAATATTATACTTAATATGAAAATTAAGTACACAGTTTGAAAATATGGCATACTAATTGGTATAGTCGAATTTTTAATTAGACGAAGTCAACTGACGTTTATGGTGTTGTCAGTTTTTAATGAAATAAAAATAGTGTTGTGACAAATTAAAAACACCTGAATTAATGATCGGTGATGGCACTAGTCGCCGCGCCGCGATTTGTAATAAGCCGTCAAAAAACTGGTTGTAGTTACATAGTACTAGTACCTAACTAATATCAGAGCACTTTAATACTATTTTGAAATAGAAATAATATTATTTTATAGTTTGAAATGATTAACTATTCACACTCATTGTTCATTCATCTGATTGAACAAGAACTGAACGTATCACTATTACTTTAAATATGGCAACATTATTTTACAAAGTGACATTAGCTACTGTCAGTTGGATTCGTCTAATTAGAAATACTACTATAGTGTATACACATATTTACAAGTATTTGTTAGGTACAAAGTGTTGTAGGTACCTGTCAATGAGGCCCGTGTATCAATATATAGTTTTTGGAACGAAGTTCCTTATCGCGCGTTGTGAAAGGGGGCTAGACGGAAAAAATTCTTACGAAAAGTTGTCACGACACTTTTTCGCTATTTGCTATTGTAATACACCGGTTCTCGTCCGATCACCGAAGTTAAGCAACGTCGGGCGAGGTCAGTACTTGGATGGGTGACCGCCTGGGAACACCTCGTGATGTTGGCTTTTTTTTTCGTCGTAAGATTGGTGTCGAGAAATTCTATCATACTGTTATGATACCAATTAACATATAAATTAATCGAAAGGAATTTCGTTCCATCCGGGTGTCCCTTGACACCTCTAAAGTTTTTTATTTGTTGTGTACTCTACTAATATAATAGCGCCCCCAATTAGCTTTTTTTTTTAATATTCCAGATTATATGACACACAAATTCAACGGAGACCAATCACACACATTGAGACACCGGGAATGGCTGCCACCTGCATTGCTAATGGGTTTGATGAACGGTGAATGATCCTTTTGATAGACTTACGCCCGAACCCAATAATTAATCCACAATCTGAGATTGAAAACAATCAGACCGTGACAGTCGATCGATCTCCTATCTGCATCCCAATAACCACCTACGAAGACAATCCATTTTTGGCGACGGATAAAATGCTCTTGGTCGTTCCACTATCGGAGTTTTCACTCATATTTGATAATCAATGTAAACCAAATAAAGTAAATAAAACCGTACAAATTACAAGCAACAAAAAACAGCTTTTTTAATTATTTATAAAACTGGTGAAAGTTAAAATCTGTTAAAATAATTAACTATTAAAATCCAGCTTTCGTCAACTGTCATTTTCATACAAAGTTCTATCCACAGACTGCGACACGACCTCCCATTAATAGCTTGTATCGACAGATGGCTATTACAATCCGTCGATTGGTTATTGGCACACTTGTTACAATATTTGGATTAAGATTACTATCTCAGTGGATCGTGGATTAACATTAGCGTTAGTAAAGTCTGCAAATTTTTTTTTTTTTTTTCAATTTTTATATTAATTACAGACAAGTTTTCGTTGGATTCGGTAGAGGGCACCTTCATCAAGTGGATTTCACAAAATCACGACTGGACAAAGGGTACAAAGGTGCAGCCGGGGCTATAACTAGTATTGCACTGTGCGAGCGGGAGAGACTGATTGTCAGTTCCAGTTTGGATAGGCATTTGCGTGTGCACGAAAGAGATAGCAAGAATTGTGTGTATAAGGTAATTTTAGGAAAAGTATTTTTGGAGTCCTGGTCTCAGGAGAAAATTGTTGTTTTTGTTATATGAATACAGTTGCCACACTTATGCGTCTATTATTGAGTCGCCTTTTTCGCCGGTATTGAATCCCAAACCTTGTAGCTTCTTCGTCATATTCAACCACTAAGCTACAATATATCTCATACTATATGTATAGTTTTCATATATATCTGATAACTTTTTTATTATTATTGAATGACAATAAAGTTTATTTTTTCAGCAATACCTAACATCGAAGCTAGCACAAGTGCTGGTACAGTCGCAAAGAAACACAGCATTTAAAGTTATTGTTAAAGATGAATCTGACGTGGAACCAATACAGACTGTAAAATTGGACCAAACAGACGAATTAGATGACATCTTCGAAAATATGGAGACTATAAGGTAACTGGGGCCAAATTCTTGTGCTTCAATATGTGTGTGTGTGATATTTTTGTATAAAAACTCCCAGTAATATCGTAGAGCTTTTCGTTTTTTTTTTTTTTATTATGGCATGATTTGTGCATTAGCCAGCGTCAAGTATAGGATTTTTTTATAATTCGTGCTTGTCTTTAGAAATTCGACCGTGTCCTCCATGTACGGTTTAAGCAGTACCGCACAACCGTCCCAAAGGCCGAGAACAAATTTAAATTAAATTAAAACTTGCCCTCGAACCGGGAATCGAACCCGGTACCCCTCACCTAGCTCCTACTTAATAAGACCGCTAGGCTATGAGGCCCCCTAAAGACTTTTTCGTTTAAAAACTATCCAGTTCTTGTAATGTAAAACAGATGGCGCTATTTCTAAAAATGTAGTTTATGGAAATTTAAACAGATGGCGTTCAAAAATCAATTCTAATTTTTATTTTGGGGTGTCTCGGCGCCGATGTAAAACTTTAAATATATTTTATTAAACTATACAAATTGTATTTGTAATATTATAATTGCAGTAAATTATAATGTACTAGCAGAACGGCCAAGCGTTGCTGTGGCTAAGGTTTTTGTTATATTACATAGTAGTAAACTTTTCAAGGGAAACGGAAGGAGAACACCAGTTATGGGGACAATCATGCTTCTTTGGTGGTTATGCCATTAAATTGTAGCTTATGCGAAACTTTGGTACTTTCAACACAGCGCCATCTGTTAGAATTGTGACTATCAAATAATAAAAAAATATTTTGCAATAAAATAATATTGCGGGTATCAATTGAGATGTAAGCTATCCTATCTTTTGAGTTGGATCAAACTACACATGGTGTGCAAATTTGATTGATTTTGGTTCAGTAGTTTAGGAGTCCATAGCGGACAAACAACGTGACACGTAATTTAAATATATTAAGATTAGTGCGGATTTTTTTACACCGTCAAGATGTCTTCAGAAATAATAAATAATAATATGTGATGCGCAATTTTGTATATATATTAAATATTTAGTAAAGGGTAAAGGAAGTATTCTTGACTTTAATTTACAGTGAAACAAGAAAGAAGCCCAGTTCTGAACCACAAGAAACTGAAGCGAAGAAACTGCGGCCGTCACTAGAGGGCAGCACGGTCGATACAAGCGAAGATCCGATTCTTAAATTACTTAAGAGTACCGAAAAGACCAGGAAAAAACGGGAGAAGATCAAGCGAGAAAAGAAACAAAAGAGTCTCTTTTATAATGCTTAAAATAAAATTTGTTATAGATGACTTTGTTTCATTTTAAATACACAAATACTCTTTATGACGCCATTCGTTATAACGAAAAATTCTGTAAAAATGACGTAAATTCGTTTGGTTTAACACAAATCCCATACATTAATTCACTCTTTATAACGGAACTCTCTATTACACCATTCTCTATTACAAAGAAATATTTCCATATTTAGACATTAACAACATACTTAAGTGTAATTGTTTTTATAATCAGATTACAAAACTAACTTTTTGAGATGCCGAATTTTCTAAAAAAGACACCTGGGGTCATAAACAGCTCCGTATAACAAAAACTCTATATCGAAGAAAAACTCTCAGTCCCTTGAAATTCGAAGAATTTACACTGTATGTACTACAGTCTCTATATAACGAATTAACGACACTCAAGGCACTGTGCATATTTTGACGTTACAAAGACTTGTCGTTAAATGGAAAGAAGAAAAGTCTGTATTAGACAAGAAAAAGTTCATGTCAGACTAGTGTTAGTAATTACGTAAAACAATTCTTATTTGAACGCTATTGCGTATAGTCTGTTATTTTCGCGTGATGTCTTAATACTACACTAGAAATTATGTTGTTTTTCTTTACTTATTTTATTCATATCTTATATATCGGTATTGAGGCATCTTCGTTATAAAGCACGTTCTAGGAATCCCAATTTGTAAACAAAGGAACGTATTTCTTCGAAATTTTGTTACGTATGATATACACAGTTCCGCAGGTTTAACTGACTTTCGGCAACTTAAAAAGTACTTTTATTATTTGTCGCTATTGAGGATGGGTGTAATGCTATGTAGAGTGTATCATTGTAGGGAAGACAAGCTAATCCTACCAAAGCCGAATGATTTCGACGCTTTCGGGGTTTACATGGAGTTTACACCGTAGATTCAAAACTACTGAATAGATTTTAATGAAAGTTGAAATACATAAAACTACCACAGACCTAAATCTACATAGACCATCATTAAATTTTACTCCCATTACAACTATATAACATTAATAATTAAGGCATTAATACATCAGATTGAAACACCATGTTACTAATAAATAAATGGAAAAATAGGTAACTATATTTTTCCAAGGGAAGAAAATTAAATACATTACTAGAAGAATCGTTTACAAGACCTGGTTCAGTGACATTGACCAAGGCCACATCTAAACAAAAATAAAACTAAAGTATATATAGCATTCTATTTACTATTTGGAGGCCAGTTCTCATCCCCGGTGACAAATGTATTAGCCACTAGGTCCCAAAGGGCATCACTGTTGATATCCATATCAAATGATTCTAGCAAATGCTTGTGTTGATTCTTTATATCTGATTTTATATTAAGGAAATATCTGAAGATGTAATTGTATGCCGGAAGAAATCGATCATAGAACAATGTCAGATTTGAAAAAACCCAAAATCCACTTTTTATCATATTTGGATACTAACTTTGACTAAATATTACTAAAAAAAATCCATGCGTTTTAAATTTCAAATTAATCAGTCGGTAGTTCTAGAAACCTATGTAATTTAATGTGATTATTTTTATTTAGTTTCAAAACAAACCCTTTTGTTTGCTTGTATGCCAATTTTATAATAACAGAATATGAATTAAATTAGTTTTGACAAAAACTAACATGATTATATTATTTTGAAATGGCTGCCCGGTAAAGATTACTATTTGTCATAACCGTCACTATTCTAAGACTATGACTAAATAATCTCCCATGTCATTGAATGCAAGGGATGAGCCAGGAAAAATGTGATTGTGCTTTGTTTAATTGCGAAAGAGGAGCCCACAACCATAACTTTTTATAGAATAGGAGCCAGATAAACAGAAACTATTATTGTTTTTCCAGCAATTAAATTCACACCGGGATATTACCAACTCCTTGTCCCATTGCCACTAGTGACCCAACACGCCCCTGCATATATTTTATAGTTCTACTTAAACACATTATTCAACCCTTTCTTATCCGTAAATGTTATTAAAAGGATACAGCCCTTTGCCTTATTAGGATGTTTTGCACAGTATTCAAAGTCTAATCTTATTCCAGTCAATTCCTTTGCTAGAAGATACTGTTCCCTGCAACAAATGAAAAATAGCTACAATTAAAATAGTCAAATCTAACAAACTTTGTAATATTATGTTATACTTTTTGATATAAAACAAGCAATAATAATTTAAAAAAAAAAACAAAAATGTTTTTTGTGTCTCAAATTTTACATTAAATACATGAGTCGAGACAGCCCCCGTAAGTAGTCAGAGACGCTTGTTTTACGGTTGACACACTACTTCTCTAATTTATACAATATTGAGACAGTTGTTAGAAAATAATACAAAACAAAACCCCGCTAAGAAGCAAAGCCAGTAAAAAATTAAATTTAATTGAACTCTCATAGTTTTTCTGAAAATTCTATAAACTTATTCTATGTATGCATTTTTGTGTGTGTGTGCTGTATGTGTGTGTGTGCTGTATGTGTGTGTGAGTGAGTGTGTGCTTGTTGTTAAGTATATAATTATGTATGTGTAAGCAATATAGCACATCCTCAGGCTTGCCCAAGTTACACGTCTAGTTTCTTATAACCATCTGTATAAGCACTGACCATCCTGAGACAAGTGATGGCTAGGACATGTGGAAAGGAGTGATTAATCAAAAAATAAATCTCTCCATATTTATAAAGAAACCTACAATTTCTTTAAAAATATGTAAAATAATAAGAAAAAAGAATAACCTTGCAGTTTCCAGTTTGTTTTTATCACTGTCAGCAATATTGAGACGGGTTTTTATCAAGTTACACACTTTGTCCACATCATCAGAGCGCCTAGTCAAATCTGCCAATTGGTTCTTTAGATTCTCCTAAAAAACTATTGTCATAGATCTTTCTCTTCCCTAGATGTTTGGTTGGACTAAAATACACTAAGATTTACAGAAATCAACAATTCTATCCCTCCTTTAACCCCTCAATGGAGTAGACACACTTACGCTTATTATAATTATTCTTCTTATATAAACCTTCTTTACTTATGTACCAAAAAACAATTATGTTTCCTCCATATAAGCAAGATTTTTCTTATTTTTCTCATTAACATGACATCAAAAAAGAACTGTATTTAAACATATGGAAATTTGGATTTAGCTAGCACATTTGTCTTGCATCTGAATCTTGCTCATTGATTAAAATCATACATATTTAGAAATTACATAATATCTAGTCTAAAGACTAGAATAAGAAAAACCGGTAAAATTAAAATTTTGTGACATTTTTAAATAATAGGACATACATTTAATTTGCTCTCCTGTTGTATTTGAGATTCCAATGCAGTTTGTTTTTTAGATAATTCTCTACGTGTTTTATCACGATCTATAGCCTCTGTAATATAAAATAATTTTTATTCAAATGGTAACAGAGATAATAAACAGTAATGAAGATATCCTTTAAAATATACAATTCTGAACTGGCGATAATTACATTAAAAGCAGTCTATAAAAATGCAGGAGTATTGCAGAAATAATTGGTTAATTTAAAAGACTATTGAAAGCTAACACTAACTCACCATCTAATTCGTGGCAAACTACCTCAAATTCCATTTTAATATTATCGAGCCACTTTAAATTGTGAGACATTGTTTTGGTTTTCTTTTAAACAGTAAAATAATATGCCTTATTTCTTTTGAAATTTGAATAAAAGTTCAGTATTTATTAATGATACCGTAGAAAGCTTTTCAAACTAAACACTATAAAAAGTAAACAATCTTCATAAATCATAACGTTTTTGGAAATTCAAATATTAAGTGTTAATAATAGTTCCTTCAAATGTCAATCGTAATCAAACTTTCTAAGCCAGCTGTCAAGTGCCAACGTGCCTTGAAAAAATAATGACCGGTATCCCGTACCGGTTTTTCACTTAATTTCTAAAAGTCTTTAAGTTTTCAATTTTATTTAATTTTGTAAATTAAATTATGTAAAAATAATAAGTAATTACATATAAAATTATACAACCTTTTTTTTTTACATTTAAGTGTTGATACTAGCGCCGCAAAAGGATTAGGAAAGTTGGAAACTAACGCAGCCATTTTTGTGATGGCGGCTGATATTTATAGATCGTAGGGTGTTGTTAGAATTCAATAATAAATGCAGTAAAATGGAGGAAACGAAAGTGATTTATTACATAGATGACGAAGAGACGCCGTATCTCGTCAAAATACCTATATCACCAGAAAAAGTGACTTTGCTGGACTTTAAAAACCAGTTAAACAGACCAAACTACAAATTTTTCTTCAAATCTATGGACGATGACTTTGGTGTGGTTAAAGAAGAAATTGTTGATGATAACGCGCATCTTCCGTGTTTTAATGGTCGTGTAGTGTCATGGTTAGTTTCAGCTGAGGGTTCCAATCCATCTGACGGTGCATCTCAGTGCACTGACAGTAATGCTGGTAAAACGAAGCAGACTTCAGGGGCTCCAGCAGCACCTATCACTAGAGATACTTGTACTGATACAGATAGCACTATAAGCTCGAGACCTGGACACAGGGCATCTTGTGACAAATACAAGTACAGAGGTCTGAGAATCAATGGTCATTCGAAATACAACCATGGTCTGGAATACGAAACGGCCTCTGTGCTCAGCTCTGATCTGGACTCCACTAGTCTATTTGATAGTCAATCTGAGATTACAACAACTACAGGTCGACATACAAATGCTTCAGTAGATCGAGCATTGACAGAATGTTCTAGTGTCTCTCATCTCCAGGTTAGCTCACGGAAACGTCCTCAAAGGAGAAGGAAACGACCACAGGTTATGTCAAGGACATCTTCCTACTCATCTATAACAGATTCCACAATGTCCATGCATATTATAACAGTGACTTTGAATATGGATACAGTGAACTTTTTGGGAATTTCAATTGTTGGGCAGTCAAATAAAGGTGGAGATGGTGGGATTTATGTTGGAAGTATTATGAAGGGTGGTGCTGTGGCTTTGGATGGCAGAATTGAGCCTGGTGATATGATTTTACAGGTAAATTACCATATATTTTATTTATCACTTGTTTACTTACATGATATTCTCCCTCATTTTAATAAAAGATTTTTAACAATACAAGCTTTCATCAACTATTCTCTGTAGTAAATCTTAATAGTGTGTCACACTATTCAAAAGTTTTGTTAGTTAAAATTATTAAGCTTAGAATCAGAAACAAGACTTAGCACCAACTGTGATTCCCACCATTAATTACACAACCATTAGGTGTCCATTACTTAGTTATTGAAGGTAAAGTGAATATTGTAAAATTAATCAAACTTAGCGTTCACTGTAAATTCTAATTCTGAAATGAATTCCGTGAGCAAGAATTCACTTTATATATATATATTATATAACATACCTAAAACTTGACTTCAGTCTTAGTATGTTTAATAAATGTCAGCTGTTTTTTTTTGTCTTTACTGAAAATAATGGGTATATAATGGGTCTCCTGATTGTCATGGGGAAGTTACGTCTTATATGGAGATAACATCACATACATATGCTATAAATATGTATATGACTTAAAAGTTATAGATTATAAGATAATAAAAAAAACAATCTACAATCTTATTGATAAAGATTGACATCATGATTGATGCTTTGTGTAATTTACACACGAAGCTCCCTTTTGAGCTTATCTCTTGATAAACAACTAAAAAATTCTTTAAAACTACATTTGTGTCTTCACTTACTGACTACTGATTAATATTGATGGCAGATCTTTGATTAAAAAATTGATGGTGTATGTAAGGCACACAAGGCTTACCACTTATCTACACTAATATTATAAAGAGGGAAAACTTTGTTTGTTTGATTGTAATGAATAGGCTCATAAACTACTGGACCGATTTTAAAAATTCTTTCACCGTTCGAAAGCTACATTATCCACGAGTAATATAGGCTATATTTAATTTTGAACAAAAATAGGGTTCCGTAAGATATTAGGGTTTTTCGGACACAAGGTGTAAAAAATAAACCAAAAAAGTTACTTATTTTGCGTACCCTGCCTAAACTAGAGATAGAACCATAAAATGTTCTAAGTAAAAAGTCCACGACACACTATACCTATCTATGTCAGTGAGGCACAATAACCATAAATGATAAACATGGCAAAACGACGTTTGCCGGATCAGCTAGTATTTAATAAAGTAGAATGTATACATAAGAGTCTAATTTTACCCACCACAATTATGATTTTCAATAAAATAACGATTTTCAATAAACTATGGGTTATTGGCTACGTAAATAAAATAAATATATCTGAAGAATTTGGCGGCTTTTTCATCTGTATTCGATATATTGTACATATGGGTAGGGAAATCCGTAGGTGTACTGCCAGGGTTTGCAAAACCTCATTGTGGAGAATCAGCAGACTAACATTGCTCATGTTAAAGGGTATTTATTTGGTTTGTCATTTCACACCACTTAGGAATGGTCCTCCCTTCCTGTGTTAGTTTTTCTGGTTTATTTTTATTGTTATAAAAGCCAGGTTGTAGAAACAAAATTGACCATGAGAGATTCAGTACCTAATCTTGCATCTATCCCTTCTATTAAATAGGACACCTGTATATTTAATCTGTCATAAAAATATATTATTTTTATTTGATTATATTATTTGATTTGTGACCTTGTGTTTAGTATTTAAGACATGGTTATTAAGACTCAAATTAGTTTATATCTTTGTTTAATGTGAACTCCCATTGAATTGTTTATGTATATTATAAACATTCTCATTACAGGCATTCTAATGTGTAATTCAATGCTGATTTTGATAAAGGAAGAGATTTATATTTGATAGCATGGAAAATAATAATTAATATACATATAAATACAACTGTGATAATATATGTAAATGGAAACATCTTTTATTGAATTTGTCAAAGAAATTAGACAATTATCATATGCAAACAAAAGGCTATATACTAAAATTGCAATTCAATTTCAATCTAGTTCAAGAACAAACTTGGTGAAACTATAAGCGTAAATGATAATTAAAATCTTCATTTTTTTACGTGAATTTCACATTTCAGGTGAACGACGTAAACTTCGAAGATATGACCAATGATGAAGCGGTTCGAGTTCTACGTGAGGTGGTACAAAAGCCTGGCCCAATTAAACTGGTGGTAGCGAAATGCTGGGATCCCAACCCGAAGGGCTATTTCACCATTCCCAGGACTGAGCCTGTGAGACCAATAGATCCAGGTATTCCATGGCATTTAATCAACATTACAATACAAATGTTGTCGTTGGTTTAGGGAGCGTTAAAGTATTACGTCACGCAATTTTTGGAGATTATTGACGCCCCCCCCCCATGTAACGCGCCGTAACGTTTTTCTGTGCCCAAGTACAGTACTGTAACCAAGTATATAAAAAAAAACTTGAGAGGTGTCTATCATAACAGTATGATAGATTTTTTCGACACCAATATTATATTTCATCGTCTATTAAAGTTTTAAGAGACCAGGAATCTAGAAGAGGAAGAAGTATGATGTCCTTGTGCTACGCTGGGATTAAATATAGTAAAATAACCTAAATATAAAATTAGGTGGCACAATTAATAAGCATATTTCGTATTTCGTGGTTCGGATGTTTTAATTCAGTCTTATCTGGTTCATCTCCTTGTATAAGGTGTTCTCGTTGTTATATTAGTTCACTATGGTCTAAGATCCCGCTATACAACGACCTTCACCGAGATGCTTATTTAATGAAACTTATTTTATATATAATTTAATATGTCAATAAATATAATCCATATGGGTTGCCTAGCAAATTTCAGTCCAGAGTATGTTTAATTAATTTTTAAACATTTCACCGGTATGATTATTAGATAAATTCTATACCAATCGAAAGTATGAAGCCCATAGAATATGCAAACGTTAGGTTGTTTTTAATCAATTTATTATTTATGTGTATATTTTTTTATGTGACACTAAAGTATATAAACATCTTTAGTATAAAAGAAGGTTATAGTGATACATATATAATACTACCCTGATTAAAAATATTGATTGAAAAAAGTTCAAAAAATTTACTACATGCAAATTATAAAAATTTTTTTTTAAATATTAATTAAACATACTCTGGACTGAAATTTGCTAGGCAACCCATATGGATTATATTTATTGACATATTAAATTAAATATAAAATAAGTTTCATTAAATAAGCATCTCAGTGAAGGTCGTTGTATAGCGGGATCTTATACTACTAAGTTTTGAATTCGCAGAATTACAATGAATATTTTTAAAGGTTTTAAAGGTATTGTATTTTGCAAGGAAACTAGGGACCCCGCATTTATTGTACAGGGATTCTGGTGTACGTTTACTACGACTAATTTAGTTAAGTGATTCCAAAAATAATTTTAATTTCTTGTCCCTACGAAAAGAAAAAAAAAGCCAACATCACGAGGTGTTTCCAGGCGGACACCCATCCAAGTAGTGACCTCGCCCGACGTTGCTTAACTTCGGTGATCGGACGAGAACCGGTGTATTACAATAGCAAATAGCAAAAAAGTGTCGTGACAACTTTTCGTAAGAATTTTTTCCGTCTAGGCCCCTTTCACAACGCGCGATAAGGAACTTCGTTCCAAAAATAAAACCACCACCTAGTGCTCTTTAAGTTAAGACTCGTTCAAGTTTTCAGTAACAAATTTGGGGGGGGGGGGGTCCTTTTGTAAAACGTTACGATGCGGGGCGGGGATTGAATTACACGTTATTGTTAATATTATTGTCGACTTTCCAGTACACCACATAATGGTAACTTTTAGGTATAAAGAGTGACTGGGTGGTCACGAAACGTTTTACTATTGGGTACTGAAAAACGTTACGGCGCGTTACATGGGGGGGTCAGTAATCTCCAAAACTGAAACATACTTTTGACTACCTAAGGCGTATATCGATGAAAACTCAACTTCATAAATTATTTTCTTTAGAGAAATCGTAAACCAACTACATCATCAAGTTAATAATGTTGTATGTCTTTCCAGGTGCGTGGGTAGCGCATACCCAAGCCCTTCGCGAAGCATACCCGCCACCTCCGTTATCCACCTTGCCGGCGCCCACCATACCCGAGCGGGCATCTGACGCGGGCTCCATTCCAGCGCATGAACCACAGCTGTCCGTGGGCATGGACATGGCGTTGGTGGTTAGAGCTATGCTCAGGCCGGATTCAGGTAAGAATATGTTCATATTAAAGGACCAAAATCTCTTCCAGCCAGAAGAGATAAGACCAACGTACAAAAAGGGATTTATAAAGAAAATATGGATCGCACTGGATGAGAGATGGACAAAAGAAAAGAGAAATTAGGAAAAGAGGAAGACGGAGCAAGAGATGGGCAGACGATATAAAGTGAATAGGAGGCACAACTTGGACAAGAAGAGCTAACATCTGAAAAGAATGGAAGCATCTGGAAGAGGTCTATGTGTTACAGGACACGTTGATTACCAAAACGGGTGATATCTATATATATAAAAGAAAGTCGTGTTTGTTACAACACTTATAACTCGAGAACGGCTGGACCGATTGCCATGGTTTTTGATTTGTTGGATTTGTTTCCGTCCCGAATAGCAGAATATAAAATATTGGATAAGTTATCGACTAACAATAAATAAATTAACTAATTTTACTAATGCGAAAACCGTATGGTGCCATCTGTTGACAAAACTACGCATCATTTTACGTCGAATTCGTGTCAGTTCAAGAAATTCCGATCTTGAGGTGAATGAGGAGATGCATAACCATGCTTTGATCCTGATCAAAAGATGTTGGATATCAGAAAGTGCTTAACATGCAGTATCGCCATATTGACGCTAGAGAAGATGCCTAATGTGTAAAACTACCATTCTTCTTTCGCAATGGCAAGCAATAAAACATTTCTGTATTTGCAAAAGAGTTGTATTAATGTAATACTTAACATTAATGAAATCCTAAAATTAGGTAAATTAAAGTAACAACGATATTATAAGGTTGTAGGGCGGAACGAAGTTAGCCAGCTCAGCTAGTTATGTATAAAATAAAGGTTATGTTACTTAAATAAGTGGTCTAAGTATACTAGGTGAGGTGGTCTAAGGCAAGGTTTCCTCACGATGTTTTACTTCAACGTTCGAGCGAATGTTAAATGTGCACAGAAAAAAAGTACATTAGTGCAAAGCCGGGGATCGAACCTACGACCTCAGGGATGTGAGTCGCACGCTGAAACGACTAGGCCATCACTGCACTCGCACATAAACAAACATTACCAACGTCAGATTGCTGTATATGTTTCATGTGTGTGACATTGTAGCTAGTTATATAACCCCGTGTGTCACCACCATAATTATATTTTATATAAACAAAACCATTGCAACATAGTAGTACAAAGATCCTTTATATTTCAATAGCCGAAGTGCTGTTACATGATTTACGAACCACTCTTACATGATTTACGAACCACTCTTAGTTCTTACTAAGTGACGTTTCCTTGTAGAGCGTGAGAACAATGTGTCAGCACAACGGTCACGTAGGCCTTTAAGAATAGGATATAAATATAATAGAATACTTGTAATATTTAGTATTAAACGGACCTCAAATCGGACCGGTTGTATTCATTTTAACTTTAAGTTTTTTAAAACCCTTTCTTCGCGGACCCACTACTTGACTGGCGCTGAGGACAGGATAGTCGCTCTAGCTGCACGTACTTCTCAATTATCGGTTCGAGCATCAAATTCTGCTTACCTAAAAAAGGGAAACTACGTCGCGATTGCTAAAAACGGCTATTCAAAAGAACAAATAAATTTGTCAAGAACGAAAATCCAAAAGCGTTAAGGGTATTTTGTGCGAGTGTTGAGGCAGCGATGTACTGGTAAGTCACCTTTTCACCTTTCAAATCCAGCCCTCTCCACTTTTCTTTTGTTATTTTGAGATCGACATCTCTCATCTTAACGATAGTTTTAAGACTTTGTTAGAGTTAAATTCATATAAACGTAAATTGTAATAAGTAAATTAAAGAAACATAGAAGTAAGTAGGTTAGTGCATGAAATTCTGCAACCCTAAAGTAAGTGTACCTAATTATAAGTTTACATTCACATCAAATTCTGTGAACCATAATTATTGTGTAATTGTGTAATTGTTTAAACAAACTTAAAATGACGGAAATTAAGATACTGCCACGTGAATTCTCATGTGTTATTCCGCTCTTTGATGGAGACGGAAAATTACTTAACACCTTTATCGACAAATGTGAATATGTTATTACCGTTTACAATAGCGTTAACAACCCGGAGCAGGAATTATACCTGTATCATTTATTAACTAGCAAGTTAGTAGGCAAGGCTGCAGTGTTAGTTAGTGAGAGACGGGACATTAAAACATGGCTAGAATTAAAAACATTATTGATTCAACATTTTGGCGATCCTCGCTCGGAGGAATGCATTGCTATTGAATTGGAAACTATGAGATTACAAAACAATGAAAACTACATCGATTTCTGTAATCGAATTCAACATGTTAAAAGTTCGTTAATCGCGAAAGTAAACTTACTTACAGACAATCATTTAAAAGCGAGTAAAATCACAATTTACTCAAACCTTGCGAAGAATGTATTCTTATACAATCTTCCCGAGGACTTAATTAGAATCGTACGATTAAAAGGATGTGATAGCCTTGAAGCTGCCCTCTCCATCGTATTAGAAGAGGTCAACTTCAAATACCAGTACCAAGCCCATAGCACTATGTTAAGGTCTAATATGCAAAAACCATCCATATTGATGTCATCCCCAGAGCAATTAAATAACCAACACCTACGAAATAATTCATTTGTGAATCCATCCCAATTTAAACCACTCTTTTCACAACCGCAGATGCAACAAACCCCACAAAGTAATTTTAAGTTTGGCATTCCCCAAAATACGGCATTTAAATCTAACTTTCAGCCCACTGGTTATAGACCACCATTTCAACCCTCAGGATACAAGCCAAATTTTCAACCTATAGGATATAAACCCAACTTTCAGCCCACAGGTTGGCATAGGCCACAATTTCAACCGACTGGATATAGGCATAATTTCCAACAGAATCAATTCAAATATGGAATCCCCAACCAAAACTTTCAGCGATTTCAAAATCCACCAAATCAATTTAAATTTGGCATTCAACCAACACAACAACCGTATAGACTAAATAGTGCGTTAAAAACTGATGTTTCTATGAGGACAGCTCCTCCTCAAAGACCCACTAATATGAATCAACTATTTTATAATCAACTGCAGGACGATTATGTAAACATCCCCGAATCAGAATACTACCCTGAAAACTACGATGATACCGAGTACCCTGAATATTACCCCGAGGTCGAATATATACCCACAGAGGAAACCCCTGATACTTCACAGGAAACTGAAACCGAAAATTTTCAGACAGAAGCCTCGTCCATAAACCCGACATAGTTCAAATTAATACGGAAAAGGTAAATAAATTACCACATATTTATATCCCCGAAATTGACGCAAAATTTATGATAGATACTGGCTCTACTAGATCATTTATGAGCCCTGATATGGCAAACTTTTATTTTTCTGATTTTAAGTACGAAGAACCGTTCGAGGTGATAAGCACTCACTCACGAAGTAAACATAATGAAGTCATACACATTCCCTTACTGAAAACGTTTCAGAGTCCGCTCAAACATAAATTTTATTTATATTCTATAGATAAAAATTATGACGGCTTAATTGGTTCCGACTTACTGACAGAATTACAGGCAAGTGTAGACATGAAAAATCAATTGTTAATAACACCTAACACAGTAATACCTATTATTTATAGCCCCTCTCGTCAAATCGTACTTGAACCACGTTCAGAAACCCGTGTTAAAATTCCAACTAATTTACAAAACGGTGAAGCCCTAATTGAATATACAGAATTCGGTGACGGCATCCGCATGCCTTCAGCTCTTGTGAAAGTCATAGAACATCAAGCTTCAACAGTTATTCAAAATCTAACTGACCAAACTGTCACAATTACATTTCAAAAACCATTTAATGTCCAGCCCTTTCAACAAAACGATATCATGTGTTACTCCAACACAGTTACAGACGACATTCAGGTTGACGAAATCCTAAAAGAAAATCTTAATAAAGTCCGCCTTGATCATATGAATGATGAAGAGCGAAAAGCCATATCACATTTATGTTACGAGTTTCGAGACATATTTTATACTGAAAAATTACCGTTGTCATTTACAAACCAAGTTAAACACGAGATACGTACGACAAATGAAGATCCGATATATGTAAAACCCTATAGATTACCCCCGATTTTAAATGACGAAATTAATCGACAAGTAGAAAAATTACTGCAGGATAACATAATACAGGAATCACACTCTCCCTGGAGTGCACCAGTTCACCTGGTTCCCAAGAAATTAGATGTCTCTGGTGAGAGAAAGTATCGCATGGTAATCGACTATCGCCGCCTAAACGAGATCACTATCGATGACAAATTCCCCCTGCCAAACATAACAGATTTATTAGACAAACTAGGAAAAGCTATATATTTCAGTACAATTGATTTAGCTTCAGGTTACCATCAAATAGAAGTTTTAGAAAGAGACAGAATGAAAACCGCGTTCAGTACACAGAACGGCCATTACGAATTTACGCGTATGCCGTTTGGTTTAAAAACTGCGCCTGCAACTTTTCAGCGAGCAATGAACAACGTTCTCAGAGGTCTCCACAACATTCATTGTATGGTGTATCTTGATGACGTCATCATATTTTCAGCCAGCTTACAGGAACACATACATAAATTAAGAACAGTTTTTCAGCGACTTAGAGACTCAAACTTAAAAGTACAATTAGACAAAACCGAATTTTTATGTAAAGAAGTTCTCTACCTTGGCCACAAGATTACAGAAAATGGCTTGCAACCAAATGATGATAAAATTCAAGCAGTCCTGAAATATCCTTTACCAAAAACCACAACTGAAATCAAGAGTTTTCTTGGCCTTATCGGTTATTATCGCCGATTCATAAAAGACTTCGCTAAAATCACAAAGCCGCTGACAAATTGCTTAAAAAAACGTAATAAAATTGTAATAGATCAACAATATATTGACGCCTTTCAAAAGTGTAAGGAACTATTAACAAATGCACCTCTTCTACAATACCCAGATACAGAAAAAACCTTTATCCTAACGACCGATGCTTCACAAATAGCCTTAGGTGCTGTACTTTCTCAAGGCATAGTAGGCAACGACTTACCCGTTGCTTACGCGAGCAGAACCCTCACTGAAACTGAATCTAAATATAGCACGATTGAACGTGAGCTTCTAGCCATTGTGTGGGCTATCAAACATTTCCGCCCCTATCTTTATGGGAAGAAGTTCATTATTTACACAGATCACCGCCCTTTAGCGTGGCTGCATTCTCTTAAGGAACCCAGTAGTAAACTCACCCGTTGGCGGTTAAATCTCCTGGACTACGACTTCGAAGTAGTCTACAAAAAAGGGAAACAAAACTGTAATGCTGATGCTTTATCTCGTATTAAAATTAACGCATTATCCGATAAAGAATCCATGAAAGTAAACTGTGATAATAAGGAGATACAAAAACGATTGCGTCGCGATTCACAAGACTCAAGAACGATTTCAATTACTGACTCTGAACATACAATCACTATTTCAGACATAGATTCGCAAAAATCCAATGAATCTTTCGAAAAAGTTACAAACCCGATTCCATCTCTTTCGAGTAAATCTGAAACTATACATTCAGCACAAGACCTTGAGTCACACGGTATTCCTATTTTAAACGAAGCAATTGATTCGAAGCCTAACCAAATATTAGTCTTCCAATGGTATAAAAACAGCATTCAAGTTCGTGACGTGTCCCGTGAAAAACAAAGAATCTTAGAAGTTTTTCTACCCATAGATAATGAAAATTTAATCAAACAATTCCTGAAAGAATACATAAAACCCAAAAAGAAATATTTTATATATTTCGAAAATACGGAACATCGCAAACAATTCAGCAACATGGTAATTAGGCTTTTTAAAGGTGGATCAATTCAATTTTATGAGTGTACGGAAAGAATCGTTTAAAACTAAATGTATACCGTTCTATATAAAAACTCCTGGTTCTAGTACTAACCTTGGTTTAACTGCTCATGTATGTTCTGATACTGACTCTTGTGACTGTCAAAAGATCTTTGTTGCCAACAATACTAAGTATCTAGGTGTCGTTGTTGATAGCACGCTAAAGTTTAACTACCACATTGACCTGCTACTATCGCGAACTCGGAAACTTATCTTCACCTTTAAGAATCTCCGTAATATTGCTGAAAAATCGATAATTAAAATGGTTTATCAATCCCTCTGCCAATCCGTTTTAAGCTATTGTGTTACTGTCTGGGGAGGGGCTTGTAAAACTAATCTTATAAAACTGGAGAGGGGTCAGCGTGCGTTATTGAAAGTAAGTTATTCTAAACCATTTTTTTACCCTACCAAAGATCTATATCTTTTATCTGACGTGTTGAGTGTTCGTCAACTATTTATACTGAACACTGTGCTCAAACAACACTCCATAACTCGCTATGATCCTTCTTTGATTGACAACAAACGATGCAAATATAAAGTCTGCACCTCAGATACCCGTTGGTCCACAGCTTTCTCAAGAAGGTTTTTTGGTTTTATGGGCTGTCACCTATATAACAAGATAAACAGGTTGATCAACATATATCCGCTTACTAAATATGAGTGTAAAAAAGCTACAGTCAAATGGCTTAAAAATCTAGACTACGAGGGGACTGAGAAGTTGTTAGTAGTCCTCAGCTAATACCTAACACTAACACGTTATGTATACGAGTACATAGGTACACTATCACCCATGCTCATGTATGCTTCAGCAAGACATATATACACTAAGTCATAAATTCACTAACACATACATACATTAACACTTACATACACTAAACCATACATGCACCATCACATACACCCACTTAAATGTGAGTATATTTGTAATATTTGTAATATTTGTAATAGTTTCTCGATCAAATTGATGTACCTACTTAAATTCCATTCGGTCCGGATGCGGAGGGACTGGCAATCTGTAATACAGGTATCCTAGTACAGTCGCCAGTCTCTCACACAGATTTTGCCTGTTAATGCTGAAATTTGTATTTTGTGTCTGTATTTTTTGTGTGAGAGAAAACAAATAAATATTTTATTATTATTATTATTATTGACGATGAAAATGAACAGAAAGCCGTTATTCTGAAATTTCATCTCGGAAAAACCTGTCACAGAGGTATTCAAGAAACTTTTACACACATCAGGCGACACTTCTTTTGGAATAACATGAAAGAAACTATATCAGCAGTAATTAATTCTTGTGAAGCCTGTAAACAAATGAAATATGACCGAAAGCCTTTGAAACCATATTTACAGTTAACTCAAACGCAAGATGCCCCATTCCAGGAATTATTTATAGATATATTTAGTATCGAAGGAAAAACATACCTCACCTTAGTTGACGCTTTTAGCAAACTAGGACAGGCGATTGAAATTCCTAGTAAAGGCACACCTGACGTTATCCGCGCACTAATAAAATACTTTTCATTTTACGGTATACCTAAGAAAATAAGCTGCGACCCTGGTACTGAATTCAACAACGATCTATTGAAAGAAATGATGTCACTCTATAAAATCCAAATACATATCGGCACGCCTAGGAACCCTAATTCAATGGGAATAGTTGAACGTTTTCATTCCACCTTAATCGAAATTTACAGACTGGCAAAATAC
The DNA here is from genome assembly GCA_963693345.1 of Pieris melete. Taxonomy (NCBI): domain Eukaryota; kingdom Metazoa; phylum Arthropoda; class Insecta; order Lepidoptera; family Pieridae; genus Pieris; species Pieris melete. The sequence goes on along the minus strand of CAVNZK010000038.1, from coordinate 656,233 downwards.
GAACAACAATGTACCGACGCCGCATCTATTATGACCTACTCTATCATGGCATATAATAATGCGATTCATACTGTAACAACTTTAACACCGTTTGAAGTAGTGTTTGGCCATGTAGATTCTGAAAACCCATTCAATATAGACTTCGAGAAACAATACTTGCAAAAATTAATTAAAGACCACGCCAAAAGAATAAAAGTTTTATACAAATACATATCTGATAAAATGTTAACGTTTAAGGAAAACTCTAGAGAAAAACGCGGTGGCGAATCCGACGTCCCGTTACCAGAAGGGAAAACCATTTTCACAAAATTAATAAACACTCGCAGAAGTAAGGACAAACCTTGTTTTGAAAAGGCCATAGTTACAGGAAAACCTGAAAGAAACACCATCCCTATTACAATTAGAGGTAAACACAAAAAGGTACCAATTAAAAACATAAAACGACCTTCAAAGGTGGTGCTTAGTGATCATGATGACACTCACGAGCCCCAGTTTGGGCCTTCAACTTCAAAAGGTTGAAAACAATTCAGGGATCCGTAAGACAGGGAACAGCCTTCATCCAACAGGATAACTGGCTTATTTTTAAGGTATTAGATTTAAATGGCCTACTGATGGAATTAGAATAAATCAATAGGAAATATAGTAATTTTATTAAGATAGTAAGTGATGATAAGCCTTAGTTTAAAGAATTTTTAGGAATTAGGGAACAAGTAGAGTATTTGCAAAGAATAACGACTGAAAAGATTAGGCAAATAATCCCTTCACACCTAGTACGAAGAGGAATATTGAACCCTTTAGGCTCTATTAAAATTATAACTGGAAACTTAGATCAGGAAGATGCTCAACGATAATATGAACAGTTAATAAATCAATTAGGTAATCAACAAAAGTTCCAAAAACAAGCGTTTAATAGTTGTTTCCAAAATGTTAGATGGTCTCATTAACTCATCAGAAATATTACACAATAACTCAAAAATTATGGACGAAAGACTAAAACGTGTAGAAAAAAATGTTAAAAGACATAAGTACTAAAGAAAATAATACAGTATACTCTACATATGTTTTAAGTTTATATAATCTTTTTGTAAGTAATTTTAGAACGCTTTATATAAAAAATAGGCGAATTAGAAATTGCTTTGGCTTTCACCAAAACCAATGTTTTACACATTTATTACAGATTTATATATCACAGTCAGAAAATCTTATGTATCCACCCACTTGGGATAATTTAGTTAAATTAGAAGATACGATTAATGTTAAATCATACATGATAGACAGGAAAATAACTTTTGTATTAGAGGTAGCTTTAATAACCAATTCAACTTATAGTTATAATAAAATGTATCCCTTACCTATCTTTCATGACCCTATAAACCTAACCTTAATAATCATTCCTAAATATCCCTATATCCTGGTGAAAGGTGTAACATACTTACCGCTTATACAGCCTTGCAAACAAGTCTCTGAGGAAAATTTATTATCTCTGCACACAAGAAAACAGGGGCACCGTATCCTGAAACGACATGCATTGAGGAGCTGATGACCTTCAAGGAAAACCCATCTAACTGTGACCAGAATACAGTAATTATAGAAGAGGTAAAGGTACAATAATTAATAGTAATCAAATCATTATTCAAAATAATTGCAAAATGAGATAAGCCGAAACTCTATAAAGGGAACATAATATATCATTACTATAGATTAACCCTGCGATCTCAACATCAATGACATCCAATTACATCATCAGCGTTCATATACAGAAAATATGTCATCAGAACGTATCCCATCCATTAAGCTGCTGGAGTTACAGTCAACAGTGAACTCTAAGGAAAATCAGAATCCAGTAAACTTACAAGGAATGGAGCTCAGTGACCTGCAACACATGTCTTACATGCTGTAACAACTTAACAGAGATAGTGATAGTGAAATGGGCAATTCAGTGAAAGTGAAAAGCATTAGTTTAGGCACTCTCTTATTGTATTTTTGATAATTGTTGTGTTTTTGTTATAAAAAATAAGATTATTAATATGTTGCAGTGGCGAAATAATCAGACTTTACATGTGCAATCCCCTGATAATTTCGCTCTTCAGGAGGGAGGAGTTATATAACCCCGTGTGTCACCACCATAATTATATTTTATATAAACAAAACCATTGCAACATAGTAGTACAAAGATCCTTTATATTTCAATAGCCGAAAGCTGTTACATGATTTACGAACCACTCTTACATGATTTACGAACCACTCTTAGTTCTTACTAAGTGACGTTTCCTTGTAGAGCGTGAGAACAATGTGTCAGCACAACGGTCACGTAGGCCTTTAAGAATAGGATATAAATATAATAGAATACTTGTAATATTTAGTATTAAACGGACCTCAAATCGGACCGGTTGTATTCATTTTAACTTTAAGTTTTTTAAAAACCCTTTCTTCGCGGACCCACTACTTGACTAGCTCCTAAATGGACCAATTATGACGCTATTGCGGCAGAAATCACTGATCATGGACTATGTATTTGTCGTTCGCGATTGAACGGTTCAAAAGAACCAGATCTTCAAATCCTCGCTAAAGAATGGGTCATTTGAAAATGATTCGTTCGCTCAATGAGGTTGAGGCGCGCCATAGCGATCCGAGGGATTGTGAGCTATGAGAGAAAAGATTAACGAAGTAACGAACGAACCAAGAACGAACAATCGAATATGATTCTTAAATGTAGGAGCTAGAATCTATTTTATTGTTTTAGTTTCCTTCAATTTATTTATTTAAACTTCGTTGCAATAAAAATAAAAGAAACACAAATAACACGATACATAAAAATTATAAGGGTGCAACGGGCGGCCTTATTGCTAATAAGCGATCTCTTCCAGGCAACCCTAGTTAAAGAGAAAAACTAAAAAAAAAGAAACATGATGCGTGCCAGAAGTGCAGAACCAAATGTGTGTATATATATATATATATATATATATATATATAGTATCTTAATCTAAAGTAATACAAAAAAAATCTTCTACTATTACAAATTAATAAACTATTGGAACGAAGTTCCTTATCGCGCGTTGTGAAAGGGGGCTAGACGGAAAAAGATCTTACGAAAAGTTGTCACGATCACCGAAGCTAAGCAACGTCGGGCGAGGTCAGTACTTGGATGGGTGACCGCCTGGGAACACCTCGTGATGTTGGCTTTTTTTTTTCGTCGTAAGATTGGTGTCGAGAAAATCTATCATACTGTTATGATACCAATTAACATATAAATTAATCGAAAGGAATTTCGTTCCATCCGGGTGTCCTTTGACACCTTTAAAGTTTTTTTTATGTTATTATTTACGAAAGAGCTATTATTTTTTAAGTAAATTATTTCTATATTTATATTTGTTTTGTTCGCTCTGAAGTTTGAAGTTTGAACCGAAGTTGTTTAACAATCCTTTTAGTTCGAAATATCCTTTAGTTCGTTTGAAATTGAATCAATCGTTCGATTTAATGGAACGAACGAACTAGATCTATGCCATTACAAATTTAAACATAGTAATAGTTGAATGTTTAAATTAATATTTAAAAAAAAATTGCAGGCCTCGAAATCCGTGACCGTATGTGGTTGAAGATTACAATTCCAAATGCATTTATTGGAGCCGATGTGGTGGAGTGGATTTTGCAGCATGTAGCTGGTATCACCGATCGTCGTGATGCAAGGAAATATGCTTCGCATATGCTCAAGGTATGGCACATGGGCAGAAGGCATATACATGCAAAAACTGGCTTAAAAGTTAAAACTAATTAAATTATTATATTAATTACTAGCAGACCGGCCAAGCGTTGCTGTGTTAAGGTTCTTGTTATATTACATAGTAGTAAACTATTCAAGGGAAACGGTAGGAGAACACCAGTCATGGGGATCACCATGCTTTATTGATGGTTATGCCATTAAATTGTAGCTTATGTGAAACGTTGGTACTTTCAACAAAGCGCCATCTGTTAGAATTGTATCAAATAATAAACAAATATTTGCAATAAAATAATTGCGGGTATAAATTGAGATGTAAGCTATCCTATCTTTTAAGTTAGATCAAACTGCACACGGTGTGCAAATTTGATTGATATCGGTTCGGTAGTTTAGGAGTCCATAGCGGACAAACATCGTGACACGTAATTTATATATATTTTATTATTATTATAACTAACATAAAATTGATTGAATTAGATTCACAAAAAACTAACATCACTTATTAAAGAGATATACTTCTGTTTTTGGACATTATTGGAATCGAGAATGTTAAATTACAACTAGCTACCCGCAAACGTTTGTTTTGCCATGTATATTATTTCTAGGAAACATTTTTTTAGTTCACTAAAAATAACTGTCTACAATAATAAAAAATAGGGGTTGATCGTAGAGGGGTGAAAATTAAGGGTTGTATCTATTTGTGTATGCTGTATCATTATAATCAAAATCTATCAAAAGTTTAAATGTGGATTTGGGGGTTTGAAAGATAGATAGTAGCCGATTCTCAGAATTACCGAATATGCATAAAAAAATCATAAGAATCTGTTGAGCCGTTTCGGAGGAGTATGGGAACGAACATTGTGACACGAGAATTTTATATATTAAATTTGAGTGTGGGAAAAACTACTCGTGTGTGGCTTCACGTGTGTGATGATTGCTGACATTTGTTTGCACTTATATTACTAATAATTACTTAAGATGACATGTGAAACATGGTTTAATGTTTGCAGATACAAACGTTGTGTAAAAAAAACATGGCGATTGAAAAGAGTGGCAGAGAGTTTATTGCCAGTTCTTCTCTTTCGTTCTATGCCCTTGCAGAACTGGCACTAAATGTAAAATTAGAAGCATTAATATGTATGTCTTTACTGACAAGCCATAAGTGTACAATGTGTTACCTATATGATTAAATGATTTTTGAATTATAATTAACTAAAATATATATACAGGCGACTCTCGATAATTTGAAACTCTAGGGACCAGAGATAAATTTCAAATTATCAAGAGTTCATAATAACAAGTGTTTGAATAACCACGAGGGGGAGGGGCGACTGAAGGAAATAAGAATTAGATCAAAATTTGTTACTTATTGAAGTTATACTTCTTTAGGCGCGTTATGAAAAATTGATGAGAGTGAAATTTTACGATGCGCGCGCACCGTGACACAAAATTCAGTAAGGGCGTCGAGCGTGCGCGAGATGGGAATAAGACATTCTACTTACCAGTACCTTTTAAACAAATAAAGCAGTTTTAATTATTTTTTCAAAAAAATTTAGCACAAAGACCTATTTATACTTAGTTAAAAGGTTATGAAACATACCTAGTTATTAAATTGAATTAATAAAATATAATATAATAATAATTATTATTAATATTAATTATTTAATATTTTAAAAAATTAAGAAAGCCAAAGAAGTATAACTTCTTACACGCGTACATAAGTACACGCACCATTTTTTTTTTTTTTTTTGAGTGAGTGACTTTAGTTTATCATTGTCCAAAGAATTTTCGATAGTGGTGAGAGCTGCAAAGTAATCGTCACTTGTCATCCATTTACGTAATCAATTGACAAATCTGTGCATGTATGTAAACAAACGACAGGTATGTGCATGATAAACGCTTCAAATTATAGAGAGTAGGGAAGACTATATTTCAAATTATAGCATGTTGGCGAGCAAGATAATACTTTTTCAACTTCAAATTACCAAAGGGACCAATTATCATTGATTTTATTCAATTTATCGAGTATTTTTCAAGGGACCGGTTTTTTTTTACAAATTATCGAGAGTCGATTGTTACTTAACTATTGTTAGGTTAGGTCATTCATGGGCAAAGTACGGCCCGCGGGCAAAGTGCGACCCTCGGGCTAGTATGATCCGGCCCGCGACACGATTTTGATTAACCCCTAAAATTAATTGCAATAGTGATATTTTTTTTTGTGCAGCTATAATAGTTAACGGGAGCCTTAGGTATGGTATTGTCGCATCTAACACTAACAGCCCGTTCCCACTAGTCGAAAGTCGCATAAGACTAAAAGTCGAAAGTCTGATGTCCCTGTTCACACTGCGTCGCGTGTCGTATAGATCGTAGTTTCGCGCCATTCGGTACGTAGCGAATTCGCGATGTTGTGCTCTACTACTTACGAAGAAAATTAAAAAGTTGAAAAAAATGTCAATTCCAAGAAAATACTGGATGTACCCAATCCTAACAGAAAGATCGACTCAACTAATGGAATAAGTTCTTCGTCTTTTATTTCTTTCTCCATTTTCACACAACAAACAAAAAAACACGAATGGAGTGAGCAAGCAATGTGTAGGAATGTGTGTCTAGGAAGCGAGGCGGGGAGAGAGGTAACAACGCGCTCGAGTCGATTAGACGCACGACTAGTGTGAACAGCAACAAGCAGGCACCTAGATGCGTGCACGATTCGACGCGACTTTTAGTCTTAAAACGGGCGCTGGCCCGTCGGATGGTTTTTTGAGTCGTATTAGACTAAAAATCGTGTCAAATCCAATGTGAACAGCTCCATATAAAGTGTATGGTGACCAGAGCATTCGACTTTTAGTCTTATGCGACTTTCGACTAGTGGGAACGGGCTGTAACTGAGTTTGCATCGCGTGTTTTCTTTCCGTAGACGCCTTCATGCTCTTCTAAAGATTAATCATTATTTGTGACTTGTTTGGAAGTTTTTACCATTTTAGTATATAAGTTGTGTATGATGTAAAATTAAACAATAAAAAGGTTTATAACTTGTATTTTTTTTTTGGGCCCGCCTGTACATTTTTAAATTTCATCTGGCCCTCCTTTTAAAAAGTTTGCCCATCACTGGGTTAGGTTATTTTAAATATTGATGTATTTTCAGGCCGGCTTCATTCGCCATACGGTGAACAAGATAACATTCAGCGAGCAATGTTACTACGTGGCGGGTGAGCTGTGCGCTGATATGGCGGCGCTTCGCTTGAGGCAACCGGACGCTGACAGTCTGGCAAGTGACACGTTGGCACCGCTGCCTAACCCCAAGTATGTATATAGGGTGTTCAAATTTACGAAACAAAAGCAAACGGGTTTGAGGTTGTCTTTTGTTTTTCATCTGTTTGTGGTTAGAATATGAAGTCAAAATGTAAAATTTTAGACGGAATCTCAATAAATAAATACCTGAGTCTGAACAATTGAGTCTATATATACATTTTATCTGTTAGTGAATGTATCCATTTTATTAAGTGCGGTGCTCATATTAAAAGTGGTTTTATGGCGAGTGATAATTACATCCCTTTTCATCACAAACAGTAAAAAACCCAAAAGTAAAGATAACATTCATTTTTAAAAAGGTTTACTAAACCTGGAATTAGTAGGCAGTGATGCCAGCTAAAGAATAAAATAAAGTAATTAAAATAAATTCGATATATTGTTTGTATATTGATATTTGTTATTTTTGTATTAGGTTACTTGAGTAAGTAAATATTTACATTAACCTTTTTGTAGGTAAGACAAAAAATATGTAACATTTTATTTTTTATTGCCCTCAAATGGGTAAATTTTTTCCCTTTTTCGGTGGTTCGGTGGAGAACTTTTTAGTAGCAACACTTATGAAATGTCAGAATTCTACGGAATAAAAAATCATAGCTAAGACGCAACCGCTCAATAGCAGACGCAACCGCACTCAACCGCAACTCCATCTGAACAATACCTTGCGTTCAGAACGAACGCACTTGCGAACGAACGCACTACGCAATCAAGATGGCGCCTCAACCCCACTCGAGGCATTTGCTCTGATTGGTCATAACAATATTCGTGCGTTTAGGGAGCGTTCAAGTATAACGTAACGAATTTGGGGGGGGGGGGTCCTATTTTAAAACGTTACGATGCGGGGCGGGGATTAAATTACGCGTTATTGTTAATATTATTTTCGACTTTCCAGTACTTTACACCACATAATGGTAACTTTTAGGTATAAAGAGTCACTGGGTGGTCACTAAACCTTTTACTATTTGGTACTGAAAAATGTTACGGCGCGTTACATGGGGGGGGGGTCCAATAATCTCCAAACATTGCGTGACGTAATACTTGAACGCTCCCTAATAAAAATAAATATTAAAAAAAACTTTTTCAGTATGATGGGTCCCGGGTATATGGCGTATGCTGGCTCGTACGGATACCAACCAATACCATTCAAGTACAGCTCATGCGTCACCAGCGAACACACCATTTATGGGTATGTATTTATGGGGTAAAATTAATTAACCACCATTTTAAAGTGAATTAATTTAATTCCATGTTTGGTTACAATATTCACTTAATATAATATAAAGAAATAAACATATGTGCGTCAAATACCAAGCCACCAAGCGTACTGGCTACGTACTACTGGTTACCTGCGTACACGCACACATTCACGCGCGAATCCCGCAAGACCAGTTTTTATGTAGTTCTGTGCGAGTGACGATATTAGGATATCAATTTAAAATGTCGATAAAAATATGATATTTATATGTTATACATGTGTATGCTACATATTTCATCATCCAATACAGTCGAGACAGAATACGACATTCCACCCGTATCACCTCAACGTCCGTTCCACAACTGAGCGGTTTTAAGGCAGTTTTTGCTCTAAACACTTAAACATATTCAATTTTTTTGACGTGACAACGTCTTATAATTCGATGGAGCCGGCTGCACACGAAAAAACATGATGCAGCGTTACCTCACTCTGAGGCGTTCCATTTAAGGCTTGAAGTGCAAGCGAGAGCGCGGAACGAGCGACAGAGAGGCACAATAGGCCTCCGCGTTCGACATCTGTCTCTCTCCAACGTGAGCGATGCGTCCGCGTGGACAGCTGCTAAACAATAATACATATACATGTCAAGTATAAAATTAAAATTTTCTTTTGAAAAATGCAGCCTTTCCATCAGTATTTTCTTATGACGTCACGTTCAACTATCGTCAGTAACCACACAGACAAACGATTTTTTTTTACAGAATAAGCGTTCAAGTATTACGTAACGAATTTTGGGGGGGAGGGAGTCCTCTTGTAAAACGTTACGATGCGGGGCGGGGATTTAATTACGCGTTATTTTAAAATATTATTTTCGACTTACCAGTACTTTACACCACATAATGGTAACTTTTAGGTATAAAGAGTCATTAGGTGGTCACGAAACGTTTTACTACACTTGGGTACAGAAAAACGTTACGGCGCGTTACATGGGGGGGGGGGTCAATAATCACCAAAAATTGCGTGACGTAATACTTGAACGCTCCCTAATGTGGATGGAATTAATGCAACTATTTTAATATCCATTCATTATTTCAGCTACAACCGCGAAGAAAGTGTTCTGTCTGGAAGTGGAGGCTCCAGCGCTGGGTCTGATCATCTCACAGCAAAAGAACCAGCTGGTATGTATACTATGAATATATCGCGATTCGAACCCGGGAACTTATTAAACTTAAGTGAAAACTTCTGTAGCGGCGTTGTACACTTTTTTTGGAATGGGTAAAAAATGTTAAACTCGCGTCAGGACACGTGACCTGATCGAAAATTCGTAACACGGATGGAGAGTAGACAGCTGGCGCGGCGTTTTTAAATATAAATTGTCATATTGTGTACGATAGCGCAATAAATAAATATTGTATTCTGCCACATAAATGATAGTACTTTTATACTGATAATTAAAGAAATTGGTGCAAAATTATTCCCTAACCATTCCCAAATATCAAAAATGCACAACGTTAATATTCAAGTTTTCACTTCTGCCGGCACTCCCGAAGTGCAACCCGTCGTTTTTTTACACGCTTTATATTAGCTTCACCTGTATGTATGTATGTATTTATGTAACCGACTCCTTCGGACTCGATTTTGACCCACTTTTAACGGACAGATTTAATTCATACTTTGCGCACCTGTCAAAGATCGATGACATTGCAATAATCCGAAGAAAAAAAATGAAAAAAATTTAACTTAAAAATAAAATAAATAGTAGTTTAAAAAAACTAGAACACACGCTTTTAAAGCACATCAAACTAAAAAGTGAAGTTTTTTTAAACTATTATTTATTATTTCTTACCTTTCTTTTCTATTGTTAAAATAGGTATGTGACTTCAGTGAAATAAATGTATAATTGAAAAATTTATCAAAAACTTGTGTTATAATAAATTCATACAGAATATTTGTATTCCTTAAATATATTATGTACTAGCTGATCCGGCTAACTTCGTTCCGCCTTAATAATAATATCGTTGTTACTTTAGTTAAACTTATTTTAGGATTCCATTAAGGTGATAACTTTTTTTGCAAATAGAGAAATGTTTTATTGCTTGCCATTGCAAAAGAAGAATGGCAGTTTTACACATTAGGCCTCTTCTCTCTATCGCCAATATTGCGATACTGCATGTTAAAGCACTTTCTGCTTTACAACATTTTTTGATGAGGTAACACATGTTTTCGATCAAGATCAAAGCCTGGTTATGCATCTCCTCATTTACCTCAAGTTCGGAATTTCTTGAAGTGACACGAATTCGACGTAAAATGATGCGTAGTTTTGTCAACAAATGTCACCAAATGTCGTGTGCATTCGTAAAATTAATTTATTTATTTATTGTTATTCGATAACTTATCCGATATTTTAATACTTATTCTGCTATTCGGAGTGGGGAAAAATCCATCAAAAAAGACATAATTAACATCGGTCCAGCCGATCTCGAGTTATAAGTGTTGTAACAAACACGACTTTCTTTTATATATATATAGATATATGTATTAATAAATTCTGCAGCGAGCCGTGAGGGCGAGGCGAAGTCGTCAAGCGGGTCTGGGACGAGCGTGGTGGAGGGGGGCGGGGGCGGGGGCACGCGGCGCTCGCACTCCAGCGGATCCGACCGGGCGCACGACAGGCCCGTGCTGTTCCTATAACGGTTAGTCACCTCTCTCCTTTTTTTTTTTTTTTTATATGGCTCTGGCACGATTTGTGCATTAGCCAGCGCGGCCGTGTCCTCCATGTACGGTTTAAGCACTCGGCCGGTACCGCACAACCCTCCCAAAGGCCGAGAACAAATTTAAAGTAAATTAAAACTTGCCCTTGAACCGGGAATCGAACCCGGTACCCCTCACCTAGCTGCACCTCACTCCTTAAATATTCCAACTATAATTACACTAGTACTGTGTTCTATTTTTGAATTACACTTGTACTAAATTTGACCCTAATAATGAGTACGTGCTAAGGTTAGTGACCTCATTCCTATTCCAATTATGAATACACAAGTGATTTTGTAATTTACTCAGGGATAGTGATCTATTTTTAAATTTTACTTGTACGTAAGTAGTAGTAGTCGTAATACACATTCCATTTTTAAATCAGAATTCTATTTTTGACTGTCCTAATCCTAAAGGTTAGTGACCTAATTTATAAAGTATTCCAATTTTAAATTACACAGAATTACTGTAATTTATACTTAACTGTATAACAGTGTTCGATTTTTAAATTATAGTTGTCTTAGCACATGTTCCATTTTTAAATTACACTTTTACTAAACTTGACCGGATCGGCTGATTCTAACGGTCAGTGACCTCACTCTTAGCACATTACCTTTTGAATAGACACGGTCAAATTTAAAAGTTTCTAGAACTCTTTTATATGGAAAATAAAATTGTATTACAATATAATTAAAATTTCCCCCAAAAATCAGTCAGGCTATTAAACAATTCATATTTTTTTTAATTGAAAATACCTACTTAAGTGGTTTTTCATATTTTCTTTTTTCAGGACAAAGTTGTAAGAGTCCGCTACTGCCAAATAAGATAGTCTTGTATTAACGTAGTGTAAGAGTAATAATAATATAATCTTGCGGTGGTACCACCGATATTATTGCCATTTTTTTGTATATACCCACATTGGTACACAAATCTGACAAAAAAAAATATGTTTATTTTAATTTATGCACTTGATTTGATAATTTATTTATTTTGATTATTAATATTTATGTATTAATTGCTGGTACTTTTATAAGATTTTCACAAGTTTTTGCTAATTTTATTCTCCGATATTTCATATACATTGCAAATATAATAAATAAAAATGAAGATTATTCAAATTGAACACATATTTGCTTTCAAAGTAAATTTCCATTTCATAATTTTTGTCCACATATTCTCGAAAACAAAGCTAGTTTTTCACTGGAAGAAAATAATATTGGTCAATAATATTAGCAGGAATTGGTGGTAAATTTATTTTATTACTAGGTATATGATTGAACTCTTATCCCATAAACATGTTTGTGTACCAATGTGAACAATTTTAGATTTTTTTTACGAAATATTTACACGGAATTGAACAAGGTAACGTGCCATTTTTTTTTATCAGCGAGCTTCCGCGTACAAAAAGTTTTTTTTATTTGCTTGAATTAAAAAACGGTATTTTTTGTTCGATAATCGTTTATTGTTATTTAATTGATAATTTTTTGAGTTCGTAATTTTGTATGTATGCTCACAAAATTACGAATACAGAAAATTTATTTAGTTCCAGTTATGCCATAACAAGTCTTATGTATATTATCTTTAGGTCTAGAATTGTGAATATGTTAGTCTTCGTTAGGTCTTACGCTAGGTAGGTGCTGTAGTTCTAGTATTTATAATGAATGTAATTTGACGTTTTGGAGGCCATTTTTGTAAGGCCTTAAAGGCGTTCCAGTTCCAATATACGAATGGTAATTGCTACGAGTCGTTCTTTTGTAGACGAGTTTGGACTGGACACACCAATACTTTGCGCTTTTAACACTTGTTTGTATGAAGGAACACATCGGTAGGAGACTCAAAAAGTCGACGGAGAAAGGCATAGAAGGCTGATCACCTACTTGCCTATAAAAATTCATCACGATAGAAATCTGGGACCAAGGGTTGTTACGCTGTTTGATTGAGGAAAGCTATTACCATACGAACGACTGAATTGTTCGTATTATCAAACGAATAGGTTATAAAATATAATTAAAGATTAAAGAGAATCCTCTTCCAGTCTAACCATCGACCTGCCTTTTTGAAGATCTACTTCTTTTGGCGCGTTAGTAATTTTTTACGATGCGCGCGCACACCGTCACAAAATACCGACACCCTGCACTTAGCTATAGTCAACATTTTAGTTATTTTGAATTTTCTATTTTTGGTGTCGTTTTTTCTACAAACGTGATTTTTTTCTTGTTATAAAGAAGTATAACTTCTAACGCGTGTATTAAGTACATACACTTTTTTTTATCACGCTCTTGACATGACCTTGTCAGTTCAGCTCGGGCTTTGCCCCCGATTAGCGCAAGGGCGTCTCCTGAGAGACTAAAGACTTGGACCTCTTGGAGTCTGTAGTAAAGGTCCATGCTTTCCCCGTTGACTTCTGTTTTTTAATCTAACCTGAATCCTGACTTGCTCAGTTCGAGAAGTTCTATATATGCTCAATTGAAAACACTTCGCTAGCGCGTTCTAATGTGTGACGTCATCGCATGTTTGATAGGTGGATTGTAAATGTCGCTAGAAACTTTTAATTACTGGACTGATTTCAAAATTGTCAGTTAGAATGCTTCATCTCTTAATTTACAAAAATATTTAAAAATACCAGACCAGAAATTTAGTCCAATAAATAATATACGATTCGTAACAATTACTAACGGTATTTTATAGAACTTGTGACAGATCTCTATGCAACAATTAATGTGAAGAACTGTCAAATCGTGCGTTTGATAGTTATTGTGTTGTGATCAAAAATGGCCTCCAAACGTGAAAGAAATGAAAATGTGTAGAATTTTTTATTTTATTACGCAGTATGTTGACGTATTTATATTATATGGCAACTTTAGAAGGTAGGGTTGCCAACGAATGTATACGTAGAAATTATTAATTCAAAATTAATGAGGGTAACATTGTATCGAAATTTAATACGCTAATATGCTAATTCTGATGTTCATAAATCCTCAGAAGATTCATGGAAAATACCAGCTGACCCGTGTATGGTTCGTCGTACATATGACGTCATAATTGATGGCTCTATTAATTATTACGTCATCTAGTTTTATCACAGAGTATAGATATGGATATTCGACAGTTTTTTTTCTTTAAATTTATTTATTAAAGAAACTTTTGTGCTACTTAATTGTGTTAAATGATATATACACCTAGGCTATACACCAGTTTCATTATATGTTTGTCTATGAACGCGATAAACTCAAAAACTGATGGATTTTCGTATAGTTCACTTCTTGATGAAGGTTGAAGTCGATTCATGATGCTTGTTACTTTTTATGTAAACTGAAATATTATCATGAAGGCGTCATTATTTGTCTATGATCATGAAAATGCTTGCGAAGCTATGGGTAGAAGCTCACTTAAGGTTTTATATGACTAATCAATATACTAGAATCATCGGAGTTAGCATCTTAGCTACAGATGGGTAACGCGGCGTTGGCACTTTGACAATTCACTGTATGATAAATACATTTTTATATAACACAAAAATGCTGTTACATTTTTGTCGAGATAATTATTAAGTATAAATCGGTAAAAAAATAAACGAATTTTTACATATGTCAACTGTCAAAGTTTGGCAGTCTTAATGGTAGCGTTTTGGGATCATAATAACTCTATTAGTGTGTAAGAGTCGTTATTTTTATTCACAAAGTTTTTATTTCGTATCTAACTGTCGGAATTACATTACTCATTTGTCAACTTGACTTACTAGGAGTCTTACTTATCATTAAGTCTCGGCTCTGAATCGTGGTATTTCCCTCACAAAGTACTTCATCAGCTTTTCAAGATAACTTAGTGATCTCAAATACCAAGACTAGTATCATTTTTAAGGGTTATTTGCTAAATTTCACTAAAATTGGCAACACAGAACGTAGAAGATGCTTGGCTTAGGGACGCGATAATGTATCGTCCCCATTGATAGTTGACTTTAAACTCACTGTCAAGTGTCATCTGTCAGAATGTAGAAGGCGCCGCCTGTATTTGGCTTAGGGACGCGGTAATGGCCTCCATTGGAGGTTTGTTTCGTCAAGTGTCAAATGTCAGCTGTCATATTTAGTTGGCGCAATTAGACAAGTTACCCATCTGTAGCGAGTGTATATAAGTATATATAGGTTTGGAACGGTGCAGCTTGTAATCTGTAGATTATGTATTTATTTAGAATTATTTGTGAACATATCAACGGCTTTTCATTGGTTTTGGCTGATTGTGCACGAGCGGTTTCGTCGTGGCGTTTCTTATTAATATTATTTTGATTCTTAAAACTTGTGGAAAACTGAATTATAAATTTTTAATTGTCTTTTATATTAACGTTTTTATATGAAAGACGCTCAAGGTCAATGTTATAGTTCGTATTTCAAGTCAGTCTCATCTTGAGCGCTGTCAAGTATGTCAAACTTAATACAAAACAATGATTTAGCTCTTGAAACTAGATTTAAGTTTGATTGACGTTTTAGAATACGGACCTAAGTTTCAGGAACGAGATTTTGAACTATTTCTGACTAATGTCAAAATACACTTTTGACGTACGAGAGTCGTAGTTGGAGGGCAATTACGACTCTCGTACGTCACAAAAAATCCTCATACAATTCGATAATCCGCCAAAATCGTGCATGTGTATCACATTAAAACGCGACAAAAACGTTCGTGTATAAACGCCTTTCTAGTCCGCAGTTGAGCTGCGATGAAATTGGTTATTGCATTATTATTTGTAAATACTTTTTTAATACTCATCGGTCACACAAAACGCATTTATTATTTTAAGTGAAACGTATTGGCGATGTTTTTGTATTTGATATAACACACAACATCGAACATGGACACTAAAACAAAATTGTTAAAACGTTTTTGCCTAATGTATACCTGTCTCTTCATCACAGCGTACGCACAATTTGAATGAAAGACACGAACGAGTATTGTGAATGGTTTTTATTTATAATCTACATGTTGGAGCAATGGCGTCATCTGTCAATTGTCATTGTCAATTTATGTGACAGTAGCGCCATTGCTCTGATGTATGAATTATTAGAGGTGCAATGTGAGATGTATGAATCGGGTTAATTGATAAATGACAGCTCCGGAACTTGCATCATTTTTTTTAAATTCCTCACCTTCATTTGCCGGCTTGCCTATAGTCGAATTTTTAATTAGACGATATCAACTGACGTTTACGGTGTTGTCAGTTTTAAATGAAATAAAAATAGTGTTGTGACAAAGTAAAAACCCCTGAATTAATGATCGGTGATGGCACTAGTCGCCGCCCCGCGCTTTGTAATAAGAAGTCAAAAAACTGATTGTAGTTACATAGTACTAGTACCTAACTTATATCAGAGCACTTTAATACAATTTTGAAATAGAAATAATATTCTTTTATTGTTTGAAATGATTGACTATTCACACTCATTGTTCATTCATCTGATTGAACAAGAACTGAACGCATCACTATTACTTTAAATGTGGCAACATTATTTTACAAAGTGACATTAGCTACTGTCAGTTGGCTTCGTCTAATTAAAAATACGACTATAGAACCAAGGCTGTTTAATATTTTTTTATTAAATACTAGCAAACTCGGCGAACTCCGTTTCGCCACCAGATGGCTTCGTTTTATGTAACATTTCGTTTGGTGATCCCGCTTTTCTGTTGGAATTTTTCCTGAATTTATTTGCTATTAACCTCACGGAGCCCGAGACCTTCCCAACGAATGCAAAACCATGGAAATCGGTTCGTGCGTTCTGGAGTTATAGCGTCAGGAAGGAAAACCCGACTTATTTTTATATAGTAGATATTCTTTATTAATTACAAAAGTATCGCCAGTATATATGTTGTGATAGTGGCAGCCTAAATTAATTTTATCATGTGTATATTTACAGTTATTTTTGAGAATATTTTCGACGGAGACGTTTGTGTAATTTTTAATAAAGAAATAGCAATTTGTAATTGTGTTTTATTATTCCTTTCGTGGGCTTACGATTCAAACGATTGGCGAAGTGTTTCTTGCCTGATATTCTTAGCTACTCTACCGTCTAAGCTCTTGACTTGCGAACTAGAATCAATTTAACATCTTTTCTGTTGACGGTCATAAGTGTACTTTGTGCGTTTTCCAATTACAGCACTAGAGCGCATTATGCGGCATAATGCTTAACGTTGAGTGTTCCAACTACAGAAACGCTTCGCACCATTGAGCACTGTCAAAACTAATGCTCTCGCGTGCTTCTCGCATACAATACCAACACACAGTGACAGAAAATTGACCAGTGTTTTTCTTTAAGTTGGCATTTATCGAAATTTTCGTTAGTAAATATTATTTATTGTGGAAAAATTTGTAAGGCTTTCGTTTCACCGTAGATTTTGAAAATAATTAAAGTTATTTCAAACTGGATGAAGATAGTTACTTTTTTTTATATTCCACATTTAAAATATGAATACAATTTTATTTTAAAATTTAGATCTGTAAACAAATTTATTTATAGGATTAGCGCACTCTGCTGATGCATTTGAAAACTAATTCACGTTCCAATTAAGCTTCAGCATTATGCGGCATTGTGCGGCACTGAGTCGCATAATGCTCTGTAATTGGAAAACGCACTTTATTACCTATAAGAATAAAGTTAGTTTGAGGAATCGAACTGGCAAAAGGGAGGGTCTTGGAGCTCAAATTCAAATCTTTCATTTCAATAAGACCTACTAAAAAGGCACTTTTGAAAGTCAAAATTATACTAAATATTTTTTTATAAATGACAATTTGTGACATCATAATTTGTGAAACAAAGTAGGATTTTTTAATATTTAACAAGTATAACATGGGAGACAATCAAAAATGTATTTTAGTGTAAACGCACAGTACTTTTCAGGTTTTTATAATTGAAAAATTGATTTTTTTCGTTAAAATTCAGTTCCCGAAGTAAACCACTTTAATGCCTAGCAGAGAAAGCTTTGATAGACGTTTTTTTTCGAAGGCGGATTAGTAAATAACAGTTTGTGTCGAATTTCCGTACAATTTTAGTTTTCGGTCCCCACAGGTTGCCCTCTAAACCAGCCCCGTTCGTGATTTAATCACCCTGAATTAGTGATGCTTGATGATCATCGATGTTGCTATACGAAAAATATCATGTTGTTCTTAATAAATTTCGAACCATTTCACTGTTTTTTATTTCTTCGCCGATAATTATTAATGCAAAAATCATCGATGTTATATAACCTGTTTCTTTTTCGATAAATATCGGACATCGATGTTGGGCTTTCGATTATGACTTCGATGTCAATATCGATGTTTTTCTAATATCTATCATTCCTACTCTGAATCTTAAAATACCATTCTTGGTCTCTATAGCCTAATATGTGTCTAAACGGGGCTAAAATATTAATGTAATTCTTTTAAAATGGTTTATTTCTTTAAAAACATTTTTATCTTCAGTATTAAGGTGTTAAATCGCTTCTTACGTGAAATATTAAAAAGTACTTAATTTTAAACTAATTTAGATGTAGCTGCGTTTTATTCAACTTGAAGAAAAATTATATTTAAGTCGCAAAAATGTGTCTGCTATTGGGATTATAGTAGTTACATAATAAAAGATGTTACATTGTGCGGTTTTAAAAGCACATGACAGTATGGTAATCCTAGGCTGATTCCCGCCAAAACATTAGTTCGGATTGACAGGCATAGATCACAAACTTGTATAGGAAATGAATCAAATTAGACACGGACATTTACAACCGGATGGTGGCGATAAAGAGCAGATATTAGGAAAGAAAAAAACAAAGTATTTTGTATATAATTTTTAATAAAATATACTTTAAAATATTTGTGTAACTTTATTATACCGTAATTGTAGCTAAATAGTTGCATCTGTGACCTGTTAAATATATATTCGTGACAAATAAAAATACAAATGTAATTCGACAATTACCTGTAAAATAATAATTAACATAAATACATTCGATATACAAGGTTGAATATTGACATTTTTTAAAATGCCATTCGTATAATATATATAAAACAAATTGTTAAACAATTGTAACGCGTCCTTTGATACGTTTCGTACTTGTCTATATACATTTTGAAGTAAGGTTAAATGGTAAAGTAAACAATAATCTCGAAGAAGATTCATCAAGCATTAGTGGCGTAGATAGAGTATAGAACTAGATGAGCTTCTAAAATAACAATAATAACTAAAGAGAGAAGGCATTAACGTGATATACGTAAGTGCGAGCGAAACAGAGTATCAGTTTTTCCGTCTCTATTTGCGTATCGGGTTTTATTTGTACCACCGAGCCCTTGGTGGTAAACAAGTTTTCACCCCTTACTGATAAATCTGTGAATCCCAAGTCAAACCCATATTTTAAGACTTTATCCTTATAAGAGGTGTATTTAAAGTGTCAGTCATGGTGAATTGTTGCATAATTGGCTGTAAAAGCTATAGTGAACGTAAAGAACCAAACATCTTTCATCGGTAGCTTATTTTGTCACGACTCAGTAACTTTGTTCAAGAATTATTAATTCGAATGTGTATTTTGGTCAATAATAAGCAATCTTCAATAAATTAAAACTATAAATATAACATATTATGTCATCATTCGCTATCTCACACGCTGTACCCTGATGCCTGGTCTATACCATAGTCCGTCTACGATTAGTGGCAACCAAAGTGAAGCTAGTGAAGTTTTTTTTTTAATTCAGCACGTCTTGCGAAATAAAAAGTGAGATTATAAAAAAATGCGAATGGAATTGTCAACAAATTAAAGCCGCCATTACTTGAGTGTCTGTCAAAATGCAAATAAGAAAAGTCAATTTGGACTTTGACATATAGCGCGATTTAATAGTTATGCTAGTATATAATAAACATTTCGCTGATTCTCTGTATTTATTGAATCACCTATCAAGACATATAGACCTTTGAATTTGAATCGCACTTATTTATTACCGAAACTGTTTTTCCTATACTTAAAAGCGTCTTAAACTAAAGCTTAAATCGACCAATATTTATTTAATTAAATAAAAAAATTCCGGTCAAGTTAAAATAATACTTATTTATAATACATTTTATTAATAATTAATGAATATGTATACGATGCCGTTGTTATTTAATAAATTAGAAACAAACTTTCATATATACGAGTATTTGTTAAGTATAGTAAATCTAATAACTATAAAACGTATTACTGGTTCATTCCTTAAGACCTACGGTGACAGATATAACACCCCCTTTTGCCTCAGGGGTTAATGTATCGAAAATAAAATTTAACATTACACTAATATTAAATTTATTATTGCTTGTCTAATCAATTTTTGACATATTCATGTCTACTGGAAAGTTTTATAATATAATTATTTTTTGAACAAAAACATATTACATAATAATAGACAAATACCCTAGCGATGTTTTTACCCTGAATAGAGAGTCAACAGATTTCGACTTGGGAACAGATAAGATAAAATTGAAGACTATTTTACTATGGTAATGTTACTGACAGATAATAATTACACATAATAGTCTGTGCGGAAAGAGAACGAAGGTTTAATGAGATATTTATGTTTTTTGAATTCGCTGCAGTGCAATTTTTTTCAATAGTAATACTATTAAAAATATATTATTTTGGTGAATACAAAACGCTTGGTAGAATATCAGTTTGCATAGCCGCCAAATGTGTTCGCTTTCCGCAGAGACTATCAAAGTTTTACCGGACGAAATTGAACCATAGACAATCTTAACGTGTCTGCTTGAATGTTGAATGCTTATGTCAGGGGTACGAAGATGTTCACAACCTGAAACAAAGAATATTTTAATAATGAATATATCGTCATGATCGTAAAACAACTTTTTATCATATTTGTATACAACATTGATTAAACATTACGGCTACATTTAAAAAAATCCATGTGTTTTAAATTTCAAATTCTATAAAGCGACGGATTTGATAGAAACATGTGTTTTTTCTAGAAAACTGTGTAATTTAAAGTTAATATTTTTATTTCGTTTCAAAACAAACCCTTTTGTTTGCTTGTACCTATGCCAATTTTCAGAATATGAATTAAAAAAGTTATGACAAAAACTAACATAATTTATTTATTTAAAATGGCTGCCCTGTAAAGTTTACTATTTGTCGGATGCGTCACTATTCTACGACTATGACGATATGTGTGTTAGGCTAGCCGCACACACGCAATAATATTGTCAAATCAAGTTTGTCAATTTGTTTTAACAATATATGCCTCCGCATATTTCTCAATATTATTGCCAATATTTACTAATTTTAAAAGGCTCAGTCACGAACTGATCCTTGGATCTACGCGGAAGTATGGATAATAAAAAAAATGTGTCATATTGTGTATAGCAATAAGCGTGTTAAATAAGAAAACGCGAGCTAAAAAAAAACGATCTAATGAATTCCTTTAAAGTCTCTTTATCATTTGGGGGAACATTTTCCACACTGTCTACGTCATAATTTTCGATCAGATCTTCGTCTTCCATTTTACAAAAATCAAAACAAACAATAATATTTGAGACATAGAAAACAACTCATTTGACGTGTACTCCTAGATAAATTATGTTAAACTAGAATATTGAAGTAAGGCCCTGAAATAACCCTGCCTCCCCCTGAATATTGACGGCATATTTCAGAATTTCCGGAAATTCGCAATAATATTGAACAATACCGCAATACACGCCGCACACACACAATATTATTGACAATACGTATTTTATTGTCAATATTATTTCGTGTGTGCGGCTAGCCTTAGAAAGACTGACTATATGCGCTTAGTACAATATTAAAATTCGTATCTCAAATCACAATTTAAAGACGAAATTAGCGAAAGAAGCGCTGTCAAATATGTCAAGCCTCTTAAAGAAGAAAGGTTTGACATCTCTTGGAACTATTTTAGATTTAAGTTTGATGTTCTAAAATGGCGACAGTGGCGGAACTTGATTACTTATTGGAAGTGAAACTTCTTTATCGGGGTTGGAAAAAAATTTAGTGTAACATTTTTGCGTTACGCGTCACATTTTTCCGTTACGCGCCATGTTGCTTTTTGAAGTCAAACTTCTTATGACATATAGTATGTTTTTGACTTTGAAGTTTGACAACGAATTACATTTTCGAAGTCAAACTTCTTTATCGGCGTTAAAATATGACATATAGTATGTTTTTGACTTTGAAGTTTGCTAATCGCAATTTGCAGCAATTAATTTGTAAATTGTATGCTAGGCAGTGTATCACAATTTACTGTGTTTAAAGAAATAGTTTCGGACCTTTAAACTTAAAACAAACCAATTATGGCTCTGCGTACAACAAAGGTTTTATATAAGTTTCACTTCTTACGTGTGTACACCTAGTACACGCACACATTTTTTTTATCTTTAACATTCTTTTAATTTTCAAATTTTTTCACAATTCACACATTAATCCGTCCGTCAAACAGACCAGACCATAATTTGAATCATTTGTTTAGGGTTACTTCACTTCGTGAATATTGAACGAACTTCGAGATTTGGGATAACAATGAATTCTCTACGTCAACATTAAATACGTTTACGCAAGACTTTGAAATTTTCCATTGCGAGGCAATTGTCGTCAAAGTAGAAGAGTGAGAGGTGTGAATGTTTAGACAAAGAAACTTTTGAAGTGAAACTTCTTTAGCGGCATGAGGGTAACATTTTTACGGAACGTCACAAAGATGTGCAGCGTTTTTGTCGAAAGGGCGAGCGATTGAGACCGAGTGAGAAGGGTGAATTACCTTATAGAAATTCTATTTTAAAAATTAAAATTTTGTCAAGAGAATTTATGAAATATACTCGTATTACTATTTTATGCAAAATAATTTATTGAAATCTCCAATGACAAATTGTAAATTAAAACGCCACGTGTTTTTATTATCGAAGAAATAAATTTAAAAAAAATATCTAATTTGTATTAATTTCCGAAACTTCGATAATCGTACCTTCGAGACAAGAAACTCTATCCATCTAAATGGGTGTTAACCCTGCAAAAGAATGTCTGTTTGAATTATATAAACCCGTGGGCTAATATTTTAATCACATAAGATAAAAAATAAGACTAAACACTCAATTTATATGAAATCTAATCTAAAATTTCATAGCGGCAATACTTGAGCAGTGTTGGCCTAGTGTCTTCAGGGTGCGACTCTCATCCCTGAGGTCGTAGGTTCGAGGCCCGGCTGTGCACCAATGGACTTTCTATATGCGCAAACATTCGTTCGAACGGTGAAGGAAAACATCGTGAGGAAAACTGCTTGCCTAACCCAAAAAGTCGCCGGCGTGTGTCAGTCTGATGAACTTGCTTATAAGATTGACAAATGATCATAAACCATCTGAGGCACAGACCTAAAAAGGTTGTGGGCCACTGATATATGTTTTAATACTTGATGAAACTTAACTATTTAATTTGGGCAATAGCTTATATAAAGACTTTGCAATCAAATATTCAATATTACGCTTATCAGTAATTTTATTTAAATAATAATTCTATTAATCTAGTTTTGATTACCCTAAGACTCGTCAAAAGGGTTTGTAATCCATGTCTGCAGATAGATAATCGAAATATCGACTTGTTATGAAGTAATCGGTGCGAACGTACCGTAAACGTACGCTTTAAAAGCTTTATGGAGTAAAATTACTTGTAAATAATCTTTAATTTATCTAAAAAAACTTGAGAGGTGTCAAGGGACACCCGGATGGAACGAAGTTCCTTTCGATTAATTTATATGTTAATTGGTATCATAACAGTATGATAGATTTTCTCGACACCAATCTTATATTTCATCGTCTATTAAAGTTTTAAGAGACCAGAAATCTAAAAGAGGAAGAAGGATGATGTCGTTGTGCTACGCAGCGATTAAATAGTAAAATAACCAAAATATAAATTAAGTGGCACAATTAATAAGCATATTTTGTATTTCGTGGTTCAGATGTTTTAATTTAGTCTCATCTGGTTTATCTCCTAGCATAAGCTGTTCTCGTTGTGATTATAAGTTCACTAATTTTTGAATTCGCAGAAATTTATAACATTTTCCTAAAACATTATTTTTTTATTTATTATAATGAATATTTTTTAAAGGTATTGTATTGAAAAAAATTGCAAGGAAACTAGGGACCCCGCAATTATTATTGTAAAGGGATTCTGGTGTACGTTTACTACGACTAATTTAGTTAAGTGATTCCAAAAATAATTTTCACTTATCGCTGCGAAAAAAAAACCAACATTACGAGGTGTTCCCAGGCGGTCACCCATCCAAGTACTGACCTCACCAGATGTTGCTTAACTTCGGTTATCGGACGAGAACCGATGTATTTCAATAGCAAATAGCAAAAAAGTGTCGTGACAACTTTTCGTAAGAATTTTTTCCGTCTAGCCCCCTTTCACAACGCGCGATAAGGAACTTCGTTCCAATAATGTTTTTTATTCGCCAATAAATAATAATCTTCGCCTGTCTAATCCTTATACTATCTGGATAATTGGATAATTTTGTATGAGATTGTTTTTGGTCGAAATATGTGTATGTGTGTAATTTAGGAATGAACCACATAAAAAGTTTGACGTTTCTCCACTAACATGGTATGTCATAGATACTGGTGCGACGCCATCTTGTCTAGTGAAGCGTTTTGGCGGGTTGTAGATATTTTAAACTTAACAGATTAAAATGCTACAATTTATATAAGTTTTATAATCACTTATAAATAATCTGAAGATATTTTTAAAATCTTGTCAAATAGCCCCTGGCGATTTTGTTAGCGCATCAAAAACAAATTCGGCTAAAGCTACCGTGGAGGAAGGTTCTGCTCTTCCTCCAACCTAAGGGTAAGATCCTCAACAAGTCGTAACTGACTCTGGTCGAGATGGTGTGTAATGTGTATATACTCAGCGGGAAATACTTCGTTAGCGCGATTCAGGTCACGTCAACGTAGGGTTTGTAGGAACAGTTTAAAGGTGTCGCGTACTATTGTTACCATATATCTTTACAATATTATTCGTATGAAGTCGAAACGCCATGGCTATCAAACTATTTTATCACCTTCCCAGAAGAATCACTCAAACTCAAAATAACTTTATTCATATAGGTAAACTTATAAACGTCAAAAAAGAAGTTAAATTAATTATAAATTTGCATTTACTACCAGTTAAGTCAAGGGCGTAGAGCGGGCAAGAAGAACTGGCAAGAAACTTTCCGCTATTCTTTTTAATCGCCAAGTATTGTCATACAAATTGTTTGAACTGGAGCAAATCAATCCCAAGGATTAGGATCATTTAAATATTCCTCAAATTTATAAAAAGCTTTGTTGATTAATTTATAGCCTGCCGTGCAAGGGGAAGATTATGATTTCTAAAGGAGAGAGAAATGTGGGAGAGTAATTAGTAATTTTAGAATTTGTATTAATTGTCGACACTTTTAATATTTTAATGACAATTAAATTCCTAACATACCTTCCTTTTTCCCTCCCTCTAAGTCTCGGAAATCTAAAGTTTTAGATTTATATAAATATGAACAAGACTTAAAAATTTGTTTGCCAAAGAAGTTTCACTTCTGACATGTGTACTTTGTACGCACGCACTTTTTTTATATACGTACTATTATTACGATTGTGAACTACAAAGAATCCGCAGTACTAAATATTGATAACTTATCACGACAGGAAACATTAAAACACATTAATTGATAACAATCATTACACGATTTTTACGACAGTTGTAAATTTGAAAATACAATTTAGATATCGGCATTTAATGTCTGATCACAACAAATTAAAATTCCACATAATATTTATAATCAACTGGCGCCATAAAATGCCAAAACTCTATCCGTTACTTCGAACATTTCAGAAACAAGGTCGGCCTGTCTGACACATGTCATCGGTTTTTGGGTTTTTTTTATAGATCGGGGGGCAAACGGGCAGGAGACTCACCTGATGTTAAGTGATACCGCCGCCCATGGACACTCTCAATGCCAAATGGCTCGTGAGTGCGTTGCTGGCCTTTTAAGAATTGGTACTTTAATTTATTTTGAAATGCCGCGTTATAAACGGCGAAGACACCATCCGTTTCTTTGATCTTTTTATTTCATAGACAATGTTTACTTTCTGTTTGACATATGTCATCATGTGTCATGTCAGGTTTTTGGGTTTAAGACATGGCGGTTTCCACACGATGTTTGCCATCAAATTTGAAAGAAAATCACTTACACAGTCTTGAGGCTTAAGCCAATACTGCTCTAACAAAACCTTCCATGGAAAAATGCTAAAATTCAGTAAATTAAAAGAAAAATTCAAATTCCACGAAATTTATAATCCAGTGGCGCTACAACCCTAAATCGACCATGGCCTCAAATTGCATCTGTCACTTTGATGTTTTTATTTCATAGACAAGATCTGCCTTCTGTCTGACACATGTCATCGGTATTTGGGTATGAGATGCCGGTTTCCTCACGATGTTTTCCTTCACCGTAGGAGCAAGTGCTAACAGCATAGAAAGAAAATTGATGCACAGCCTTGATTCGAACCATGAACGAATGTGGCTTAAGCCTGAACAACACCGCTCTATAAAGAGGCTTCTAGACGGGCTATTTTCACGAATGTTTAGCTGCAACGGTGTGGCTGGTAGCATCACCCCAGCATTTACGGCTAGACTATGCAATACTCCGGCCGTGCCAAATATTTTTTGTATGTCCGATGAATGTATAGTGTCCCAGCCGTATGGCCGGAACACAAAATACTGCAATATTTCTCAGCTAAAAAAATGTTGTCTATGTATCGAAACAGACTTTAGCAATAACCGCCATCGCATAGATATTTTCGATGTCAGAATTATAGCAAATAGACAAAGGTTATTTTTACAATTAGATGCAACACGCAAGATGGCCATGACATGTTTTTATTGTCAATGTTCTTCTATTAAACCACAGAGTAATGTCATCCTCACAAAAGGCGATAAAATGGCGGCAGATTTCCCGCGTTTTATTTGACACGAACATTACTTACAGACGCGAATTATTACCATTAAGTTAAGTAACATATATATTTAGGTTAATAATTAGAAGTGCAAACCAAATGTTGGCAATCGTAGCACACTTGAAGCCAATATGAGCCCTTTAGTTTTTCCCACACCCATAAATAGTAATATAACATTCTCGTTTCCGATGTCCAATGGGTCGACTACACTTATATTCTAGGTAACAGAAGTGTCACTTAGATTTAAGATTTAAGAACTCTTCAAAGTCAGTTTTTTGTGAATCTAATTCAATCAATTTTATGTGAGTTATAAGCTCTGTAAAACGATGAAAGCCAGTTGACACCCAGCTTACAGAGTCTCATTTAACATATATTTCAACATATCTACAACAACCGCCTCTGAATTTTTTTTAAAGATTTTATTTCCTGAAATATCTTAATAGTAATATAACGCTGGATTTTTAGACGGAAACTTTTGAAGCGCTCCATTCATAAATAATTTTGTACTACAAAAACTGTATAGAAACGGTCAACTGTCAATATTTGGTTTTAGGAGGCAAGTGGTGTCGCTGTCAAGCGATCTCTTTCAGGTAAATTGCAAAAAAGAAATATAAACTTGAAAAAAAAAACAAAAATTTTAGATGGACAGAATATGGTAAACTGGTGCCTAAAAAGAAGACTTTTTAAAGACGGGAGCTTATCCCGTCTTTGAAAAGTCCATAAATTTATGGCGGAGCTTGGAGGTCTTAAAAGATTCCGGCTTTGAGAAAGATTTCCAAAATGCATTCAGAAAAGCGTAATATATCGTTAGAGCAGTGTTGGCTTAGTGGTTTCAGCGTGCGACTCTCATCCCTGAAGTAGGTTCGATCCCAAGTATGCACCAAAAGACTTTCATTTGCTAATTGCTCGAACGGTGAAGAAAAACATCGTCAGGAAACCGGACCCAAAAAACGGTCGGACGGGTGTCGAACGCGATACGTGTGAAATGCCATTAAATCACGTACAATTTTAAGAAAAACGCTGTGTGAAGGTCCCTGGATTGCCTTGAGGCGTCACGACTGATGAAATGAATAATTGCACGATTTGATAATTAAGATACACGGAAATCGGTGCATAATGATAAATAATTTATTTAAAAATTATTTTATTTGAAAATAGTTTTAGCACTGGCACGAAATAAACCGAAACTCAAGGGACTGCATATTTTGACGTAACAAAGAGTTGTGTTTAAATGGAAAGAAGAAAAATCTGTATTAGAAAGTTTCGTTTAGTCTAGTGTCAGTAATTATATAAAAAAAAACAACTCTTCTAAGAACGCTATTGTGATTAGGCTGTTATTTTCGTCTGACATCTTTTGCTGCACCAGTAATGATGTTGTTTGATTTTAGGAAGTTTCGTGTTAAAACACGTGCAAGCAATCGCAATTTGTAAACAAAAAAAAAATGGTGCGTGTACTTATGTACGCGCGTAAGAAGTTATACTTCTTTGGCTTTCTTTATTTTTTTTAAATATTAAATAATTAATAATAAATATTTAGCATTAACAATTAAACAATATTTAATATTTAGTATATTATTTAATTATTAATTAATATTAATTATAACTAGGTATGTTTCATAACCTTTTAACTAAGTAACAATAGGTCTTTGTGAAAAAGCATAGCTAAATTTCTTTGAAAAAATAATTATGTCATTATGGTCATTCAAAATTCTTGGCATAGCTGCTAACGTCACGCATATTCTATTTCTTTTTACCTGTAGATTGTCTTATTCCCACCTCGCTTGCGCACGGTCGGCGCCCATAATGATAATTTTGTGTCACGGTGCGCGAGCATCATAAAATTTCACTCTCATAAATTTTTCATAACGCGCCTAAAGAAGTATAACTTCAAAAACGCATTTCTTGGAAAGTTTCGTACGTACGATGCCGAGTAGTCCAGTTTATTGCGGGTTATAAAGCGAGAAAAACGTACACAGTTCCGCAGTTTTAACTAATTTCGGTAACATAGAAAGTACTTTTTATAATTTAATTTTCGTTATTGAGGGTAGGTGTTATGCTATGTAGAGTGTATAATTGTATGGAAGTCGAGCTAAACCAACCAAAGCCGAGTGATTTCGACGCTTTAAAAATTTATAACCATGGATTTATGTGTCCAATGATTCTGTTTTTATTACCGAAGCTGGGATCGATAGTGTGTCTTAAAAATAATTATATATACTCTTAGTAATAATAATAATTAAAAATGTATAAATAGAAAACATTTCCTCGCTGTACTGGGTTAAGAATATTGTAAATATATATTTGTGTGTTGGAAATAAATATTAAAAGTTCCCAATTATCACACACTATTGAGTATATAATATATAGCTTAGACCCAAAGACGACGGCTTGTGTCAGGCACAGGATGCTGATCACCTACTTGTCTATTAGATTGACAAATGAAACAGATATAGATATCTGAGGCCCAGACCTAAAAAGGTTGTAGAGCCACAGATTTTTTTAAATGTTACAAGAAGCAAATTGGCAGCAGGCTCATCTGATATTTAGTGACCCTGTCCATGGACACACACTGCCAGAAGGTTCGCAAGTGCCTTTCAATGGTACGCTCTTTTCTTGAAGGACCCGAAGTCGATTTGTTACATATACAGGGTGGCCAAAAAGTCGTGGATCAAACGCAAATAGGGGATAGATGAGGTCATCAGCGGCAAAAAATTGTTCTACGGGAGGTCTCTAAGGTCAACCCCTGCAGAGTTATGATTTATTTTGGTTTTACATGAAAATTGACTTTTTTTTACTAATTCTTCTTAAAATTCGAAAAATTCTACATCCTGTATCTTTCTCATAATATCCACTAGATTGGTACTGATGAGTTCTTGCGTTAGACATACTATTTATAGTTGTTTATTGAGTGTATTCAAGATAATATTAAGTGATACGATATAACATTTTTTCAAATCATAAATTTTTCTTTACTTTGGACCCCACTGTGAAAAAAAATTACTCAACCGAAAAGTGTCCCTGTACGACAAGTTTTGGCGCATTTAATTGGAATTCTGAAAAGGTATTACACGTGGCCATGAGTCGCTCTAATATCTTTCTAGAAAGAATTACAAACAACGATTGTGAAATAATAATTGTATTAAAACAATTATTTCTCAATGGTTGTTTGTATGAAACAAAATATTTTACAATAATATATGCTCAAAATTCCTGACTCTGACCATAATACTTAATCTGCACCGTCTAATCAAATTCCTACGTAACCCTCCAGCCACCTGTGCAATTTTTTGAATCTAGACCGATTCACACAGTACTGGTCCCATGTAGGTAAATAATCTATCATAAGTCCGAATCGTTGTTGTTTTTTCGTCCTAGAAAGATATTAGAGCGACTCATGGCCATGTGTAATACCTTTTCAGAAACCATATTAAATGCGCCAAAACTTGTAATACAGGGTCACTTCTCGGTAGAGTAATTTTTTTTCACAGTGGGGTCCGAAATAAACAAAAAGTTTTGATTTGAAAAAAAATTATATCGTATAACTTAATATTATCTTCAATACACTCAATAAACAACTATAAATAGTATGTCTAACGCAAGAACTCATCAGTACCAATCTAGTGGATATTATGAAAAAGATACAGGATGTAGATTTTTTCGAATTTTAATAAGAATTAGTAAAAAAAAGACAATTTTCATATAAAATCAAAAATAAAGCATAACTCTGCAGGGGTTGACCTTAGAGACCTCCCGTAGAACAATTTTTTGCCGCTGATGACCTCATCTATCCCCTATTTTCGTTTGATCCACGACTTTTTGGCCACCCTGTATATATTTCTGTTTATAGTAAACGGTAGCCGCCAGCCGGATGCATGTGAACAGTCTTTTGTTTTTAAATATCTCAACATTACAACATATGTTCACCGCATGCGTTAGTCGTGACCCGTACCCGAAAAAATATAACCAAATCATTCTCATGAATCAGTGTAGCTTTTGAGTTTACCGCGAATAGAGAAACATATGTAGGCATTATCGAGCTCCAGAACTCATTAAGAAATTTAGGCAATGTTCGTAGGGAGCGTTCAAGTATTACGTAACGAGTTTGGGGGGGGGGGGGGTTTAAAACGTTACGATGCGGGGCGGGGATTGAATTACGCGTTATTGTTAATATTACGTTCGACTTACACCACATAATAGTAACTAAAGAGTCACTAGGTGGTCACGAAACGTTTTACTATACTCGAGTACAGTACTGTACTTGGGTACTGAAAAACGTTACGGCGAGTTACATGGGGGGGGGTCAATAATCACCAAAAATTGCGTTACGTAATACTTGAACGCTCCCTAAGAAACGATTCTGTTCGACCGTTTATGTGGCAGCAAATCCGACTTCCACGAGAAAGTATTTTAATATTTTTACAGCTTACAACAAACAGTTAAAAACTAAATAGCTAGGCATTCTATTGGTAAAAGAACTATCGGTTAAATTTAGACATTACGTCCTACAATCTCACGAACCTTATAACACTACCATAGATATAGATTTGCTATGGTCTGTTTCATCGTTGTTTGTTATCTGTGAACACCAAAAATCCGTGGGTCTATTATTTTGATCAAAATTAAATGATATCAAAAAGTTCATTAAATATGTATGATGTAAAATAATTTCGAAACAAATATCAGACACGAATGGAGTCACTCCGCTAAATTTAATGAGATTTAAGATGTTCTGGGAGATCGGTTGAGGGTTCATTTATGTATGGGGTACTTTAATGCGCAGTGCTACAGAATTTATATTAAGCCTAGAACCCAAGCAAACGAAACCAAATATAAACTCCAAGCGTGGCTGCGTGCTGATAGAGGACAAATGTTTGTTTTTTAATTTATGTTATTATTATTTAATACTTAAGATTTCATGTGGAACATGGTGTAATGGTTGCAGCTCCTTACAAACGTTGTGTAAAACAAAAAACTTGGCGATTAAAAAGAGTGGCGGAGAGTTTATTGCCGTTCTTCTCTTCCGTTCTACGCCCTTGATAACTGGCAGTAAATGTAAAATTAGCATTTAATGTATATTTTTGACATTCATAAGTGTACATTGCGCTACCTATGAATAAATGACTTTTGACTTTGTTAAACCAAATCTAGGTGTTTTAATCGATATTTAGCGATATTTGAAGGGAAAAAGATTCTGTAGGAGCTTGCAACACTATAAAACATAATTTACGACTTAATAACTTACGGGACTTGGCGTAAATGAAATTGAAATCAAGAAAGCGTTAACAATGTCATGAATATTATAATTCATTGCATAAACGAACATAACACTGAAATCATTGTTTTTGTTAAGGTTGTTTGTAGTTATATCAAAGCCGTTAAATCTAATTTAATCTATAAAATAATATTATACTATTCTACTAGCGGCCCCCACTAACGTTGTCCTGCATGATATTTCAAGCGATTAGGATATTAAACAAAGGCTGATTTGTGAATCTAAACCATTCAGGCTCCACCCAAACGCATACAAATAAATCATACAAATCGGTCCAGCCGTTTAAGAGGAGTTCAGTGACATACACACGTACAGTAGAATTATATTGATATGTAAGCTATCCTATCTTTTAAGTTAGATCAAACTGCACACGGTATGCAAAATTGATTGAAATTGGTTAAGTAGTTTAGGAGTCCATAGCGGACAAACAACGCGTAATTTATACATATTAAGATCTTATCTAGTCTTTACTCTAACTTCGATTTTGTTCCCTTTGGAGCAGAGACTCTTGGGCCGTGGGGTTCTAGCGCACAGGCGCTTATTACAGATATAAGTTGGCGCCTTGTACCGGTGAGCCCAGAGCTGGTGCTTTCTTTAACGAAAAAGTATCGCAATACAGCGAGGAAATGCTGCCAGCGTTCAAGGTTCTGCCATAGGGACAAAACTTTTTAAATTTGTTTTAGGTAATTTTCTTTTTATTATTACTATGTACGTTAAGAAAATGCTGTATATTTGAGTGTTATGTTGAAAATATTGTGTTGTGTATTGTGTGATAAATACTGAGAAATCTTAATTTTAATTAACATCTGCTTTTATGGCAATTTTCACAATTTTAGTTCACTTTCTCTGGGATATTTAAACCAATTATGAAAATTAATTCATCTTAATTTCTGGGCACATAATTGTAATCAGTAAGTGTTGTTTTAAAAGCTATATGTAAAAACTGTTTACATTAAAACAAATCTTTACAAATATAAATTTATTAGAAGTTACACTGTTTATTTAAAAAAAACATAAAAAGGTTTTACATTAAAAGAGAATAGAGACAGTGTTTTCTAGAGTATAATAATATAGTTGAAATAACTCCGAAATTAACAGTATTTTTAACGAATTGCAGTATACAATATAAACTCTATGTAACATCCCTCAATTTAACGATAAACTAATACTAAAATCTAACTAGAGGTTGCCTGGAAGAGATCGCTCGAAAGCGATAAGGCCGCTAGTTGCTGTTCCTTAATACATGTAATTATGTAAAAAAATTATATTATAAAGCAACATAGTGTGAATAAATAAATAATAAACTCCCTAAAGCGTCAAATCACTAGTTTTTAGTTGGTTTAGCTTGTCTTCCATACAACGATACACTCTACATAGCATTACACCGACCGTCAATAACACAAACAAATAGTAAAAAGTAATTTTTAAGTTACCGAAATTAGTTAAAACTGCGGAACTGTGAGACCGGAAGGTAGTGACATAAAATAGCGGTATGGCGGGCTGTAAGTCACACCGAAGTATGGCACGACTCTGCCGCGTTTTATTTTTTTATGGACTATCGGAAAATACTGGAAGTCATAATTAATTAATTAATCCGACGAGTTCGACTAACGCCCACGCTCTTGGGAATCTGGTACCAGCGCTATGACCATCATTTTTCTTTTTTTCATTGCATAATAAGACCCCTGAAGAACCGCCATACAAATGACCGACTATTTTGTGTCACTATCTCCCGGTCTATGTGTACGTTTTTCTCGCTTTATAACCCATAATAAACTCTACTGTCTGCGTACGTACCAAATTTACGAAGAAATCCGTTCTTTTGTTTACAAATTGGGATTGCTTACACGTGCTTTACCACGAATATTCCTCAATATCGCAAAATTAATAAAATAAGTTAAAAAAATATACAACATAATAACCGGTGCAGCAAAGACGTGAAACGAAAATAACAGACTAATACATGGTCCCTTGAGTGTCGTTATATAAAGTTAACACTGTATATTAATTAATATTTAAAACATTTGTATGAAAATTGTGAAGAAAAAGTATAGAATTACTCCCTTAAGATGTTTTCTTAGAATTATTTTTAAATTTAATAATGAAAAGTAATAGATAATATTTAAAATGTTTCTTGTGTAAAAAAAGTTTGAATAATAAAATCATTGCTATTAAAGTTAGTAAACATCTAGTTCTTAACTTCATATATTAGATACACACATAAAAATACTTACTCTAAGGTAATGTCTGACTGCCTTGTGCCCTAATACTGCCCGTTCTTGACAATCGCTTGCCAATTGTTTGTACATGGAAACCAATGTTTATTAATGCTTCATGATCTAAGATCTTCCGTCCATCGAAAATGTAGGCTGGCTTCATCATGACATTGTATATTTTCTTAAAGTCTAATTCTTTGAATTCATCCCATTCAGTACATAGAACTAGAGCATGAGCCCCGGTTACGGCTGAATAGGCAGAGTTGTGTATCTCTATGTTTTTCCTTACGACCTCTGGCTCATTTGTTACTTGCGGATGTGTCAACTCATAGTATATCTGGTCGGTTTCCACCTTAGGATCGTAGATATGTAGTTTAGCTCCCTCATCTAACAATGTCTTTGATACACAAATAGCTGGTGACTCTCTTGTATCACCTGTATTTTTCTTGAATGAAAACCCAAGAATAGCAATTTTCTTGTCTGAGACAGTGTTAAAAAGTGACTCAATAACTTTTCTTGTAAAACGGTTTTTCTGGTAATCATTAAAGCTAACAACTTGCTGCCAATAAGCAGCAACTTCTGGCAGGTTTAAACATTCTGATAAGTATATTAAGTTAAGTATGTCTTTTTGGAAACAACTACCACCAAAGCCGATAGATGCTTCTAGGAACTTTGGACCGATTCTTGAGTCACGGCCAACTGCTCTTGCTACTTCAGAGACATCAGCACCAGTGGCTTCACACACAGCTGATAGAGAATTAATACTAGATATTCTTTGAGCTAAAAATGCATTAGCCGCTAGTTTTGATAGCTCAGAGCTCCATGTGTTTGTAGTTAGAATATTCTTGGCTGGGATCCAATGTTCATACACCCAACAAAGTGCCTGAACAGCTTTCTGACCTTCCGGAGTGTCTTCACCACCAATTAACACTCTCTCCGATTCAACTAAATCTACAATAGCTGTGCCTTCTGCAAGAAACTCTGGATTAGACAAAATTTGATACTCTACTCCAGGTTTTGTGTTAGCACGAAGTATTTTCATAATAATCTCAGCAGCCTTTACTGGTACCGTACTCTTTTCAACCACAATTTTGTTACTGGTGGCTAAATCGGCTATCATTCGAGCCGCGCCCTCAATATACTTCAAATCAGCAGCTCTACCCTTGCCATTTCCTATGGTTTTTGTCGGCGTATTCACGGAAATAAATATCAAGTCAGCCTCTTGGATGCTATTCGCAATATCAGTAGAAAAGAATAAATTTTTACCTCTACACTCTTTAACAACTTCATCGAGACCCGGCTCGTAGATCGGTAATTTGTCAGAATTCCACTGGTTAATACGTTCAATACTTTTGTCACATACAGTTACTTTAATATCGGGACATTTCCACGCAATCACACTGCAAGTTGGGCCTCCAACGTAGCCAGCGCCGAGGCAGCAAATTTTTTCAATCACCATTTTTACGTGTTAACTCTCGCGACGATATAACAAATCTAATGCTATTTAAATCTTAATGTGGTGTTAAATTTGTTCGATAGCTCGAGGCGAATAACGGGGCAGTGTTCGCTACGAGTTCATTTTAAATGCATTAGGAAATTGCAGACGACTAACTCCTACCACCGAAGTCAATGACATTTTAAACTGGTTTACTAGTGATGGACAGTTAAGCTGATAAGTTGTCGATAAGTCATTTTTATCGACTGTTAGAGCGCGGAAGTAAAAATACTACGTCTATTTTGTACAAATATCATATATTATATCCATGATTAAGATATCACTAAGATATCGCATAATCTATTATAAATTTTATATATAATCGGATTAGTGCCAAGTTACTTATTTTAACAATTCAAACAATTTTAATTTAGTAATGATGGTCAATACATGGTAACTTTAATGAGTCATAGTCTACCTGGGTTTTGACTGACTCATTAGGATGCATATTGCGTGGAACTAAGACACGATTTATTTAAAGTAATGCAGTATTGTGCTCGTCATTAAACTTAGATAAATTGGTTGTGTTGTTTAGCACCAAGGTATCTTATATATGATATATATTTCGTTAAATGGTAAAAACCTTTTTTATTTATCAACAAATAATAACTTTATTTAGGGCAGGACTTTTTAACGTCATCATATTTTTTATGTATTCTTTATGCGGGAGACAGAAACTTCCGAATAATCGAAACACATTCTAACAACTCTATTGACAAAACGGTTGATGATTTTTTTGACAGTTGACAGACAATGCTGCCCCGGGATTTGACCAAAGGTTTGGCTTTCTTTTTCGACACTAAACGACTAAACGTTTCATTTGGCGCCTTTTTAAACTTCTCGTACGGTATACGGTTAGGCTTCATTGGGTTTAAATATCTGTGAACAATTATGGTGCCAAAATCCAGGGCATTTGATTCACGTAATTTCAACCAAAAACGCAGATACAATGAAATGTTTAAATTATTTAATTATAACACGCGATCGAAGTTCAATATTTCTAGGAATAAAAAAAACATAGGCCTTTCATGTTGCTCTTCCAAGAATAATATTTGGTCACACGCAGCGATCATGTGTGATGTGACGTCATTAAGGACGAATTATAAGTTGGTTCAAACTATATTGATGTGTATTAAAGTGTTCACGTACGCCGTTCGAGTCGAATTTTCTTAATTAAACGATGGCTGAAATATGTATTAATATTTTATTTGTACGATTCCTGGGTCATCGGAGTGCTTTAAATAATAGAGGATATTGTGTTTACTATATATTAAACCACTAAAACAATAGAATAAATGTGAAATAAATAATGCTAATTGAATTTAACTGCTGAAGACAGTGCCTGCGTCTAGCTATAACTGGGCGTATCTCTGACGATTTAGGTAATCGCCACGCTTATAAAACTAAAAAAGCATTAAGTGTCTATCTGATACCTATTCCACTACTAAAAATTTTAGTCATTTTTACTTTAATTTTTTTGTAACATTCATATTTATTTAGTTCCCCATAATTGATTGGCTATATCTATAGTATGATTGTGTTTTGTTTTAATATTAGCTTGTAGGATTACGAAATAAATGTGTAGTCAGTCTAGATACCAGGCCATAAACTCCAAAAAAAAAATCTGTAGTCAGTTTGGTCTATTGTCAATAGTTTCCACATCATACAAGATATAGGAATCTTTATTAGTTTGGTTTTCACACCTTGGATTACAATATCGTAATTTCATACAAAATCCCGATATTTATGAAAATATTCTATAGCTTATTTTGAAATCGCTCCAGTAGTTAAGGAGAAAATTTTATGCAAATAAAAAAGCAATTATTCCTCTTGTAACATTAATGTAAACTTGAAAAGTTTTAGAATGCGTGTTGGAATTTAATAACAACAAGATTTTCTATGAAATATTTATTAAACTAAATCCGGGGCCCATAGCTTGAACGTTCTGTCGTAGGAGCTTGTTGCAATATATTTATTATCCAATGATATATCGGCACTCATCACCTGAAATAAGATTTAAATATTAAAATCTGAATTTTTATATTCTTTTTAAATGCTAATTATTCTATTTTTAAATAAAAAAGACAATGTTCCATTTTTAAAATTCAAATTAAAAAAATTTTATGTTCCATTTTCAAAATAATAAAAACATGTTCTAGTATATAAGCTTAATTTTAAGAATTCCATTTTCAAAATCAATGTTCTAATGTTCATACTTAATAAAAACATGTTCTATTTTTAAACTTTCATATGAACCTTATTATCGTGACCCGACAGTGTCTTCAGAGGATGCCAAGCTGGATTGGACCACAACTTAGCTGTTTTATCATACGATGACGTCAGCAGGAAATGTCCATGGCTGCGCTGATATCTTATATCTGAAAAAAAAAAATATATTAACCGACTTTAAAAAGGAGCAATTTGTATTAATATAAAAAATCGACTCACCGCTTATAAGATGTGTATGTGAAGGTATCGTGTATAGACAGGCCCGGCGTCTAAGATCCCAGATTTTAGCCTGAAATTACAGAATGAATCACAGATTATTATTAAATATTTAAACTTTTATAAGATAACTAGCAGCCCGTCCCGGCTTCGCTCGGGTAAACATTTATTTTTAAAATTTTTTTGAAGATATGTTCTTTAATATTGTGGAACACAAAAAAGTTTGTTCTATCATCAATAGTTTTCGAAGCGCATGTAAAATTAAAGATATTTTATAAATTTATTTACACCTTGGGTAATTTAACTTTTAGTCGAGATCCTTATTTTTTTCTTGCAATTAAAATAGTCTATATTAATCAGTGATAATATAGCATTCAAATGATGAAATAATTTTTAAAATCGGTCCAGTACTTTTTGAGACATTTCTTTACAAACATGCTGACATACAAATCTTTCCTCTTTATAATATTAGTATAGCCATACAAACAGAAGTATCGAGAATTTATACAAATATTTTATGTGATAAGAAAACAATTAAAAATTGCATACAAATCGAATTGAATTATTATCACTTAATTATTATTATTTTGTATAATACAACTGAATTAATGGAAAATTACAATTTCTCAATAAATTAACATATAAATTAACTCTTTAATTCAAATATTTTTATTTTACTTAAATTATACAGATCAATTACAAGTAACAATGTACAATCAAAACAATCCTCTCTATTGCTTGTACCGCGCTCTCGCTTGTGCAAGCGGAACGTGACAATGTAGCTCGACTCAGGCGGAACGTGACAATGTAGCTGGACTCAGACGGAACGTGACAATGTAGCTGGACTCAGGCGGAACGTGACAATGTAGCTGGACTCAGGCGGAACGTGACAATGTACCTGGACTCAGGCGGAACGTGACAATGTAGCTGGACTCAGGCGGAACGTTAAAATGTAGCTCGGCTCATGTGGAACGTGACAATGTAGCTGGACTCAGGCGGAACGTTACAGTGAGTTATGTTTATCGTGCATGCAGCCGGCGTTCAGCGATTTGTAATTGTGTATATATATTGTATT
Organism: Pieris melete; assembly: GCA_963693345.1. Taxonomy (NCBI): domain Eukaryota; kingdom Metazoa; phylum Arthropoda; class Insecta; order Lepidoptera; family Pieridae; genus Pieris; species Pieris melete. The sequence continues at coordinate 616,774 of CAVNZK010000038.1, read as the reverse complement.
TGACTTTAGTATCACGTGACTTATAAAAGTTTTGAAAAAATCTACCTGATGATCCGCAGCCGCCGTAGCCAAGTGATGTCCGGCCGGGGACCAGGTGGCCCCTAAGACCGCGCCCAGGTGGCCTTCGAGGAACATCACGCAGCGGCCAGTACGTAGGTCCCACACGCGACCGAACGCGTCCATACCCCTGAAGAAATTTGTAACCATGGTAACAACGTTGCTATGGTGCCATACTGTGACAGTACACAATTCTGATAGATTTTAAATGACAAAGGTTTCTTTTAATAATAATTGCTAACAACTAGTATGGTCGATCTATAGATTTTGAGATAGTCAAACAATCCAGATACAAACTCACAAATCACATAAAAATTACGCTAGCTGAAATGGATTTTGGACAGAACCCTTATTACATATTTTGTCACGACTCTAAGGTGTCCAAAACTTACACACACACAGCGCACGCTTTTAACAACTATAAGATGAAGACGTACGTACACACACATACTCTCTCACACAAACCCACACACTTAATGATAAGACTTGTGTTTGATAAGTTGTCACACTATGACCGAAGCAACAATAAAATAAATCGACAGAAGAATAGCAAAAGCATGGAAGAGCTTATAGTCATGAAAAATAGGTCAAGAGAAAAAGCCGGAGTAAAAAAAAAACTCTCGGTACTCTTTTAAAATATCAAATCATTAAACAACACTTATTTTAAAACAAATATCGCAAATTAATTAGAAGTAGCCTGTCTAGCACTAGTCCTTTTATCAACTAATGACGCTAAAATCCTCAGATTTCAGTAGACGTGATATTTTTCCTTAACAAGGAGTTCGGCCTAGTAACTGACATTCATTCTTTTAGTAATAATTCTCAAATAAAAAAAAAATGGTGCGTGTACTTATGTACGCGCGTAAGAAATTATACTTCTTTGGCTTTCTTTATGTTTTTTAAATATTAAATAATTAATAATAGATATTTAGCGTTAATAATTTAACAATATTTAATATTTAGTGTATTATTCAATTATTAATTAATATTAATAACAATTATTATTTATTATTTTATTATATTATTAATTTAATTTAATAACTAGGTATGTTTCATAACCTTTTAACTAAGTAACAATAGGTCTTTGTGAAAAAGCATTGCTAAATTTCTTTGAAAAAAATAATTAAAACTGCTTTATTTGTTTAAACGGTACTACAAATGTTATTATGGTCATACGTCACGCATATTCTATTTCTTTTTACTTGTAGATTGTCTTATTCCCATCTCGCTCGCGCACGTTCGGCGCCCATACTGAATTTTGTGTCACGGTGCGCGCGTATCGTAAAATTTCACTCTCATAAATTTTTCATAACGCGCCTAAAGAAGTATAACTTCAAAAACTCACCCTGTAGCAGCCAGCGAGCCATCGCCCTGAAAGGCAACGCTGTACACTGGCTTCGCGTGACCTTCTTGGTGTAACACCTCAGTTGCTGAAAATAAAATACAACTTTATTTTCCAAAATTTCTTATAATTGAAAAATGACTCAATTAGTCTCGTATTCTAATTCGATTGTCGGAAAACTTCGAACAGATAAGATTAGACAGCTCTTGAAACTTGATTAGTTAAGTTAAAAGTACCTAAGACTCATTAATCCGGCTCGAAGGACCAAAATAGGCCGAACCTTTAACCAATTTCTTTGAAGCCAGCAATAAGGTCGTCGATGTAACTTACCAGTTTCCAAATCCCATAGTCTCCATGAGTGATCGAAGACAGTTGCAGCAAGGAATCTCCCGGATGGATGGAACTCCACTCTAGCCACGCGTGATGGAGAATGACCTTCCAACGATGCCATTGGCTTGTCACTGAATTTAAATTTATTAGATTCAATTACTTAGCCCACATTTTTAGTACATACCAACATATGGAACATTTTGCTATACTACCCCATAGACTAGTCGCTTTTCCGGATAAAAAAAGGAGTTTCAGGGTTTTCCGTGCAATGTTTTTCGATAAAGTCCTTCCTGAGAGTACAAGGAAAAACAAAAAATATTTAACAGGAATTGGTCTAACTGTCTTCAAGTTTTCAGCTTAGCAACATATTTTGCGATTCATTTTTATTTGAAAACTATAGTTGTTACACAATTTAATAGATTTTGACAGATTTTAGCTGTCAATCCGCCATTAAATTTTTAAAGTGTTTCTCATTATCAATTAAAAATCTACTATTCTGTAATCACAGCACCATCTCGTAATTTCTAATCGAACTAAAATGATTTTAAATTAGTAGCCGACAATATTTTTCTGACCTTTTTAGGTCTGGGCCTCAGATTTCTGTATCCGTTCATGATCTTTTGTCAATCTAATAGGCAAGTGGGTGACCAACCTCCTGTGACTGACACACGCCTTCGACTTTTTGGGTCTATTGCAAGCCGGTTTCCTTCGTACGAGCGAATGTTAAATGCGCACATAGGCAGAAAGTTCATTGCTGCACAGCAGGGATCGAACCTTCGACCTTAGGGATGAAAGTCGCACACTGGAGCCACTAGGCCAACACTGCTACCCTTTCATACAACCCCTTATAAACGTTGACCAAAATTAAAAATAGTAAACATGGCAACAAATCTGAAAATTAGTTTTTTTTTGGGTCTATGAAAATTTATAACCTGGCGAAATTCCATAAGTGCACGTTTCCATCGTAGGACGATGATGCCATCGTGACGCTTTTCGACACCTCCTCGCCAATATCCATCGAGTTCTGCTGATCCGAATCGTTATCTATCTGAAATCCAATTTTTTATACATCAAGCGAGTTTTTCATCACAGTTTTTTCAAAGCACAAACACGAAACAAGACAAAAATTTATATTTATTGTCAACCCTGTACTCGAGTTTTTTTTTTATAGAACAGGGGGCAAACGGGCAGTAGGCTCACTTGATGTTAAGTGATACCGCCGCCCATGGACAGTCTCAATGCCAGAGGGCTCGCGAGTGCGTTGCCGACCTTTTAAGAATTGGTACGCTTTTTTCTTTAAGGACCCTAAGTCGAATTGGTTCGGAAATAATTCAGTTTACGTTCCACAACTGAGTGTTTTTTAAGGCAGTTTTTTCCGCGCACCAACTCTATTTGAAACCAGTTAACCACTGAAGTACTTCCGAACCAATTCGACTTAGAAAAGAAAAGAGCGTACCAATTCTTAAAAGGCCGACAAAGCCCTCTGGCAATTATTGTCCATGGGCGAGGGTATCACTGAACATCAGCTGAGCTAACTGCCCGTTTGCCGCGTATTAAAAAAAAGTGCGTGCATACAAAGTACACAAGTCAGAAGTGAAACTTCTTTGTAAATTAATTATTACTAAGGTAAAAGCCCCAATAGATGATAATGTACCAGTGTTTGATCACTCCATATATTTGTATATCTATATTATTTATGCTTAATTACCTTATTCACAATCATACACATAACAAAAATACAAAAAACATGTTACAAAAGTTATAAGGCAACGGGCGGCCTTATCGCTAACAAGCGATTTCTTCCAGGCAACCCTAATGTGGAACAATATATTCACTGTTTACACACTGTATAATGCTAATGATAATATAAATAAATAAATAATCTGCGTTTACTGCACAAGACGTTATGCGACAGAATTGCCATCTAAAGTTCTAATCTATATATATATATAAAAATGAAACCCGTTTTCCGTTGTCACGACATAACCTGAAAACGGCTTGGCCGATTTGTCTGATTTTTAAAAAATAATATTCCTTGAAGTACGAGGATGGTTCTTACGGAGAGAAAAATTAAAAAAAAATGAGTGAAAAGTCTAAAAACAACTTTTCTATATTCCCATACAAAATATTCGTAATAATACTTAAAAGTCAATTTGAACTTTAATACCATATCATAGAGTTCAAGTGTTAGTGGAGGGGTTCCGGGAAGGTAAATTTTTATTTTTTGACATAATGTATTTGTTGTCTTATCAACTTTCTTTTTTTTACCTTACTAGCTAGACCGGTGTCCCGAATAGCAGAATAAGTATTAAAAAAAATAAAGAATCGACTGTTAGGCGGTACGATGTTCGCCAGACCAGCTAGTATGATATAATATACTAAACGAATACATCAACCAATAGCGTGTATGTCTCGATCTCCTTTACTCTCTCTCAATCTTTCTCACTTTAGCTCTCTCCCACCTCTCGCTCCATGGCTATTTGCTTCATGCTACGTTTGCCCTTCTCACTCTCTCCCTTTTCTTCGACAAAAACGCTGCACATCTTCGTGACGTTCCGTCAAAATTTTACCCACATGCGCCTAAAGAAGTTTAACTTCAATAATATGTTTCCACATCGTCTGCACTTACCATGCGCGTAAAATGATGAGGTACAGCTGCATCGGGGTGAAAGACGGCCGAACTGACATTACATGTGTGCCCTGTGAGTGTTTGTAGTAATTTACAATCGGGAACAGACCATACTTTGATTAAACCAGACCTGTGAACATAAAAGCGAATCCCTTAGGAACATCTTCATGGCGTAGTAACGAAGAAGGCTGTATGGTGTAGAAGAAACAACCAACATTTTTAATTAAATAATTTAATGTTTTATCGATTACAAACTATAATCGGTGGGCAATTCGACATTAATTAAAGATTGATATTAAACTTATAAATTAAAATTTAACATTAAATTGATTTTTTAAAGAAAAGTATATACTTTTCATTTAGATAGTGAAGAAGTCTAATTTACATATTATTGCTTATAAAAACTTTGTTTTTGAAGGTTTCTCTTCTACCACGTGTGAATTGCACACTTTTTTTTTAGAATTTGATTTGATTATTTAATATTGTTATGGTTAGCCACAGGAAGTGGAAGAGAGCGCCCTAAAAAAGGTAGATAGAAGAAATTTAGTGTTAGCAGGAAGCGAATGGAGAAAGAAAGCCATGGATATAATTTAGAATATGAAGAATATTGGGATAACAAGAAAAAACAATATTCTCTACACTTGTAATAATTGGAAATAAACAGACTTAGGGAGCGTTCAAGTATTACGTAACGCAATTTTTGGGGATGACCCCCCCCCCCCATGAACTCGTCGTAACGTTTTTCAGTACACAAGTACAGTAAAACGTTTCGTGACCACCTAGTGATTCTTTAGTTACTATTATATGGTGTAATTAGAAAATAATATGAACAATAACGCGTAATTCAATCCCCGACCCGCATGTAACGTTTTACAAAAGGACCCCCAAACTTCGTTACGTAATACTTGAACGCTCCCTTAACTATTATTATTCAATACAGTATGCATAACAATAAGCAAAAAATTACTAGTAAAATCTAAAATGAAGAGTAATATTTTGAATTTTTGTTACATTTATGTTCACCATAATCGTTATATAATGTTTAATAAATAAATAGTATAGCCTGATTGAGCGAATTGCACTTACCAACTTGAAGTTATTAACATTTGACTATCATTGCTGAAGCGGCAGAAACTTATCGGTCGAGCGTCACCAATCTGAAAGTATTTTTAATTAAAGCGTATTCCAAAAGAAATCATGTCTCTATCATTTGATATAGCGTGGATTAAACAGGAGAGGCCCTCATCACAAAAATCCATAAATTCTAACATTAGAAAAACTATATTTTATAAAAAAAAACTACTTTTCGTTGTTCTTCCATTGCCCATAGTCGTGGCACGCAATTTATGGAGATTATTGACCCCCCTCCCCCATGTAACGCGCCGTAACGTTTTTCTGTACCCAAGTATAGTAAAACGTTTCGTGACCTAGTGACTTTTTATGCCTAAAAGTTACCATTATGTGGTGTAAAGTATTGGAAAGTCGAAAATAATATAAACAATAACGCCCCGTAACGTTTTACAAAATCACCTCCCCCCTCCCAAATTCGTTACGTAATATACAAATTCCGAAAAATACATTCCAACTAAGTTCCACAGAAGAGCGTACCAATTCTTAAAAGGCAACGCACCTTCAAGCCTTCTGGCAATGTGAGTCTATGAGCGGTATCACTTCACATCAGATATTTTGGCCAATTACCTTGGCGGTTTAAAAAAAAAGAAAAAAGGGTGCGTGTACTTATGTACGCGCGTAAGAAGTTATACTTCTTTGGCATTATTAAAAATAGTTTTTGATTGCATGCAAATAATTAATTACAATTAAATAATCAAAGACTGGAAAAGGAGTCATTATAGTCAATAAAGTTTAGTTTACATTTGAAAAATGAAATAAATAAATATTTATTATTATTCCCTTACATTAAGTGAAACAAACATTCTATTATTATTCGAATGTTGTTTTTAAATTATGTCCAATGCCGTAGTATATTCCGTGGGCAACTTCATTCTGTTAATTTTGTGTCACGTTGCGCGCGCATCGTAAAATTTCACTCTCATCAATTTTTCATAAGGCGCCTAGAGAAGTATATCTTCAAAAACTTACCTGACTGCAATAAATCGTCATGGCAGATGCCCGCCTTTGGGACTCCTGTTTTGCTGCTGCTCTTATACTTCCACTTAATTTTAACTCTTCCCTTGCTTTCATTAGTCTGAAATTATAAAAAAAATATTTTACGAAAAATATCCAAAAAAAGTTAGTGGAAATGGGCCGGCCACATTGCCAGTGTTTGTGATGATAGATGAATCAAAACAACCCTACTTGGAATGGCCGAGTGGGAAGAAAGAGGAGAGGACACCAGAGACAGAGGAAGATGAAAGAAAAGAGCGGGAATAGATTAGTCAAAGTCAAAAATCATTTATTCATATAGGTAACACAATGTACACTTATGAACGTCAAAAAAAAATTTACATTAAATGCTTCTAATTTTACATTTACTGCCAGTTCTGAAATCAAGGGCGTAGAACGGAAGAGAAGAACTCGCAATAAACTCTCCGCCACTCTTTTTAATCGCCAAGTTTTTTGTTTTACACAATGTTTGTAAGGAGCTGCAACCATAACACCATGTTCCACATGACATCTTAAGTAATCAATAGTTAATTTAGGATTAGGGATCATAACACATGTCCATTTGAGAGGTAACATACCTTTCTTTTGCTCTAGGCAATGAATATCTTGCAATCCAGAGTCTAGATTCTCTTAACTCCGGCGGTCCCTCATGGTACCAAGTGCCTTCTCTTCCTCTGTCTCTTTCTATTCTCGCTTCTTCTTCTTCTAACTTCTTGTTTATAGCATCTTCTCCAAGGCTGAAATTTGAGCATTTTATAGGTTTAGTTTAGTTTATACATATAATTCTTTTTATTTAAGATTTATAATTATTTTAAGCATTTTGAAAAATATCTATCTATGGTACTCTATTTTCCCCTTGCACCCCACTTCTCTACTTGCACCGCTCTTCTCTCCTCACACTCAGTTTAACAGTGCTATTTTCAAAATTGAGCAATAAATTATCATTAATATTTCTTGCTTTGTTATAAGGGAGCGCTCCCTAATCATATATTTGTGGTTTATAAGAATTCTGTTAGTATTACTTATTAAGTATAAATCATGGTATTTTTGGCTGTTAAAGAGCTATGAGATTTTATTGTTCATTTTGATTGTTTCTAGATGTAAGATTTTATTGTCACGTCTAGGGATGTGAAAAAATAATCGATTATTAAAAAAATCGAATTTAATCGATTTTTTACGCGATTTTTATATTTAAAATAATCGATTATTTTTATAATTGAAAATCAATCATAATCGATTTTTTATCTGCCACCTCCCGACATTGTCTGGTCTTTTATAACCCGGACCTCGAACTATTAGGGATATTCGATATACAACGATGTTTACAATGCGATACATTGAATCCGATTCTTTGAAGATGTATTGATATACTCGATACATTGATGTTTTTTTGTAAAACATCAAAAGGATGATAAAAGCAGTTAATTTTACAAAAAGTCAAGTTTGAATGGAACACTATAATTTAAAAGTAAAATAAATTTATTCAGCAGCACAAGACTACATACAATTAAAAAGACAACAAAAATACTGCAATGTGCTCACACTCAGCATTTATCAAAGTCTATCAAAACGAGATTAAGTTAATTTCGATTATTCTTAAACGTTAAATTGTGTTTATAATTACTATTGTTCATTTTTAAATTAAAAAAGCCATGAAAAATAAAATATTTAGGGTGTTTATTTTGAAATTAATTCAAAAATTAGGAAAAAATCGAAAAATAAAAAAAAAACGATTATTTATTAATCGATTTTTCATGCTAAAATAATAATCGATTAATAAAAAAATCGTTTTTTTTAATGCAGAATGTCACATCCCTAGTCTGGACCAAATGAAAAAAGAATTCCATATTTTTTTCTATAATTTTTCATTTATTTATTATTTCAAAATAATATCACAATCTATGCGGAAAATGAAAACTTTCAAGTTTCAACATATAGGTATTAACTATTAAGCATATAATATATATTAAAATAAATTATATAGTAAATAGTAATTACATTATTATTTATTTGGCATTACATACAAGCCGTCGGAAATATCTGCGAACCTCGCTGGAATGCGCTTCCCCGCACCCCGCCCCGTTTTCGCCTATCCACTATCCAGTACCGTTGACAACGCAATCGCCAACGCACGTGTATTATTCTTGCTTTCGTAATCGCATTTTAGTGTTTATTGTTTCTCTGTTTTGAGTGATAATATAGAAGATGACGAAAACGACAGCGCTACCATGTCTGGTGTCGAGGCTTTTCTAGAATAGTTTCGCCACTTTCTCTTCCTCTCTACTTTTTCTTTGTATTATTTGTAAATTTGTAAATAATTTGAATTTTAAATAATGTAAATAATAAGTATTTGTAAATTTCAAGTAGGTACGAGTATCAATAAAAATAAGTACACAAATAAAATATTTTTTATTTTTACTTCTTCAATTTTTTTGCTATCTCTCCAGTTTGTATGACGTCATTAAGCCAGGTTCGCAGATATTTCCGACGACTTGTATAAATGTCAAATGATCATATAAATTATAAACCCTGCAAAGGGTATCAAAAATTGAGTTAGACTCATTTGAGTGTTCCCCTCCACGGAAATCTTTAGTAAAAGGCGAAAGATTTATACGTTTTGAAGGGAAACCAGAGTAACGAAATATAGTCTAGGAAACCTTATGTATGAATTAGCTGTCAACTTAATACCGCGTTTTAACTGTACAACAGCGCCATCTATTGACGAAGACTAATAAGTAATTCACACACTTGCTTCTCATTGCCTCATTAGTCTCTCTTTAAGGTCTCCAGTTCGATCCTGGTCGGGTCAGTTTTTTTTTTTGAAAATTTTTAGCCGTAGACCTAAGTATGCAATGGTGCTTGAACAGGAATCTGACATGCCGTCAGATGTCTCATCATAGTATGAGAATAATGGAATAATGACATATAATGTACTTTGTACGCACGCACTTTTTTTATTTTTTACTCGGTACTTATGGCTATTATTAGCTTGATTGTTTAATTTGGATTCACATAGTTTTTAGTTTATTTTATAAACTAACGTTTTAAGTAGTGTCAGTTAAGATTGGTTTATATTTAACATATACATATTTAAATTTATTTTCAAACTAAAAACAAAATATAGTATTGGTTTAAATAAAATAACATAATGAAGGTAAGGTAAGGTCATTAAGGTCACGTCTGTTGGCAAAGCTTTTTTTATATACGGCTCATTGGTCTAGTGGTTAGCACCTGACTGCGAATCCATGGGTCCCGGGTTCGATCCCTGGCTGAGACAAACATCGATGTGATGAGCATTTGGTGTTATATATAATATGTATGTATATTCTTTGCCTAGTACCCATAACACAAGCTTCACCAGCTTAGCATGGGACTAGGTCAATTGGTGTGAATTGTCCAATCATAAATAAAAAAAAAAAAACTTTTTTTAAGGCTACGAGAATGCTTCAAGTAAACTTACTAGCTTAGTAAATCCCTCAATCGTACACGTCTTTCAGCTGGTCCTTCTCCAAACAAGCAAACTGATTCACCCAGCTGCCTCAAACTTCTTCGAACCTAGCAAAAATTATCTAGTTTTAACTCATATTGTTTGGTTTAGCTTGGGTTTCCTAGAAAAGCGATGCCGTTAACTAACGGCCGTCATTTTACGGTTGTTAATAACGGCCGTCTTTACTTTTAGCATAATGCAAAAAAACATCATTTATCGCTCGTCCACGTCACGTTTCCACTCATTGTATTAGTTAAATATGGGCACCGCTACACGCGAAAAACGTTGAGCTAATGTTTATCACCGCTATGACGGCCGTCATGCAAATGACAGCAACGCTATTTGACGTTACGGTGACTAAGCTTTAATAAGATTCATTATCTCTAGGGTGAAACATTATTAGGGTGTTTCTGTTGGTTTTACTGTATATATAGTGTTTTTTTAATTGTTGGGAATCTAAATACAGCATTGAACTAGTTTCAGAGTCAGACTGAAACCGACTTAGCATAGAATATCTTTAGTGCATGCTTTAGTGTGAGTGTAGTCACATACATATGCAACCATAATAAATGTACACCATAATCTAAAGCAGGGGTCTCCAAACTACGGCCTGAGGGCCACATCTTTTTGTCCAGCCCGCGGAGAGCTAGCATACTTGAAAACTTCTTGTAGAGAACATATTTTTTATAGCAAATTAAATTTAGTTTACTGAAGTATTCTAATTTTATGTTGAATAATTATTAATATGACATCTACAATGATATGGTCATGGGCTAACTACTCATAATATTGTTGTAGGCGTATTGTTGTTGTTTTTGTGATAAAAACATAACTTATAACAAGCATGTTTTGGCCCTCAGAACTTACTGGAGTAATCAGTATGGCCCTAAGGCTGGAAAGTTTGGAGACCCCTGATCTAGAGTGTTTAGGTCCTTTGTGCTCTACACGAAACTAAAACAGCTTATGCTGAGTCAGTGATGAAAAGCAACACATTGAAAGTCAGTGTAACTCTAAAACCAGCATTAGCTTTATTGAAATTTAAAATAAAATATTCAAATTTTTTAATAAATGAATTATAATTGTGACACAAACCTCATCATCATCTGTTGAGACATTTAATTGTCTAGCCTTACGTCTTCTCTCAAACTCTTCAAGCAGAGCTTTCTTGTCCCTTGACATTTCTTCTTCAAGCTCCATATATTCTACAAATACAAATTTTTTTTTTTTTCAAATAGCACTATATATGACTGTGACTTCAGCGCATGACATGTAATTTTTTTTTTTTATAAAACAGGGGGCAAAGGCGCAGGAGGCTCACCTGATGTTAAGTGATACCGCCGCCCATGGACACTCTCAATGCCAGAGGGCTCGCGAGTGCGTTGCCGGCCTTTCAGGAATCGGTACGCTCTTTTCTTGAAGGACCCTAAGTCGAAATGGTTCGGAAATACCTCAATGGGCAGCTGGTTCCACAAAGTGGTGGTGCGCGGCAAAAACTGCCTTGAAAAACGCTCAGTTGTGGAACGGCGGACGTCGAGGTGATACGGGTGGAATTTCGTACTCTGCCTCGACGTCCGATGACGAAACCCAGCTGCAGGTATTAATCCGAACAGATCCTCTGAACACTCTCCATGGTAAATGCGGTAGAAGATGCAGAGTGACCCCACATCTCTACGCAACGCCAAAGGATCAAGCCGCTCGGAAAGGGATTGGTCATCGACGATTCGAACCGCTCTGCGTTGAATACGGTCAAGTGGAAGGAGCTGGTACTGGGGAGCCCCCGCCCAGAGGTGAGAGCAGTACTCCATGTGGGGCCGAATTTGCGCTTTATATAGTTGCATGCGGTGGCCCGGAGTGAAGTACCGTCTCGCCTTGCTGAGCACACCAAGCTTTTTGGAGGCTAATTTAGCCTTTCCCTCCAAGTGACCGCGAAACTGAACGTCGTTCGATATGTCAACGCCAAGTATTCCAATGCTGGCTGTGGCTTTAAGAAGAGTGTTTTCGAAAAGAGGAGTAGCGACAAAGGGTGTTTTTTTAGCGGAAAACGCGCAAACTTGTGTCTTCTTGGGGTTAAATTGGACTAGGTTTAGTCGGCCCCAGTCTGAGACTCCACGTAGAAGAGTTTCGACATCAGACACAAGTTTGTTCCGGTACTCATCAAACACTGCCCGAGAAATACCTGTCCGGCCAGTGTAAAAAGTATCCCCAGTGCTGTCATCCGCATAGCAATGAATGTTGCTAAGTTGCAACATTGTAATGTTGAGTTTTAAAGTTTTTTTTAAAGTTGTAGCAAAAATAAATTAACTATAATCAGATAGACATACATTGACATCAGACTGATCTTTGTATAGAGGTTCTGGTAAGTAAATCTTTCTAGGGATATTAGAAGTAAAGAAACAAGTGGAGGCATATAAACATCAAACTAAGAAGAAATAATAGTAATTATATTGAACTCTGCTTAGTCAGTATCACCAGTGCAAGGTTCAGAGTTCATGTTTTAATTTGTAGTTACTTTTAAGGTTTTGGGCAAGGTATCAAATTTATGTCACTATACCGTCAGATACAAACATTTAACTACTCTAAATACATATTTTTATAGAATTGAATTTTCTATTAGACAATTAAGACACTTTACTACAATTACCATTGGATATCTGTATATCTCCCAACTCTTTAGCATCACCATCTTCAACACCTTCTTTGACGGCTGCTGCCAGTGCAGCCAACCGTGCCTTTTCTTGCTCTTCCAGCGATCCATAGTAAACAGTTTTCGTTTTTTTTACCAGAATAACATCATCATCATCATCAGACATTTTCAGGTTATGTTTTGAATAGGAATAAACTTAAAGACAACAATTGTTTTTTTTTTTAGTTCCACTTTTATATCATAATCAAAGTAATATGCATGTACTGTTACAAAATCCTATTTCCCCAAACCCAAAAAAAATCTAAAGTAACTTGACAAAATTACAAGCAGCAGCGGCAAACAAAACTGTATCAACTATCAACTATCAATGTTCACAGACACAGTTCATTAGTTTTGAGAAATGACTTAGGACACATAGTTTTGAGCGTTCTGAATTATATTTACGCGTCATGATTGTCAATGTTGAATATCTTTTAATTTTAACTATTCTACATTTACTTTTTTACACATTTAAAAATTATTTTAGTCAATAATATTTGTAAATACTTTTTTACAAAACTTGCTCAATTAATATGAATTATAAATATTAAAAATAATTACATCTCCACTAGTCTGTGGTCGAGTTTGTAAATTTGTTAAAATAAAATGACAACTGTGGCATAAAGTTAAAACTATTCCCATAAAAAAAATATGACAACTGTGAAAACTGAAAAGTGAAAATATACATCGCTAATAGTTTGTAGAGGTGAGTCGTACTCGGTAAAAGACAGACCAAGTCTTAGGAGTACAAGTACTTAAAAAAACTAGTTACAAATACTAGTTCCACGAGTATTTAGTAATATGGGACTGTGTCACCAAAATATAGGAATTAGTTAAGTACTCTTTGAATATGCTATTGGTCCACAGACCACAGAATATTCACTGAGCAATGAGCATTGAGCATTGAGCATTTAATGTTGAAACTAATTTAAATAAAGACCTTTTTTAAAGCAATGCATAGATAAAAAAATACAATATGCGTATTTCTAATCCAGTACACACTTAAACTTTATAACAACTTTTTACACTAAATTTATTTACTATTGTTAAATTTTTTTATTCACTATCACTATTAGGACAAAGTTATTATTAATTAATTATAATTATTCTAAAGCCAGGAGCTTACTCGAATTTATCAATTAATATAAAACAATGCGCGCCGAGATTATTACATATCAATTAACACCTAAAAAATTAAACATTCTTCAGTGTGAAACTGAGAAAGAGAACTTTTTTTCCCTATTTGTAAAATCTGTCAATGCTTAAATATGCTTAAAACTTTTAATATAAGGTCTATTATTTCGTAACTAGATATCAGTATTACCTACTCTAACATACATTAGTAAAAGAACGCGTCTCGCGCTTCAGAGTATTTCGTGTTGTGGATTGAAATAGCTGCCGTAATTAGTATGGAATAAGGTAGAAATTTATTTGGCGCTTGCAAGGGTTTCACGCACACATTAGTAAAAGAATGCGTCTCGCGCTTCAGAGTATTTCGTGTTGTGGATTGAAATAGCTGCCGTAAGTTGTAAGGCATAAGGTAGAAATTTATTTGGCGCTTGCAAGGATTTCACTCACACATTACTAAAAGAACGCGTCTCGCGCTTCAGAGTATTTCGTGTTGTGGATTGAAATAGCTGCCGTAAGTTGTAAGGCATAAGGTAGAAATTTATTTGGCGCTTGCAAGGGTTTCACTCACACATTAGTAAAAGAACGCGTCTCGCGCTTCAGAGTATTTCGTGTTGTGGATTGAAATAGCTGCCGTAATTAGTATGGCATAAGGTAGAAATTTATTTGGCGCTTGCAAGGTTTTCATTCACACATTAGTAAAAGAACGCGTCTCGCGCTTCAGAGTATTTCGTGTTGTGGATTGAAATAGCTGCCGTAATTAGTATGGCATAAGGTAGAAATTTATTTGGCGCTTGCAAGGGTTTCACTCACACATTAGTAAAAGAACGCGTCTCGCGCTTCAGAGTATTTCGTGTTGTGGATTGAAATAGCTGCCGTAATTAGTATGGCATAAGGTAGAAATTTATTTGGCGCTTGCAAGGGTTTCACTCACACATTAGTAAAAGAACGCGTCTCGCGCTTCAGAGTATTTCGTGTTGTGGATTGAAATAGCTGCCGTAATTAGTATGGCATAAGGTAGAAATTTATTTGGCGCTTGCAAGGGTTTCACTCACACATTAGTAAAAGAACGCGTCTCGCGCTTCAGAGTTTTTCGTGTTGTGGATTGAAATAGCTGCCGTAATTAGTATGGCATAAGGTAGAAATTTATTTGGCGCTTGCAAGGTTTTACTCACACATTACTAAAAGAACGCGTCTCGCGCTTCAGAGTATTTCGTGTTGTGGATTGAAATAGCTGCCGTAATTAGTATGGCATAAGGTAGAAATTTATTTGGCGCTTGCAAGGGTTTCACACATTAGTAAAAGAACGCGTCTCGCGCTTCAGAGTATTTCGTGTTGTGGATTGAAATAGCTGCCGTAAGTTGTAAGGCATAAGGTAGAAATTTATTTGGCGCTTGCAAGGGTTCCACTCACACATTAGTAAAAGAACGCGTCTTGCGCTTCAAAGTATTTCGTGTTGTGGATTGAAATAGCTGCCGTAATTAGTATGGCATAAGGTAGAAATTTATTTAGCGCTTGCAAGGGTTTTCGTGAAACGCCTTAGTGCTCAAATGTGGGACTTAGTATTTACAAGTCTCGAGCGAAACCTAGTAATAAAACCTGTGATTTGATATACGCCTCACCTCTAATAGTTTGTATTTATTCTACGACGTTATAAATTCACCGCCGTGAATCAGTGGGATTTTATTAATTATAAGGCTTTTAAGTTATAGTTCTTTAGTCTTTACCTTAACGATAATTGCAATGAAAACAGAGTGTTGTGATATCATAACCTCAAAGTAGTGTTTAAACTTTAACAATAGGATTTGTTTATGAGACGCCTTCGTGATGGCCTTACAGCTATCTAGAAGAGAAGTGGAAGACTTGAGGTCATCTATAGACCGGGCTATATATAGAACTATCGGAAAATCTGATAGTTCTTTACTATCTACAGTCTCTTCTTGTTTAACAAATGGGTAAGTAACTTACCGCCGCTATTATAAATTGGTATTGTTAAAATATATAGATTATAAATATTCAATAAATTATTGCAGGTATGAACGGCGAAAAATAATCGATAGAATATCGTCACATATTGACTCAAAAAAAGCAAGCAAACTTGCTGACAAAGTTATAGCTTTGGCTCAAGAACTGATATCGTCATCAAAATCACAAAAACGGAAACATGAGAGTAACGATAAAGACAAAGATAGCAAAAGGTTTGTTTTGTTACACTCTAATATATGATATATAGTATAGAAAATTTGAATAGGTCTGAGAAAACTTTTAAATTATTCCAATTTGAAATATGCTATAATGTCACATGGTCTAGCTTCTGTATAGGTCTAGATTTTGTAACCCTCCTCCTACATCTGGCAAATAGAGAGAAGAATAAATAAGCCTATTATTTATTCTTTATGGGGTTGTATTTTGTTTATATATTATAATTGTTATAGTAATTATTTAATATATTATGTTGAGTTTATACTATAATAAACATTTTTATATTATCTTTAATTAGATTTTTCTTGGTAATAGTGATATCTACGTTGATTGTGTATTCCTAGAGATGTACATCTTATATATAGATCAAAGTTTATTACATTGTTATTTGGCAGAAAAGTTAGTAAATATAGGACTAAAGTCAAACATCATATAAATTTGAATTCATACTACTTTGGTTGGGTATTCCTGCTGTCATTATTTAACATTCCTTTCCACATAACCATTCATAGGTAATTTAATGCAGATAATAGACAAACTTATATTACTTAGTCATAATTAGAAACCCTTATGTTTAAAATTTCTAAAATAGATGATACCAGAATCCATTTATCATTTAAATGTTGTAGGTCACGTCATGATGATAAACATGAATCTCGTGATGAAAGAAGGGAAAGACATGACAGAGATAAGGAGAGGGAGAAAGATAGAGATGATAAAGATAATGGATTGGAAATACCTTCTATAATACCTGAGGATGGGACTGTCGGCTCCAAGATGGCTGGTTTGAGT